>OZ018362.1:17803040-18175383 GCA_963969515.1 Yponomeuta evonymella
TAAAGCAACTCCATCGTCTCAGCGTCAACAAGACAACATGACTCAAAGCGTCGCCGCCCCAGCAAGCGGCTTCGCACCGTGTAGAGACCCTCTCGTCGGCCCTTCAGTCGACAAACACTCGTGCAAAGCGGGACTTCACGTTACGCGAGCGTCTGCACCTTTGACTGACGCCGGCGGCGGAGCACTTTATGATAGAAATTTTGCTTAGTAGTAAGAAAGTTAGAAGGAAAAAAAATATGAAAACGATTAAACAGTCAAACTGTGGATTGTATATGGAAGTTTGGAAACCTTTGCATATATAGAACTTGTTATTAAATCAATGCATACACTATTTCTTCAGACTGAGTAATTGAACCACTTGTAATAAAAAAAACTGGTTGACGCAATTATTAATTAAGTAAGTAATAAGTTAGTCCAAAATTTTAATAAACGTCAAATATTTTATTCATTATAGAGACAAAATGTGTACTTAATGAACGTCAAAGTTGTTAGTTTCAGAATAAATAGATTACGTGGAGAAGAAGCTAATGAAGTAATTCCATATTTATTCTTTTCCAAAAATGTTTAATTTAATTTACAATAGTTTTACTTAAAAATTATTGCTCAAGAATATGTTGAACACGAGACACAGTCAGCCTCTAAATACCCATTACCATCAATCTTTTGTTTCATAGCAGACATCTTTGTGTTCTAAATCACACATTAATAATACCCAACAAAATACATAGAAAAACTATAATAATACCTAAATAAAATTTAAATTTACTAAATTTATAAATAAAAAACATGACCCAGGTCGCTGACCCGCAGAAGGCAACTCTGAATGCTGGTGACGTTCCCCCTATAGTTAAGAAGAAGGTGGCAAAGACATTCCCTTGAGAGTTTCTTATCGCAGAAAAATAATCATAATAGTAACTTCCACGCAACACAATCAATTATCCTGGTCCTAGGATACCCTGTGCTGTGGTAACCAGGCAAGAATATCACCCAGAAGAAGGCAATTTGTACAAATTTATGGCGGGCCCGAGTGGACATCGAACCCAGTATATTTACGCACTTACCTATTAACCACTAGTCTGCCGCGACACAGAGACACAGATCTGTGCCCAACTTAGTGTGAGCCACCTATACCTTACGTTCCATTTCGTGAGGGCAGTTGAGGGGTTAAGTAAGTGAGTGCTTAATAAGTGAGCATTTACTCGTTAGCCTCATTGTGCGTAGCTTAGGACACACTTATTGTGCGCAGCGTAGGACGACCAGCCACAAGATGGACATATGACCTCATCCAAGTGGCAGGAAGACGCTGGACGCAAGCCGCTTCCAACCGGTCTTTTTGAAATCCATGGAGGAGGCCTATGTTCAGCAGTGGACTTCTTGTGGCTGAATGATGATAATGATGATGTGCATAGCTGTGCATGCACAATAAATTTGTATATAACCTATAAATTTAATCATTTGAAATAGTCACCTATGTCATTTAAAAAAAAACCGACAAATGCGAGTCGGACTCGACCACCGAGGGTTCCGTACAAATTTGTAGTACTTACATATTAAAATAGTTCAAGAATCGAGTCTCGCAGTTTTTTTCCGAGCTTTTCCCGAACTTCAAAGACTATTTTATTAATGATTCAATCACAAATGTATAGTTTTCAGATTTTGCCCTGTACTTGTAGTATAAGACAATATTACTTGTGAAAAATAGTTCTAGGTCAACGGAAAGTAGCCTACAAATTTTCATTCCCTTGAGTGTCGAAACATACGTTTTTTGCGGCATAAACGGCCTTAAGGTTCTAGAGCCTTAAGGCCTTAAGATTTATAAAAGACATAAGGTTCTACAACAAAATTCCTCAAGATATATTAGAGTTACCTCCAACGCGATTTAAAAAATGTGTTAAGCACATTCTGTGCAAAAAGGCTTACTATAACATCAAGGATTATTTAGAAGACAAAGATGTTTGGCATTAAACAGTAGATTAATATTATTTAAAAGACGATTGTGACTAGTGTTCAACACATTCATGACTAATATTTTAAGTTGAAAACTCTGTTAATTAAGTTAAAACGTGTTTTGAAAAGAATAAATGTGGAGTTTCTTTGTTAGCTTCTTCTCCACATAATCCATTAATTGTGAAACTAACAACTTTGACGTTCATTAAGTAAACATTCTGTTTTTACAATGAATAAAAATATTTGAATTGAATTATGTTTTTTTTTACATTTATTTAGAAATTTGATTTTCTCACAGCTTCAAGGGGCTGTAGATTTGAGTATTATTATGGTTTTAAATTCAACTTGATACCTCCACGCGTTCCCGAGATAAAAGGTTTTGACAGACAGACGGGCGGACGGACGGACGGACAACAAAGTGATCCTATAAGGGTTCCGTTTTTTCCTTTTGAGGTACGGAACCCTAGAAATATATATATAGCGCAGAAACTAAGACTTCATAAACGTTACAAATCAAACAAAATTGTCCAATTCAAGCAAGGTCTAGATTGTTGTGGAAACCCACATGTACCCAGCGTCTAATGTATGTAGTTGTTTTCAAAAACCCATTTTCCCTTCGATTAATTATTTCGCCATCGCACCTCGCGCTACTGCAGTGCTCCGATTGAAAAATGTAACACCTTATTCGTTTCATTTTAATTAAACTTTCGATAGCTGGCCATCGGTGGGGCGCGGCGTGAGTGTATGTTGCTGCCACTCATGGCTTAGGGATTAAATTTAGCAATCCTGTAACGCGAGAAAAAGTGTCACTGTAAGTTATTACTGGTAACAAATTCATTCTGTCTGAGGCTTATGTTGAAGATTCTGAACAAAATCTTTATCAACTGCAACGGAGATACGTTAAAATTAAACGTGGCAGTAGTATAAAATACGATATAATAATAAATTTTTATTTTCATAGATATCCCGGAGGCAGAGACCAGGCACACCGAACGCATGCACTTATAAATTAGTAATTTTTACTATAAGGTGGCTTAAAAAACTTTCTTTTTACAATATAACGCACTCACAGTCAGAGACGAGCAACTGCCCGACGCAAGCCGTCGGTACTCACCATGATTAACCTCTTCGAATAAGAGCAAAACCTAGTCGGCCTCTTCAAAAAAAAATTCGAGTAAGTGATTCCGAAATTAATTTAATCACGTATAGTGCACAGGACGTCATTTACAGGGCGTTTTTGTCAAATGAAGTTACGATTGACCTCATGAGTCATATGGATGTCTAAATGTTTCATTAGAACATAACACTTGACACTAGAATCCATAACAGTAGGCTACCTCAGCGCGCCGCATCACCCGAAGCTGCAGCCCTGGAAATTGGACCGGCTTTCAATAACTGAACTGATCAATTACACCGGATCGAAATCGCAGGCGCTGTATCGCTGCACCGGTGACGGTGGACGGGTTAGCACCTACTGGGACGGAATTAAAGTCAAGTCCTTAAGGCTACCCTCAGATACAGGTGATTACTTGACGAGCCGCGCGTCCGCACCTCCATCTATCTTTCCCGTTATAGTGATGTAGTGCCACATTTTGCCAGATTGTCCAACTCACTCGTGCGCCTTTTATTTACTTTTCCACTAACTTCCTAATCAACCAAAGACTGATTAACAACATCTAAAGCCTATAGTAGATATTTACAAAACTGCGGCTTTAGTGATATTATTGACCCATCTGCATTTTACTGCAATTGATTCTGATGGTAATTGGGTTAGGTATCTCTTTTTTATTATTAAATTTTTCCTTCTTTCCATAAAGATAATATGGAAGATAATCAAGGCCAGAAAAAAGTTACGTGCCTGAGTGGAAGCATATGTTCAATAGATTTTTTTTTTCAGTTAATTTTACAGTTTGCGATTTGAATAAGTTTTCAATTTAATTATGTATACAGATTATCTACTTGACCTTAGCCACCCCTTTGTGACTCCACGCTGTAGGTACGTGTTAAACTCCACTGATGCTCGTCTCCTTGTCTAATTTGTGGTGGAGCAGACGCTCGGCGCGTCGAGTAAACATCTGCATGTTAACGCACCTCAAGACGTACCGAGTTCGCGAGAGCGAGTTTTTTTTTAAACACTGACATCGTCTTATCGTGTCGGTTTGATTATTATTAGACAATGCTAATAATAATAATCAAACCGACAATAATATTAACACATGAAACATAGTTTTTCGAAGGCAATTGCGAATGGTTTTGGTCGTCACGTGAAAGAGTTCATAAATCACAGAGAATATTATCAAGTCTAATTTGCTTCTCATTTTTTTAAGTACCTACTTAGGTTTGCATTATACGGATCAAATCTCTCTTACAAAGATGATAATGAAAAGCACTTTACTCAAGGAGCCATCGGATTAGTTATGCACGTTTCCTCACGATGGTTTCTTTCATAGTTAGCGAGTGTCATTGCCACTACATATTTACAAATGTACGCAACTTAGAAGAAGAAGACATTGGTATCGAACCCAAGATCCTCCCGACTGTGAGGCCAGCGTTTAAACAATGCGCGACCCCGGCTCAGCCAAAAGCTGATAATGTTTCAAACAAACTAGTACGAGACCAAAATGAAAGCCTTTCTCAGGAATAAGAAAAGCAAAACAGCGGATTCCACCTTCGTCCATCAAGTTTGCAAAGTTGAGCAGTGCGCGTATTTCTAAGTGATTCCCGGTATTTTTAGCCGGGGTCGAGAAAAAGTGCCGGCTAATGGATGCAAGGCTCCGAAGGAATATTAATGGACGCCTCAATGAAAAAACAATCATTAAACCAGCGAAGTACCTGCATATCAGAAGGTTGCATTTGCTTAGCCTGAACTGCAGTAGAATATTCAGCTTTCTCGTGTTACCGTATATATAATCAGAACCTGGACTATTTAATGTACTCCGAAGAATCAATCATTTCCGAATTTCCTCTCTTAGAGAGTGAGCATAACGTCGTGTAAACCAGCGCTGAGGGCTCACACCCTCAGCACAATGCTGAGTCAGATGCCCTTTCTGGCAACTTTGACACACTACAGGATGCACTCTGATGCTCTCACTTTGCCTTGTATTATGTTGTATTTATGTGACTTGTTTTTCCTTTGTACTTGTTAATGTTACTTGTTATGCTTTTTTTTGTGTTATTTTTTCCCAATAAATGTCTTTCCTTTTTTCCAAATATAAAATATGCACAATGCGGATCCGATAACTTAGCCTGGCATACTCTGTGCGCCTAAATGCTGTTACAAACATCCCATAAGGAAAACATGTTGTAGTTGGATCATTTGGGACCCAGTCACGTATTTAACTGATTAAGAATGAAACCTAGATATCCTTCTGTGTTTTATGTTCTGCAGTGGAAGCCTGGACTAAATTTATTTGTCCCATTTGCTAATTCTGTACTGAAATGAGCACTTACTTTAGTGCCTGTGCATACATTACAATAGGATTAAAAGAAACGTCGCAAATAAAATGAAGCTTGATATTCACATTTACTTATGAGCTGTTGGTAGTTGGTATTCCGTGTGGCGCCGGACTAACACGGCGCGTCACTCCATTTCCTTCCGTGGATGTCGTATTAGGCGACTAAGGAAATAAATTACCAGGAGACGGGCAGCAGCGTCTTCCTGAGATTCCAGCGGCATACTGCGATCACCAACCCGCCCGCCTGACTTATTATTTAATGTAGCAACGAAATAGCCCTGATGCTAAGGTTCTGTTAACAGAGTGTTGACGGTTGTCAGTAGTTTTTATGCTCTTTGGCTGACTGATAACCGTCGACAAATAAAGAAAAAGTTTAGAAAGTAAAGATTCCAAATAGAGTCACCGCCATTATTGCTTCTTAAAGAGTGTTTGAACTTTTTTTTAAAGCCTCGTTTTTGTTTCGTGAATGTATCTTTATGTTGTAAAAATACAATTATATTTAAATCCACATGTACAAACGGAAAACGGAAAAATTTATTCAATCAACTTAGTGAAATAGGTACTGTGAAAACTTATATAACTCGAAACTTTGTAACCTTTAAACCCAAATGAATTTATAATTATAGTAATAATCCCGAAAGGGACCATGTGGTGCCCAATGATTTGACGCTTTCTGTTCCACACGTTTATATTGAGTCCGAGTCATTCAGTATTTGGGGAGCCCATTACTTAAATTCATCAGCTAGGCAGCGTCTGTAGCGCCAAATAGTTGCCGACGACACGGATACACTGCTGGCGCAGAAGCGTGGTGGGCGCCGCTAAATGTAGGGATTGCCTCAAAACAGGCCCGTCACCGACAGTGAGGTTGAAAACTGTTTTTAGGTTTCCGTAGTCAACCCTTATAGTTTTTTTACCATGACCGTCTGTCTGCCTGTCTATCTCTCCACGGCTTAGCACAGAGACCACGAGTACCAGTAAATTGAAATATGGCATAGATATACATATTAATCACGCCGACAAAACGGTAGAATAAAATCTTACTTTTTTTTCAGAGTACTTCCCCTACACCTAAATAAGAGATCAATGTTTTTACTCGTTTACACCGTGTGGGGTATCGTTGGATTGTTCGTTTAAAAATTATGTCAGTGTAGGAAAACCATTTTTTTATTTAAACGCAAAATTTTGTTACAGTAGGGTGTCCCTCCCCCTCTCCCGCCTAAACGGTTGATTGTAGAAACGAGAAAAAATTCAGGTAGCACATATATTGAAGTTAAAAGTAAAACTATCACGGCTAAGAAGGCTTTACAATTAATGAGTAATAGGCGACCTACTTATAAAACAAAATCTTCGTACAAATTCCATTGAAAAATTACTTTGATGAAGTTGTTACTTTTGTAAAACTGGTGAAAACCCCTTTTTCTACGATACCCTATACTGCGCGTAACTTGACACGCACTCGGCCGGTTTTGTAGGTACTTATTCTTATCAATTAAGCGCGCTGACTGATAAAGAAAATCATGGCTCCGTAATAACCGAAAATGGAATGGAGTGGCGAGCGTCAACAATCTATTTCGCATGGCAAAGAGAAAAGAGGTATTTGCAGAGCTGGCGGCTGACCTCAAAACAAGAAGAAGACCGAGTGATAGGTCCCTTTGCGTGCCGCTTTTTGCGGAACGGATGCGGAAATCTAAAAATTATGTAATAAATTGTGGTTTGAGCACATTCGCACTTATAAAATGAGCCCATTTATTTATGGTTCTTAAGTCCAGCAAATTATTTCCAATCGCTACAATTTTCTGCCAGTGCTCGAACGGCCACTAAATCCTTCCTTTTAGTTTTGTTTTGCTTTACACCCTCAGGGGAAGAAAAGTTATAGGTTAGTTATTACTAAGAGGGAAATTTTATAACAAAAGAACTCAGAGAGCAATGAAAAATGGAATAGTCCGATCTGAAAGCGGTCGACTAAGCCAGCGGGCCTCCCGGGTAGGGTTACCACCCGTCTGGACGCCACCGGATCTTGATTTTATTGTTATTCTGTTGATGTTATTTATGTATTTATTTCGCCTTTCCGTCTGTATTTTTCCCGCCTTTATTAATTTTGTCCGGATTTTTTTCTTTTCCACTATGTAAAACAGTATAATTATGTTGCACAAACATATTGCAAAAATAATATATTGGACACATTTAAAACGACAGACTTTCCGCTCTATAAAACATGCGCTGCACGTGGTTAGTTACTTATCATTTTTAATTGTCCGGTTTTTTGTCAGGCCTTAACATTTCAAAACGGTCACCCTACTCCCGGAACCGGACGTGATTGCAGTGTGCAGTACAGTGTCTGGGGGTGTCTTTGTTATAATAAAACTCGGAATGGAAGCGAACAGCTGAATATCAAAGTGGATTTTAATGTTATTCAATAGCGTAACTACTAGCCTGCGCTTATAATAAAGCTCCTTCTGCTACGGCTTTCATTAATTATTACCAAGTTAATACGGATTGACCATAGGAAACGGGCTTTAGGAACGGAACCAGTGACTACCGACTACTCAAGTACATGCAATATTTAAATTCAAAACTTCAATATGTACATTAAAATGCAATAATATAAGATTTTCCGTGTGGTGCCGGATTAAGAATAGCTTCACTCCATTTTATTCCGTGGATGTCGTAGAAGGCGACTAAGGAAATCAATTACCAGGAGACGAGCAGCAGCATCTTCCTGAGATTCCACCGCTTACTGCGATTGCCAACCCGCCTGCCAAGCGTGGCGATTATGGCAAAACTCCTCATGGTTATGAAAACCACGAAGCAGGCCTATGACCTGCAGTGGGAGTCAAATGGCTGATGATGATGAATATAAGATTATGCATGTTTTATATTTATTAATTCATACTTACTTACTAGATGTTGCGCAAGTTGAGTTTATTTTTTTCTTTTGTTGATGTAATCAATGTAAGAGCAGGGCTTCCTGACACAGGTATTACTTTACTTGCTAGGGGGTCCCAGTACTGTCTTTGTCGTTGTAATATGGCAAAAGAAATAAATTATATTAATTTTTTTAAAATCAAAGTCAAATTATTTCCACTGAATTGGTCCGTCCATGAAAAAACCCTATCGGCCCTTATTCATAACATTCGGCGAACAAAGATCTGCCCCCAGCGCGATCATCATCATCAGCCATTGCTTAATCATGTGGGGTTTTGCCATAATGGCCACGCTTGGCAGGCGGGTCGGCGATCGCAGTATGCGGTTGGAATGCCCCAGCACAATAATTAGTGACTACTGACTACATAACAAAACGTTATGATTAAATCAAAGTCAGTGATTCCGTTGAATACCGTACAAAGGACCCCATCGGCCATAACTCATTCCACTCATAACATTCCGCGGCCAGAGCGTATTGAGGATCAATCTATTAGCCGTGACCGAAAGCGCGCCCCGACGAAGACGAATGCGCAGGATATTCAAACGATATTTTTTACTCATATAAAATATATGGAAGGGCCGGTGGAGAAACACTTTCGGCACTGACGCAGTTTCATCAAGTCACATATTGCTCGCCATATATCTGGCTGGGCATCCCGCGGCCGGCCTCCTGGCATATATCACGCCACTCGAGCAATTTCTTGACCGAGAAATTTATAACGGTCCCGTTGGCTGATTTATCGGGAGTCTTCGCCGCTGCGACGGCCCGTGGACTCACTTGCTGGTAGCATTCAACTTCAGTTGAGTGAAGCTTCTTAATATCACCATTAAACGTAAGATTTAAAGCTGGAAGGTCCAAAGAAAAAGGTGTATGGTACAGCACAATGCAGTGTGAGCCTCCTCGTGTGCCCTGGTTTGTTATAATAATAAAACTGATTTTTAACGGACATTAACTCGTTCACTTTTCCATTTTACAATTTTCCGACGTTTCGGCACTTTTGCAAGTGCCGTGGTCTCGGTAGACAGTTTTATTATGTCTAGTGCTCGTGTTAACCTCAGAAAATGTTAGTTATAGGTTAAGTAGAGATAGTTTGGTCATAGCGTTCAGGCTCCGTTCTGGACAATGCCTCTCGACAAATTTGGCTTTCTTATGAAAAAAATAAACAGCCCGAATTGCTCAGTATGTGATGCTGAGGAAGATTTAATTCATTTATTAATTATGTGTGTCCGGAACGAAGCTGAGAGAACGACTCTAGTGTCGCGGCTACAACTGAATTTAATGGATTTGGGAATGCTGCAGAGTATTGTATCTGAACCTTATAGCGGAAACGCCAGTATTGTTTATAAATTTGTTAAGGATAGCTCAGTAATAAGATCTATGTAGCTTTGACAACTGTACGGTTAGGTTACGATGGGGCTGGCATGCTCGTTCTGCGAACAAAGCCCCTAAATAAATAAGATTAAAAAAAAGATTTAAAGCTCACTTTGTCATAAATTATTTAGATGAAGACATCTGCTCCTATATTACGCGCACCAAATCCTGAGCGATTCCAATTGTCTAACTGTCAAATTAGATACTAATTAGGCCTCTGGTATAAAGCTAAGCCGATTTAGGGTTTTAGAATAAGAATGTGAACTCTAAATGCCTACTTATGCAAAATTATACTAAAGCTTTCAGCTTTCTTTTCTAATACTAATCATGTTTAGGCTAAGACCCGGACAGACGGACTGACATGGCAAAACTATAAGGGTTGACTACGGAACCCTAAAAACGTCACGCTAGCCACGGTCTTGTTTTTTCCTTTTACTGGCATACGAGTATGTTTAACTATCCCATTCCTTCCCTTTGGTAATATTTTAAAAAACTTTTGTCGTCTATAGCGCATGTGTATTTGAAACGAAGTCCCAAAAATGAGGCCAAAAGCGGAAAACTCAGATCTAACCTTGGGGATCAAATTCAGGACCAAATGAGACCAGAGCCAACCCCTATTTCAGTTGTTGTTAGCGAGCGCTGTCGATCCGTGTGCCGATTGGCGTCGGCTTTGTTACCTTATGACTTGCTTTTATGTGTTACAACTTACAAGCAATAATGTATTGCAATCCTTCGTGTTTATTAATTTTCTTCGATTGATAAAAGAGCTCGCTAACTGTGCAGAAAAATATGGTGATCAAAC
Organism: Yponomeuta evonymella; assembly: GCA_963969515.1. NCBI lineage: Eukaryota > Metazoa > Arthropoda > Insecta > Lepidoptera > Yponomeutidae > Yponomeuta > Yponomeuta evonymella. Next base: position 17,813,542 of record OZ018362.1, read on the forward strand.
TTGAGTGACTGGCAAGTCAGGCGCTTAAAATCACCAGTCTACGCATATTCTTTAATTGACTGCACGTATTGCACAGCGCTTTGTCTTCTATACTACACTACAAGTAAATATTATGTCTCACTAAGTTAACAAACCAATCAACCAGGGATAAATATCTGATTGACAGGGTTGTCAGTCACACAATTTATCTATGGATTGGTCTGCAAATGCCATAGTGCTAAACGTTTTTGGACTTATTAACTGGCTATAGCTTACCCATGGATATACCGGTAGATATTCCTATCAGATAGCGTTGGTGCAAGTCAGCCTGAGCCAACTAATTTGAGAGCACATGATAGGCGCTAGGCAAGTTAATTATCTCTAAAAATATGATCCAAGCACTACAACGTCTAAGCGGTTACTTCATCAATCTAGTGTAGGCAAGAGTTGCCACTATACGCTGTGTAAACCTTTTAACATCTGTGGTCTGTGTCCTCTCAGAGGGAGAGAGAGTAAAGGCTCAATTACTACACGGATTACCGCGGATTGACGATTTCAAGTGTCAAGCGCAAAGTGCACTGTCCTATGATGTAAAGAGGACACGTCAACTGTGCGTACCGTCTACAAACTCTACATATTTCTGCATCTCGCATACAAAAACACGCCCAGATTTAGTGTAAATTCGACGTCTGATGAACGACAGACGGACTGGCTGGCCGGCGGCCGTCCACACGATCTGCCAGATGAGAAGTTCTCCTTTATACTAGATGAGCACAGTCCCTCGCTCTTTCCTAAAATGCTATACAACTTAAAAATGTTGCAAATGTCGGATAAAGTTCAAGAATGAACTAGTGTGGATTTAAAAAGCAATAACTTCGCAGCTGAAAGTTGGTTGTAGCATTTACCAATTTTAAAACTGCCAATGTTCGATAAGTTCGATGGAAAATATATGACCACTGAGCTAAGAGTGGCTCGTGTGGGCGGCGCAAAGCGTAATCTTTAGCGTTATGTGAGGTCTACTTATCAGGCTATGAACTTGTTTCATTGCATAAAACTAACCTCGTTTGGAACATACAATTAGATTCGAGTGAATTGTCGGGCTCAAGCGCAACATTGCGACCCTTCCGAACGTATCGCTGCTTCATAATAAGGGCTCAGGACATCAGGTGGACCTCATTGGTCAAAAACAGTTCAACCAATCAACCTTTGCATAGTTTTGACGACACGTACAAACATAACGGCGAAAAACATAATTTTCCAGTGCTGTACGCTTAAAATATATACGCTAATCTCTCATTCCTTGCCCACGCACACATTTGCCACTACAAGTTCCAGCACCATTAACATACAAATTGCCCCCGCACGCTCGCGCTAGCTGCCAGCGCTACACTGGCACCGTGCGCCCGCTGCAGCGCTAAAGAGAGTCAGCGCTGTGAAATATGCACTCAATACACTCCAGCATTGAAAAGCTGTAAAAGCATAGATTTGAGGTATTTTTTCTATAACTTTGTTAAGCATAAAATTGTAGTGAACTCGCCAATCAGATTTAGTTGGTCTATTGTTGAATCTTGGAAGGTCTGTATCCAGTGCTCTACGTGCCACTAATCTGAAGAGATTATTCTCACACTATTAGACCTGAGTAAGGTTACAGTCAGCAGATATTGACCTATCTCCGACGAATCGGATCGGATGCGAATCAATGCAAAGCGCAAGCGCTGTTGTACCAAGAAAAAGAAGAAGATGTCACGTTTTACTTAGAAATCAAATATTTATTTCGACGTAACGAATTTACATTCTCTTTGTTGTCAATATACTTTGACTGCCTTGTTAGTCTAGCGGTACCACAACCATTTTAGAGTTAGGTAGGTGATCCGGCCACCACGCCACCCTTCGAATGATCTTTTGTATGATGTATGACATCACTTAATTTTCTATGCGCCACCTCCTATCGGAGGTTAGCAGCCAATTCGGCTTATCTTATTAAAACTGGTACTCTGTTCGAGCCGCCGTCGCAAGTTGTGTTTTCAAGATAACTTTGGTCTCCCAGGCCTCCATCTGTTTGCAATGTTGACTTGTATGACGTTTCTGAACTATATAAATTATCTATCATTCAACATTGTCACCCTAGTATCTACTCCTTAGTTTAGTGACTTTGTACGAAATTCAAGTCGCACATCTATTAATTTGATTGGATTTGATTTGCTTGAAACCCAGGTTCGATTCCCAGCGCGGGCATGTACCTATGACTTTACATCGTGAGGAAACCTGAGTGTCTGAGCTATTTAAGTAACTCAGCGCTCGAAATCGCTCGAAAGCGCGGTGGGCACGCGTGGACGTTTATAGACTGCTTATGTTTTTGGCAAGAAGGGTCGCTACTCTGAAATGGAGATGGGCAGGTCATGTTTGTCGCAGAGAGGATGAGAGATGGAGCCGCAAACTACTGGAATGGCAACCGAGGGCCGTACGTGGAGGTGTAGGCCAACCCCCAGCCAGGTGGCGGGACGACATCGACAAGGCAGTAGGGAGGACCTGGAGAAGAACAGCGGAAAGCAGAAGCGACTGGCGCTTGCAAGAGGCCCTTGTCCGACAGTGGACACCGACGGCCTGAAGATAATGATGATCATGTTTTTTTTATTTGTTTATTTAATCCAGCAACAGAGGTTATGTTTTATCCAGTTTTTTGCTTCCTGTACAATACAGTAATAAATTAATAATTAAGCAAAGCGTAAAGATACACATTTGAGTTGATTCTTACACGTCAATGGTAGAGATAGTAGGCTCGCAGCCATCATTAATGTCTACTGCTCCCAAGTAGTCGTTTCCTATGCCATTACGTACTTGCACGGGCGCGGAATCTGATAGCAATTTATTTATAGCAACGCACTCCGCTTTCATGTTATTTTTCACAATATTCCGTGTTCCTTATATCAAAATAATGCCTTACATTGATTTCACGAACCAATCGTCGAGTGTATTTTTTTGTAGATTAGATAGTAAGATAGTAGTTAGAGAACACTTTATTGCACAACCAAAAAGAAAGAATTGCAACTATGATTTCTTAAATCTAAGTAATGTTATACAATTGGCGGTCTTAACACTTAGAGCGAACTCTAGATCTTTGATTGGATTAGAACACGCCATTTTTCTATACATATAATAAATCTGTAAATTTTGTCTCTGTTTGACATAATGTCTGTTTCACTCTGTTTCTATGTGCGCGCATCACGCAAAAACCACAGAAGGGAATTGAATAAAACTTACCATGATTATTGCTTAGATTTCCGTATAACAAATAGGCTACATAACATCACGCTTAAGTTTACAGGGGGCGAGAAAGTAACTATAGTTCGTGCCAAATTAATTGAGAAAACCGGTCAATGACTAAACAAAGAGCATAACTCTACGACAAAACCATAAACACTAAAGAATGTTATATTTTGATATTAAATACCAACAATATGAATGGTAATGGCGGAGACAAAAGTGCGAGCCGCAGAAGAGCCCCTACTCCAGACCAAACACAGAATGGCCATCGACATGGCCTATCAAAATGTTGACACTAGTTTTATTACGACTCTACACTACGTGGATCAGGTACTCACAATGAATGATACCCTATTGCCAAATGTGCCGTATGTAATCCTTGTTATTCATTTCCTTTTATATTTATAAATCGTTTGTTTGTTTTTCTGTAACCTGTCTGTAACCTGTTTTGTGCGCCTAACAAATGAAGTAAAATATTATATAGACAATTATTTTCTATGTAAAAAAGATTTTTCTATGAAACGAATCGCAAAATTGCAACCTAACCAGAATAATCAAATCGAGTGAGTTTATGTACGTATGTATGTAAAAGACAGCTGGCATTTCTGGACACTGATGGAATATCGTTTACCATAGTGCCAAATAGTAAAGATAGGAGTAAGTAAGTAAGTAAGTAAGTAAGTAAGTAAGTAAGTAAGTAATTTCGTTTATTTCCTTCTCACATTATCTACATTATCTGCTACATTATCTTAGTCTTGACCCACTCATAGCCATAGACGGTTGTATAGTGTACTAGAATTGATGAATACTAGTCCGACAATTTTGTGATGTTGAAACATAATGGTTTTAAAAATGTTGTGAGTTGCTTTTTACACGTCGAGAGTAGAGAAACTAGGCTCGCCGCCTCTTTGTACGAGTGACGGCAGACAGACGCGCTGGCGGCAGATGCGTGAGGCCTGCAAACGGGACACGCGGGCTTAGGTTTCAATAGGTATACTATCCTTCCACTGAAAAGAAAAGTCTTTCTTGCTGAGTTCAGTGGTCTTACTTTAGTATGTAAGCAAACCTTCTCCGTGTTTGATTTGGTTTCTCCTTAGGTGATGGGCGAATCTACTTCGTATAAAAGCATCCCAGTGTCCCGGCATCGTCGTTTGAATAGTTAGTTCACCTATCTAATGTTTTATGAAGTTCCCACTAGGCGCTATATAAATCATCCAACCTAGATGAAAAATCCCTACATAAAAATCCCAGGCATTACAACATCCGTGCCTTCTGCTATGAGGTCAAAATATTCAGTCCAACTAGAACAAATGAAGGGAAGTTTCCACTAAATATTTATAAATCATGTAAAATCTTACTTATACCTGGGCCCTTATTATGAAAAATGCGACATTATCGGAAGGGTCGTCAACGTCGCGCTTGAGCCCGATAATTCATTCAAATCTAGCGACAAATCCGGTTCTTTTTTTGAATAGCTATTACTATTCAACTAAACCATTCAACTATGGAAACTATTCAAAAAAAGAACCGTATTTGTCGCTAGATTCCAGTGAATTGTCAGGCTCAAGCGCGACGTTGACGATCCTTCCGATAATGTCGCAGCTTCATAATAAGGGCCCTGTTTATGCTGCCTACCAAAACTTAAGCGGTTTTACCGTGGTAAAGTATTCATTTCAAAATGTCTATGGTATTTAACTGCGGCGCGCCAAAACTTATTCTGGAGGGGAAAGTATCGCGCCGCGCCGCGCCGCCCCGCTCTTCGGCTTCTAGTTCTAGTTCGACTGGAGATTTCCGCACTTAGCCTCATAGTTGGGCCGTTGTACGTAGCAAGTGGTGAGGTATGTCAATACCTCAGACGTTAGGGTTTCCTCACGGTATTTTTCCTTCGCCGTTAGCGAGTAGTATTGCTACTATAACTTCACAAATGTGCGTAACTTAGAAAACAAAGTCATTGGTATATGCCGGGATTCTAACCCACGACCTCCTGAATGAGAAGCCGGCGTTCTACCACTCCGCTACCACCGCTCTCGCTCCGAGGCTTTTTAACCTTTATTAATTTCAGTGCCTAGTTTCAATTATCTTAAAATGTAGATGTTGAGCACATGCCGGTAGATGTTAATTGTTTAAACTGTAATAATTAACGGTATGAAGTTTGATTGCCGGAAACTAGGAAGTTTGATTAAATTTTGTAGCAAGCTTATAAAGTTCTAGACAACTTTATACCATTTAGGAACAAATTTTTCTGTAAATTTCACTCAAGCAGAACCATCTTAAAATCTTCCTTTTTAGAGCATCGTACCTAAAGAGTATTACTAAGACTCCACTGTCCGTTTGTCTGTCACCAAACTGTATCTCATGAACCTTGATAGCTAGACAGTTAAAATTTTCACAGATGATGTATTTCTGTTGCCGCTATAACAACAAATATTAAAAAACCGAACATAATTAATATTTAAGGGGGGCTCCCATACAACAAACATGATTTTATTGCCGTTTTTTGCTCGATGAAGTCAGTCGACGTCAAAAATTTTTTTCACTATAAAAACAACGTCAAAGCTGTTAGTTTCCCAATTAATAGATTATGCGGAGGAGAAGCTAACAAAGAAACTCCAAATTTTTTTTTTCAAATCAGGTTTTCTTAATTAACAGACCTTTCAACTTAAGTTACTCTACACTAGGTACAATAGTCCCCGTTAACATTACATAAATACCAGACATCTTTGTCTTCTAAATAATCTTTAGTGACATTAATAACGGCAACAGGTATACGCTTGAAATATTCAAATGTTGTATAGATATTGTTACGGAACCCTTCATGCGCGAGTCCGACTCGCACTTGGCCGGTTTTTATTGTTATTCAACTATTTTTTTTCTTTACCTTACACGATGGAGTAAGGAGTCTTGGAGATTTTGTGGCCATTTTTTCTCCAAAATGATCTAGATTTTGAAATGGACAACTAGTTTAACTTGTAACGTTCATTAAGTCGCAGTTTCTGTGATACTTTGAATAAAAAATTATGATTTTGATTTTGATGGAATGCGCTCCCGAGCGTCCCCTTATCGTCCCCCAGCCTTATCGGCGATTCACGCGTGAGCGCGTCCTTGAGATCACGTCATAATCTCAACATGACTGACGTCACGGAGTCTTTGTCCCGCTCGACAGTTACCGCATCATCACGCTGAACCACTTGCGAGGTATCTAGACGAATATTACAGTCGTTTTTGCTATTGTTGGCGTGAGTAGCATTATCGTCAACGTATTTATATGATGTTATGTGGAAACAATCATTATTATCATCATTTCCTCTCATCCCTGATTAGCTACAAAGGGCTATTTATCGAGCCCAGTTTATTTAATCAGACGATCGCAATGTTGTACTACAAAAACCCTGAACAACAATATATATCACTAAAATCAAAGTGCATAAGCTAACTAAATATGTTGGTTCATACATACATAAACTCACGCTTGTATCCCAGAGTGGTAGGCATAGACCAGGGACTGCCACTTGCCACGATCCTGACAGATCACTTTCGCTTCCTCAACATTCATTAGTCGTTGCATGCACGCACGCCGGTTTCGGCTACTTTTTATCTTACCCTTTGGGCAAGATACATCCCCTATTTGGTCGAAGTCCCTTACCGGCCCTTCCACCCACATTAGCCCGATGTATTTGTTTCGTCAATCTTTCTTCCTTCATCCTCTCCACATGTCCAAACCAACGCAACATTCCTTTCTCAATTCTAGTCACAACATCCTCTTTCAGTCCACAACGTTCTCTAATCAAACTATTGTCATTCAAAGTAACACCGGACATAATTTTTCTACTGCATTTTCATTCATACCCAAGTGTCGCTACCATATACAAGTGTGGGACCGGCACTCCATTTTGGATAGTCAATCTGACTCCATTGTGGAAAGGCAGTCAAAAAAATTCTTTTGGAGATGTTTTGGCCACTCACAAAGGTGTGCAAGGCACCGTTTACATAATTTCCCGCTTTTACTCTTCTTTCTATATCACCTTCACACTTTCCATCCCTGGTAAACCTGGTAAAGAGCCTCCCCAAATAGACAAATTCTTTCACTTGTTTCACTCTTTCACCTCTAATCTTTATCTTCCAGTCAGTCATTTCATCGTCTTTTTCGAACACCATTACTTTTGTCTTACTCACATTAATGTTCATTCCTTTCCTTTTGAACGCCTCATCCTATACTGTTACTTGTGTCTGCAGGTCTTCGAACAAAACCTGATCATCGGCGTATGACAAGCATTTGACCAGTATTTGACCGGGATCACCCATCCTTATCCCGAAGTCGTTCTCTTTCAAATCAGTCAGGCAACTATCCGTGAATAAGTTGAACAACCACGGGGAGGTAACACATCCTTGTCTCACACCCCTGCGAATGCTAAACCAGTCAGTATACGCCCCATTAATTCTAACGCAAGCACTGGAGTCTTCATAGAGAGACTTCAGAGCTCGCAGCAAGACGCTGTCCACCACATGCACGGACAGTACCGACCACAGGTCATTCTTCACCACTCCATCATAAGCCTTCTCCAAGTCAAGGATGGCACAGAAAACTCTTTGATTTTTGGCTAAAAGCTTCTCCATCATCCGTCTCAAGGATAAAATTTTGTCCACGCATCCCATTCCCTTTCTAAAATCGGCTTGAACATCCCCTATTTTTTCCCTACTCTTTCAATCAAAACCTTTGCATACAGTTTGTCTACAATGCTGAGAAGGTTGATACCGCGGTACTTTTTGCACACCTGCTGGGACCCTTTGCCTTTATAAGGCGGCACTATGACTATGATGGCCATACTCCAGTCCTTAGGTACTGTGCCACTCCTCCAGCACTTGTTGAAGAGCAGGTGTAACTTGCTAGCTAGAATGCCTTCACCAGCCCTTAGCATTTCTGACGACACTCTGTTATATCCCGCAGCCTTACCCTAGTTTCATGCTTTTCATTGCCTTGACAACCTCTTCCATACTTATAACGGAGTAAATTGAATTTGGATATTTATCATGACAGCCTTGGCACATTTAAGTCTAAATTAATTCCTAAAATCTGAAAAATAAATTGTATAAAATTCCTTAATTGCATGCATAAAACTGTACTATCGCTATGTTACAACATTTTGAATTTAATTTAAACCTATGTACCTAAGTACCGTCCTAAATGTCGTAGTTTTCATAAAAGTAGAGTTTACAAATGCTGTGTATACCTTTAATTGGCATAATCGCTGGCCCTAAGTCACATTTATTATAGGCTTTGTCATGTTTGCGTGTTTGCTGTTGGTGTACCTAATAAATAAAATAAAAATAAAACGCTAGCAACACTAGGTTCGGTCTCACGTCAGGGATCACCTCCCATGAGCCGCTCCTCTCTTTCAAACCGACTTTCAAAATATCCTTTCAAACGTTCCATAACTTTAAATTCCTCTTTCAGCATGGAGCCATCCTCGTCCCTGGTAACACTCAACTTAGATTGCTCTGATCTACCTCGGGCCAATTTCACCATTCCCGTTTGCATTGTTGTGCTGACGATGTGGGCCTGTTAACAACTGACCAACCGCCGCGAGTACGGCAAGCAATTTCCTTCAGGGAAAAACTGTTTTATTAATATGAAAGTTCCATTCTAGCGCACGCAGCAACTTTTTACGTTCTCTTTTGCGCGGTTTAGGAAAAAAATCAATTTCCCTTCGACGGAGCCCCGTAGAGGACGAAATAATGGCATTTTAATGCACTCAGCCGAGAGCAGCGGCTGGAAAAATAACTCTATTGCTAAAAAAATACCGGCCAGTTTTCCCCGACCGTAGTGCATCTCCAAAGAGGTAGGAATCGCATTTAATTGGTCTTTTTATGAAGCAACATAGTAAACGGGATCCTTTGTTCACCAATGATAAAATGATAGCAGAGAATTGTCACTTACCACGATCCTGGTAAATTCGTTTTGCTTCATCAACAATTCGCTATCTACTTTTAGATTTTTCGTAGCTCAATTTAGTATTTTCTGTCAAATTGTTGCTACTCAAATAGTCAATACCGCTCGCTAACTGTGAAGTGCGTATCGCTTGAAATCATCCTTTAAAACCAAACCAAAATGTCAAGTTTCAAATCTATTAAAAAGGTTTGCTTGCAAATTATTTAAGATAAGTAAATATTTTGCTACATGAAAACAAATCCGTTAAGCGTGTTAGGTAAACTCGAGTGTAACGATCAGTTTTTAATGATCCCAGACGATCTTGTGCGCGTACAATGGTGTCGATAATGACGTCAGACAGCTGTGACGTCACGCATTGTTCGTTCTAGCGCCAGAAAATATGCTTCGGATCCGGATTTGTATCGTTCATTTTATTTTTTGCCAAAAATGTGATAGTGATTATATATCCGTAATACAATGAAGTTTGTAAAGAGGTTCTAAATTTCCCATTTCCATTGCCCATTAGCTTAGTTGGGAGAGCGCTGCCACGGTAAGCCAGAGGTCGCGGGTTCAAGTCCCGGCATGGGTAGGATTTTTAGCCTCTAAATAGGTTTTAAAAAATGTAATAGTGACGTAAATAATAGGTTTTTTAGGGTTCCGTAACTAAAAAGGAGACAACGGAACCCTTACAGGATAACGTTGTTGTCTGTCCATCTGTCTATCTATATCAAGAACTTTTATCTCGGGAATGTATTGAGTTGAAATTAAAACCAAGTCAAGTCAACAATCCCTCAAAGCTATAAAAAAAATTAAACTTCTAAGTTGACGTAAATAGAACATACGGCTGCTTATGCCGCAAAAAATGTATATTTCGACACTCAAGGGAATAACAACTTATAGAGTACTTTCCGTTGACCTAAAACTATGAAATTTGGCAAGTAACATCGTCTTATACCACAAGTACAGGGAACAATCTGAAACTATACATTTGTAATTAAATCATAAAAAAATGTTTAAACTATGAGACTCGATTTCTGAACTATTTATAATATGTAAGTACCTACGCTCGTAGCCCCGGCTGCCTGAGTGATCTTAAACGATCACGAAGGTTAAGCAACACAGGGCGCGTTCAGTGCGCGTTCTATGCCTAACGCTAGTGGCATTTTTCCGAGCGGTTCCGTGCTTCGCAAGGCACGTTAAGTTGTTGGTGCCGGCTGCCGTCGATAGATGGCAGTCGTTAAGCCAAGTCAGAGGCCTTAGGGCGGCTTGACAACTTCTGACAGTAGACGAGCCACTAGTCTACAAGCCTCCACCAATCCGGACTTGGCCCCCGTGGTGGAGTATAGCCTATACCTTCCTCAGGGAAGAGACCCGTGCCCCTCGGTGGGGAAATAATGGGTTGATGATGAAGTACCTACAAATGTGTACGGAACCCTTGGCGGGCGAGTCCAACTCGCATTTGTCTGGTTTTTTTTTTTCGTGTGGGATTGATTGGCCAAAAACGTGTCCTAGGTGAGTCTAGACATTATCAAAGACCTCCATAAAAATCAATTCAGTCGATTATGCGGGACCTACGCATTTATACAGTGTTAAAATAAGCTTTGTTTTTTTTTTAATCAGCAAAATCTTTGGGTTATAAAAGTACCTAAAGTGTCAAATCGCAAGGTTAGAAATTATGAAGCTTTTGTTCTAAAAACGAATTTGCAATTTCAACACGTATTCAAACATCAGGATACAAACAAGCGTGCCAAAGGATCAGCTTCAAAATTACTAATCTCCTAATGAACAGGGCCAAGTACCTGTCGAGCCACGCGCAATGTAGGGTTCCATAGAAAGAGGGTTTTTTATCTGCTTTACAGAAATAACAACTTCATCGAATTCATTTTCAGTGGATTTTGTACCAAATTTTACTTTTATAAGTTAATTGCCTATTACTCGTTAACTAGTAAAGCCTACGTAGTCGTAATTCTTTTCCTTTCAAGTTCCCACAATATTTGTCAACGACCAATCCGACGATAGACGAGAAAACAAATCATCCCCACTTTTCATGTTACCTCCCTAAAACAGTACAGTAAAAAAAAATCATTTCCAACATTTTATTGTTTAACTTTGTCGGCGTAATAAATATGTACACACACACCAAATTACAGCTTTCTAAGACCACCGGTCTTTGCGCTAGGCTGCGGATGGACAGACAGACAGACAGACATGGCGAAACTATAAAGGTTCCTTGTCGGACTACGGAACCCTAAAAAGGAAGGGCGTTATAATTCATGAATACCCGTATATTAGGGTTATGTAGGGATTATGTAGTGTTGAAGTGGTAGTGAACTGTGGCCTAATTACGCGCACAATTCCATACTAATTTGACAGTTAGACGATTGGAATCGCTCAGGATTTGGTGAGCGTAATATAGGGGCTGGTCACATATTAATGCCGAAGAACCGACGATCGATGCGATGCAAAGGTTCTCGTTGAGACTGTGGAGTTTCTTTGTTAGCTTCTTCTCCGCATAATCTATTAATTGTGAAACTAACAGCCTTGACTTTCATTAGGTAAACATTTTGTTTTTTTATTATATATAAAAATGAATTGCTGTTCGTTAGTCTCACTAAACGGCTGGGCCGATTTGGCTAATTGTTGTTTTTATATATTTGTGGAAGTCCAGGGAAGGTTTAAACGGTGAGAAGAAAAAAAACGGTTGACGTCGGTGATACGAAGTTCACGGGGTCATCTAGTAGTGAATAAAAATTTTTGACTTTGACTTTGACCACGAACTGGCAAACGCAGCGTAGGACGGCCACCAGCTCGCTGGACGGACGAACTGAGGAAAATTTCTGGCAGCAGCTGTATGAGGACAGACGGAAGTAGCGTGCCTCGGGGAAGGCCATGTCCACTGTCCAGAAGTGGACGAATATGGGCTGATTGATTGATATGTTATCACAATCTTCTCTAATTTGGCCTACGGGCTGCCAGTACGGACTGAAGTCACTTATTTCAAAATATTCTATGTGTAGTTACCACTCGAGGCCGGGGAGGTTGGCGCAGGCCCCGCGGAGGAAAAACGAATATCCTTTGTGGGTCGCTCTATTACACGCGCTAAATTGACTTATATCCGTGCTGAGATTACGCGCCTCTCTGCCGGGACTGGGACATTTACGCGACGAAAACAGGAAAAGGTGTGAGAAAAAGTAAAATTCCAGAATTTACTGATAAAAACCGGCCAAGTGCGAGTTGGACTCGCGCACGAAGTGTTCCGTGCCATTATAATATATACAACATCGGACAAAGATCATCAGACATGACATCGGCGCTGTGAAGGTTACATAGATAGCCGCTAGATGGCAAGCGCTGCGTTTGTTGTATAAGAGCCCCCACCTTAAATATTAATTTTACTCTGTTTTTAGTATTTATAGCGGCAACAGAAATACATCATCTGTGAAAATTTCAACTGCATGAGATACAGCCTGGTGACAGACAGACAGACAGACGGACAGTGAAGTCTTAGTAATAGGGTCCCGTTTGACACCCTTTGGATACGGAACCGTTAAAACGAAAATCGTAGCATTAACAGTTCGGCTTCACGCAGGGACGGTTGATGACGGACGCTGGTGTCTTGCTAGTTAAATATATTTATAGTGCATGGGAGGATCGTAGGGATGCTATAGGTGTTTTTTGTGACTTGTCAAAGGCATTTGATTGAGTGGACCACGAGACACTTTTGCTAAAACTAGAGCATTACGGAGTAAAGGGGAAAGGTTTAGAACTCATGAGATCTTATCTAAAAGGAAGGATTCAAAAAGCGGACATAAATCGTATAAAATCCACAGGTTCACAAATAAAAATGGGAGTACCACAGAGATCAATTTTGGGGCCGTTCCTTTTCCTTGTATACGTAAATGATTTGCCGTTTATGGTACAAAACATGTCCGAGATAGTATTATTTGCAGATGACACGTCACTTATTTTTAAAATTAAGAGACAAGAAAATAATCTTGACGATGCAAATGATGCTCTCTCGCGTGTGTTGGATTGGTTCACGGCAAATAATCTGCTTCTAAATTCCAAAAAGACAAAATGTATAAAGTTTACCTTACCAAACGTAAGATTAGTTGAAAACAACATTGTACTCGGAAGAGAAAAACTAGAATTTGTAGAAGATACCGTTTTTCTAGGCATCACAATCGATTCAAAATTGCAATGGGGTCCTCATATTGTAAAACTAGCACACAGGCTTAGTTCTGCAGCATATGCAGTCAAAAGAATTAGAGAGCTCACTGACGTTGCAACTGCTAGGCTTGTTTATTTTAGTTACTTCCATAGTATTATGTCCTACGGCATACTACTGTGGGGTCGGGCAGCAGACATTGAGACGATCTTCATCTTACAGAAGAGAGCCATCCGATTTATTTACAAGTTGGGTAGTAGGGATTCGCTAAGAGATTTCTTCAAAGAAACCAACATCTTAACAGTTGCATGTTAATACATCTATGAAAATATTATGTACGTTAGAAAAAATATCAAAGACTTCGAAAATATTGGTGGCCACCATAATGTTAATACTAGAAATAAACATAAATTGTCATTTCCACTATTTAGACTTGCAAAAGTTAACACATCCTTTATGGGGCACAGTATAAGGTTCTACAACAAAATTCCTCAAGATATATTAGAGTTACCTCCAACGCGATTTAAAAAATGTGTTAAGCACGTTCTGTGCAAAAAGCCTTACTATAACATCAAGGATTATTTAGAAGACAAAGATGTTTGGCATTAACAGTAGATTAATATTATTTAAAGGACGATTGTGACTAGTGTTCAACACATTCATGACTAATATTTTAAGTTGAAAACTCTGTTAATTAAGTTAAAACGTGTTTTGAAAAGAATAAATGTGGAGTTTCTTTGTTAGCTTCTTCTCCACATAATCCATTAATTGTGAAACTAACAACTTTGATGTTCATTAAGTAAACATTAATTGAATTGAATTGAATTGAACTTTTTTATGTACTGACATTTGTAAATATGTATGAGCAGGTAAAAAATAATATGAGAAACCAAAGTTTGTACCACTTGTACAAATGGCCTCAGTCTGGGTGTGTTTCAATGTTTGTGATGCCCTTGCCTGGTTACCATAGCACAGGGTATCCTAGTTTAGGAGTCAGTCAGTCTGCTTTAGCAGCAACGAAATGAAATCACCGCATTCATGCAGTTGTTAATGTGCTGTTGCACAGGCTGCTTGATTGCTTATGCTATGCTATAAAATTAATTGGTAGCGTGGGCCCTTATCCCACGCGTGAAAATAGACTCACATTATCGCGCTCTCATCCGCTATGAGAGCGCATTCTTCATGCAGCGATTCGTTATCTATTTTCCTCACACAGGGCAAGTGCTGGTCAAGTGACAGTATTCCGTAATTTCGAGCAGCGTGTCGACAAAATACCCCAGGCTCGCTCGGCGTCACCATCTATCGTCGCCGGCTCTATGCAAATTTTGATGGCTCGCTCGAATCGAGTTGTCGGCCCGCAATCCCAGCATTTTTAGCGTTTGAGAACCCCGGCTATTTGTTAATACGAGTCCACCGCTAGAGGCGATAAATCTCGCAGCCTTAGGGACATGTTTCACAGATATTTGCCGTCTCTGCAAGCGATTGCAGATGGTTTTATACGTCCAATCTGCGGAGGAGAAATGAAGATTTTCTTGAAGTGTGCCAGACCCCGTAGCTTCTCGTCGCGCTGTGAAATGCGATGGCATTTTCAATTTTGTGAATGCTATAGCACTACCTAGTGTCTAGTACCAGAGCAAATATAGGTGGACCAAGCACTCTTGCAATATGCGAAAAATTACATTTGGGGATAGACGGAAACAAAGTAATAGGGGAAAATGCTACCAGAAAGATGTGTATGTTCGTGACGATGCTTTGACCAGTAGCGACGCCCTTAAAAGAACAGTTAAGTTGCTCATTGCAAAAGTTTCAGCAAAAGAATTTACAGCGTGCTTGTCACATTATTATACTGTGGACACGAGCTCGCCTCATACGAGGCAAGTTTAATCTCCCCCGTTAGCAATATCACATCTCCCATTACGTGTTGTTTGTTGGTTTTTCGCGCGCTTTTGTCACGTTGTTCCGAAGTTGTTTAGTTGATGACGTCACGGCCGCCGGCGACGACCGTCCCATGTTCCGAACGCTTGCCGGGCGAACAAACAACTCGTATGAGTTTAAACTTAGTTCAGCCGCTGTTAGGTTGCCG
This sequence comes from Yponomeuta evonymella, assembly GCA_963969515.1. Lineage (NCBI taxonomy): Eukaryota > Metazoa > Arthropoda > Insecta > Lepidoptera > Yponomeutidae > Yponomeuta > Yponomeuta evonymella. The sequence continues at coordinate 17,828,962 of OZ018362.1, forward strand.
CTTTTATTTCGTTTTGTAATTTCTGTTTGATTACATCCTCCTCTTTGTGTGATTCGGACACGGAACGTGAAATAAGCTCAATTGCGTTTTCACTTCTGAGCAGGATGGTAACGACTTTTGAAACTTAATCCAAGGGAAGTATGTTTAAACAGGATATTAACATAGAGATGGAGCAGGTCCTGGGAAGTGCAACGCTCCGGGAAGCGTCAATTCAAACGCGAGTAAAGTCACGGAGACGTTTATATAGCTCGGCGGGGTTTTTATGTTGCCGTCTTCAGAGAAAATTCAAGGTGACTGGGAATTTGTACTCTTGTTAACCATAACTTAATTCTCGACGTCTTATTAGTTTGACATCTGCAGAGCTGAGTATAGCATATAATGATGAAAAAGTCTCCGTAACGAGAGTACGGTAGTATATTTTTTAAACGGTTTTCTTACCACAATTAAAAATCGAAAATGATTTTTTTTATTGTAAATAGGTGTAAAAATGATTATTGTCCTCCAGTACTATGGCTATACTTCTTTGTTTTACTTTAAATTTGTTTTACAATAGTAACTAGAAACCAAATTTGCTTATAAGCAGCGTGACTTTTTTTAACCATACTTATTTCAAAACTAAAAAACATAATATAAGTTACACACACATAGCAAAACTTTTTTTTAGTTGAGGTAGGAATTTAAGGAAATTTTAAACTAAAAAGTAATAAAAAAACACGTTTCACAGTAGCCCTACCTTGTAGTAGGTAGCGATTTCTGATTATAAAAAGCTTAATTGCACTTATTTTTCAATCACGCATAGCCTATATTCTCGCTAAGCTATTTTACAAGACTACCTGTTCGTAGTACACCAAACGTCAACTGTGAAAGTTGGCACCAACTTCACCTCTACTTGAAGCAACGTGAAAGACGAAAAGGTAAATAAGCATCCGAGCAGCCAGCAAGAGCGGCGCGCGCTGCAATGCAACGCCCGAACCGCGTGTGCCGCGTAGCGATAAACACGTGCGCGTCACTTTGTGATGCAAATGCGCTCTTCAGCGGAACATCTCGCTGTCGAGCTGAAAAAGGCACGATTTGCGCGCGCGTGAGCCGAATGCCGACCCTGGGAAGCCTTTTGTCGGGCGGGCCGACTGAAATGTGCAAGACGCTCGCGAATAAATCCCTATTTGTTTTCATTTGCTTCGTGAGCTTCCGACCTTAGGTGAAACTACATGAAAGCAATCCGCTGCCATACGCTATCGATATGGGGAAATTTTCTTCATAGATACAGTTGACGGCTTGTCAACCAACTAAAATCGCCGTCTAAATGGCTATGGGCCTCATAAGAAGGCTCAAGGTCACGCAACGAGCTATGGAAAGGGCTATGCTTGGAATTTCTCTACGAGATCGAATCAGAAATGATGAGATCCGTAGACGAACGAAAGTCGTCGACATAGCCCAGCGGATTAGTAAGTTGAAGTGGCAGTGGGCGGGGCCCATAGCACGCAGAACTGATGGCCGATGGGGCCGAAAAGTTCTCGAATGGAGACCACATATCGGTAAGCGCAGCCTAGGACGACCAGCCACAACATGGACAGATGACCTCATCCAAGTGGCAGGAAGGCGCTGGATGCAGGCCACTTCCAACCAGTCTTTTTGGAAATCCATGGAGGAGGCCTATGTCCAGCAGTGGATCTCTTGTGGCTGAATGGTGATGAAATGACAGTTACGACTAAAGTATTTGATTATTAGTAGCTCTTAACTTTTAGCTACATCGTTACCGTCAATGATTGTCTGGAAGAAATTACTCCTAGAAATAAGGCAAATTTTACTGCAACCATTTTGAAATAAGTAACTTAATCTTTTCCTGGTGTACAATGAGGAATACCCTACTCTATATATTTACGTAGATCTTCGTCCTTTCTTCCACCAGATTCTCTAGCTTGGTTTAGGGTGTACCCTTTAAAATTCACTATAGATTTTACTAACCTTTATTTTTTTTTTAGTTTATTTATTTACTCTAAAAACGTGCACACACTCACAAACAGCTAGGTTATTAATTTAATGGCAAAAGTTCCGCAAAGTACAGATATGATATTACAAGCAAATACTTAATAAGTGAACATAGTTCCGCACGAGAACTTTCCACGTAGAGAGTAAATTAAAATTGTAAATGACTTCGCTTTGAAGTGGTGGGTCCTTGAGCAATTTCTCATGGTAAATTACGGGCCCTTTTCAGGTGAAATTGCGAGCTGCCGCGCCCCACTAAACGTCTGTAGTGACTTAAATTACATCTTGACAGAAAAACCGTGGCCATGCCTCGCTAAATGGACTTTCTATTTATTCGCTCCTACGATAAACGAGATGCGAGAAGAGACATCTCCTTCACTCCAGTTAAATTTAAATAAGCGTAGATTCTTTTATCTTTCGGTGACTTTTTTTACTTTTTACTAACTTTACAGGTCTCCTTTAAATATGTTTTATTATTGCGCTAAAGCGCACAGTAATATCAATCACAGTACATCAACCAGTAACCATACGAAAGTCAATAGTCAACATTATTTTATTTCATCGTTTATCGACTTTCCATGTGGCGCCGGATTAAGAATAGCGTCACTCCATTTCCTTCCGTGGATGTCTTAGAAGGCGACTAAGGAAATCCAGGAGACGGGCAGCAGCATCTTTCTGAGATTCCAACCGCACACTGCGATCGCCAACCCGCCTGCCAAGCGTGGCGATTATGGCAAAACCCCTCATGGTCATTAAAATCATGAAGAAGGCCTATGTCCTGCAGTGGGCGTCAAATGGCTGATGATGATGATGACTATAATATACTGCTCAAAACTATTAGGGGAATAAGATTTCAAAGTGGAGTGAAAATGTTTGCTTAGAATTCTTATAATTATTTTTTTATTATATTTCCACTTATACCTAGCCCCTCCCCTAAATTTGAAAATCCTTACGAAAGTTAAAAACAAAAGAACATAAGTGCTTTTGTTAGCAGTTATTAATATGATGACCAAGAGATAAACTCCTTGTATTGTATTTTATATGTTAAATTATAATGAAATAAACAATTTTAAGTATGTGGCCTTTCAAATCTTCTGAGTGTTTTTATTGATTACAGTAAGTGTTAATTTGGTTTACAACGTCATGATGCCAGATCTGAAATCCAAGTTTCCCGAGCTGTCGCTCTGCTTCAAGAGGGTTGAACTCTTGCATATATTAATATTGGGTGATTTGTGTTGAAAATCTCTTTTTACAGTAACTGGCAATCTAAACACTTGACATTTATTTAAATATTCTTATAATAGTCAATCCATTTTTATCTGTCTATCGAAATACATATCAGCTTTATCTCTCTGCTAATTAATTGTGTTATTTACCAAAAATAATTGGTTATGGAAGCCCATAATGCTCCTAATGCCCCTACGACTTCTACAAGTGAACAACAGATAACGCTCAGCAGTGTGGCTCCGGGTGTACCAGCCACAATCCCTCGTCTGGAAGGAAGATCCAACTACAATGCTTGGAACTTTGGTATCAAAATGTTTCTCATTGACTGCGGCCTTTGGGATACCATTGCAAGACCAGAAGCTCTCCAAGCACAAGTACCGCAAGCAATCTTCGAGAGACGGGACGAACAAGCAAGAGCGAAAATCTGTCTCAGTGTTACTGAATCACTTTTTTCAGCAGTTTCGTGTGCCAAAACTGCTAAAGAGGCGTGGGATGTACTTCAAAAGCGGTATGCAGATAGTGGATTATCACGAAGACTAGATCTTCTCAAGAAACTTTTCGGAGCAAAGCTCAGTACAAGTAGGAACATAGAGGACTACATTAATAAGATAAGAGACACCCAGCAACAACTTATAGCTATTGATGCAGCAGTAGATGAAGAGTTCATCGGTGTCATTATGTTAGCAGGCTTAACTGATGAATACAAACCGCTTGTAATGGCTCTCGAACACTCTGGAGCTCCGATAACAGGTGATGCAGTGGCAACGAAGCTTCTACAAGAAGTGGAGCGATCGTCAAATGACGAACAAAATGCACTTGTCTCCTCATCATTGCCACCGTCGTCCTCCAAGTCATCGGACCCCAAGAAGACCATCTTCTGTACTTATTGCAAGAGACCTAACCATCATTTCTCTGTTTGCAGAAAGCGTTTAAGTGACATTTCAAACAAACAATCTGAGTCTGTTCAGGCGTCAAATTATACAGCTGAGGTTACACTTTTATCATCTTTAACTCATTCCTCTCCCACTACAGACACACCCTACTTCCTTGTCGACTCTGGTGCTAGTTCTCACATGAGCAACCGACGGGACTGGTTTGAGGTTCTTAACCCACTTATCAAGCCCATCACCGTTGCCAACAATGAAACTATTTATGCAGAGGGTAAAGGTACTGTCAAGCTCCCTAATTCTAGTCTATAAATCATTTTTCGGATGTTCTGTACGTTCCTAAAGTAGGTCAAAACTTATTATCTGTAAGTAGCCTAGTCAAAGATAGTTACGTAGTTGTGTTTTCACAAAAGGGTGCTACTATACTATTAAAAGACCAATGTAAACTTTCTGGCTTCGTAGTAGCAACCGGGTGCAATCACAATGGTATGTACAAGCTGGATCTACCTCAAGATCCTCAAGCTTACATGTCAGCTAGCAATAATAATGCATTATTATGGCACAGGCGCTTGGCTCATCTACATCTTAACGCCATGAACATTCTTCGAAATGAAAATAAGGGCATACATTACACTGACAAGTTTGACACATGCGTGTCATGCCTACAAGGCAAAATGTCAAAAAAGCCATTTAAAAAGTCTACTTCAGAATGTACCAAAAAGTTAGAATTAGTCCATTCTGATTTATGCGGACCAATGAGTACGCATTCATTTGGAGGTGCTCTATATCTTCTTACATTTACAGACGACTATACCCGTAAAACTTTTGGATACTTTCTGAAATGTAAGAGCGAAGTTTTTACTAAGTTTCAAGAATTCAAAAACCTGGTAGAGAATCAAACAGGTGAAAAGTTGAAAATCTTACGCTCAGATAACGGCCGTGAGTGTGTCAACACACAAATGATCGACTTCATGAAACGGTGTGGGATTATTCACCAAACTACAGTCCCGTACACTCCTCAGCACAACTCTAAAGCTGAGAGAGTCAATAGAACAATCATAGAAAAAGCTAGGTCTATGTTATACGACTCTAATTTACCTAAAGCCTATTGGGGTGAAGCAGTCAACACTGCTATTTACTTGAAAAATCATTCCCCAACTCAAGCGCTACGTGGAAAAATCCCAGAGGAATTATGGTCTGGGAAGAAAGTTGATTTATCACACCTACGAGTATTCGGGTGTGAAGCTCACGTGCTTATTCCCAAAGAAAAACGAGCTAAACTTGACTCAAAGACTAAGCAGTATATCTTTGTCGGTTACAGCACGGAAAGTAAGGGTTACCGCCTTATTGATCCCCAGAACCCTCGTGTGACTATAGTAGCCAGAGATGTCGCTTTTATTGAAGATCGTGCCTATACTGAATACACGCAAGATCAGCAAATCGTTCAAGAAGAACTAGCTCCAAATTTTATTAACATTCCTACTACAATACCAACTTCCGTACAGTCTTCATCGTCACAACCCGATGGTGAAGAAGACAATATTCCTCAACAACCAGCCAATGTGGAATCTGCAGACCTTGAACAGGAAACTCAAGAAGTATTTACGGACGCAGAAACTAATCCTGTCCCTGCAGAATCACCACAAAATGCTGAAAATGAGAGGCGATATCCCACCAGAGAGCGTCATCCCCCAGTTCGTTTTTGTCAAAACGCATACGACTCTCTGTACCTGACTTCCAACGAACCTGAAACATTTAAATCAGCCATGGAAGATCAGAATAAAGAAGAATGGTTAGAAGCCATGAAATCAGAATATAACTCACTTATGAAACATGGCACATGGGTTTTGGTAGATAGACCTAAAGACAGGAAACCTATCAAAAGTAAATGGGTTTTCAAGTTGAAGAAAAATACGAGCGGAGAAATAGTCAAATACAAAGCAAGACTTGTAGCTAAAGGCTTCACACAAGTCTATGGTGTTGACTATGGGGAAACTTTTTCTCCAGTTGCTCGGCTTTCGTCTATCAGGCTTCTTATGGCATTTGCCGCTAAGAAAGGCTTACAAGTAGACCACCTTGATGTGGAAACAGCCTTCTTAAACGGTGATCTCGAAGAAGAGATATACATGGAGCAACCGGAAGGATTTATGACTGATCATAAACAGAAGGTTTGTTTACTAAAAAAGTCATTGTACGGACTTAAACAAGCGCCACGACAATGGAACTTAAAACTGTCAGAGGCCTTGACTACCTTATCAATGAAACAGACGCAAACTGAACACTGTATCTACTACAAAAGGAATGATAACGATCTCCTACTAGTAGCTGTGTTCGTCGATGACTTCTTCATTGTCTCAAATAATGATTTAATGAAAGAAAATTTCAAATCCGAACTAAGCAAGATATTTAAAATCAAAGATTTGGGCGCATGCAAAGATTGCTTAGGAATGCGAGTTCATCAAGATATCAAGAAAGGTACTATTACGCTTGACCAAACCAAATATATTGAATCTTTACTAGATAAATTCAATATGGTTGACGCAATTTCTACCACTACTCCATTGGAACCTGGTATTAAACTTATACATCCAACCGGAGTAGAAGACGAAAACTTGAACTTACCCTACCAGCAGCTTATAGGCAGTCTAATGTACATTTCCATTGGTACGAGACCGGACATATCGCATGCAGTCTCCTTTTTAAGCCAATTTAATGCACATTACGGGGAGGTACACTTTAAGGCTGCTAAACGAGTACTGAGGTACCTAAAGGGTACCAAAGATCTTAAACTTACTTTCGACAAAAAAGAAAGTGAGGACATAGTTGGCTACGCTGATGCAGACTATGGCAACAATATCATTGACCGAAGGTCATACACGGGCTTTGTGTTCAAGATGTGCGGCGGAGCCGTCTCTTGGGAATCCCGCAAACAGCGAACGGTTGCCTTGTCAACTACTGAAGCCGAATACATGGCTATCGGGGAGGCTTGCAAAGAGGCAATCTACCTCAAATGTCTTGCTTCTGAAATCCTCGGAGTAGTTCATCCAATCACAGTTAACTGTGATAATCAAAGCGCTATAAAACTCACCAAAAGTAACACATTTCACGCACGCACAAAGCATATCGATGTCAGATATCACTTCATTCGCGAAAAGCTACAAGACAAACTACTTAGTATTAGTTTCATATCATCTAATGAAAACATTGCAGACGCCTTAACAAAACTTCTGCCTAAACTTAAACTTGTAAAATTTTCTAAGGGTTTAGGTCTAACATAATGTGTCATCTGTCTCTTGTTTTTTGTTAAGCTTGTTTGATAGTAAGTAGTTAGTTTACCTGAAGACTCTGGAGTGTGTGTTATATTTATAGTGTGTGTTATTTTCATATTGGTGTATTACTTTAATAGGGTGTTGTAACGGCTGAAATGGTCAACCCTTTCACCCTTACAGTTTTCACCAACATATTTCTAAAATTGATACGAGTATCGCCATCTATTGTGATCTTAAAGAAGTTTTTTACTATAGGAGGGGATAGACGTAAGGATGCTCCACCCTTAGGGGGGAACACAAACTACTGCAGGTATAGAATTTTGTACCTTAAAGCTTCATTGATACACTCGAAGATCGTTTAAGTCATGCCAACCGTGTAACTCTTACACACACTTACAAGCAAGATTCGTCGAAATCATAACTGTCAGTCGAAACTAAACAGCATAATGCCATTTTGCTGTGGAAAAAGTATTGTATTTTCTAGAGCAACGTCGACCTTATTCCTATGATAATAGGGCGTGATTATTAAAGCTAAAGTTAACATTTACATGTGGCCTCTGATACGTCATTCGGACTTCGTTCTAAGAAATAAATGAGAACAGAGGGTCTCTGTATGAATTCAAAGTAAATATTGTATGAATGTTTATTAAATTTAATTATTTGTCGGCTAGGGACAAAAGGGTTAGAATTACGCCGCCTTACGGGGACTTTACTTTCAAGAAATCATGGGTTTGTCCTCATCTATCCCTCAGGTTTGGAACTCGTCTTTGTATGGGAAAAATGCATTTATTGGTTAATTCCGAGAATGACGATTGTCATAATGTATTTCATAGTTAGTATAAAAGTTTAGTCTAGACAGAACAACAAACATTTTTGCAAACAAACCCATAAGATTTTCGAATGAAACGATATGTAATGATGCCATCATATTTTTCCAAAGCATAGAGTTATATTCTCAGTCACGAATCTACAATATTCTACAATTTCCATTCTTTGCCATACAATCCTTAGATGCAGTGGGTCCGACGGGGAATACACCGCGTAATGTAAACAATATTCTCTAATCTAAACTAGCTTCGAAGTGTTCGACGAAATTTTGTACGGGTTCAGATTTCAAGTACGTGGGACCAAGATTTCGGGCAAGTCATAAAATGGATGATGAATGGTTTTGTGGGAGGAGTCGAGGATTGAACCGAGGAGAGCTGGTAAATCAGGAAGAAATCGTCGGGAGTGCAGTCACAGCATTCAAAGAGAGAGGTAGATCACCTGAACATTCGTCCGCGCGCGCATACCTCTGACTGGACCTAGCAGTCTAGACTTCCCGCGTTTACTGTGTTCTTTAGGACAAGTCCTCAGTGAAGACTTCGCGAGTGTAATAATAAGCAAGCCAGCAGAGACTTCGCAAAGTAGAGAAGGGAAAAGTGCATCGATCCGTTTTCCGTGAAACAAAGAGTTTTTCCGTCAAGGGGCGTTTTTTCTAACATCAAATATAATTTTTTGCATTGCCTTCACGTGATATTTAATTATTATCTATGTATACTCATATATTTTAAGTATGTGTATATTTTGATCCCGCTAATTAAAGTTCTTCCAGATTCCAGTTATTCCAGAATTCTATTTATAGATTTCACACTAACTAGCGAGAGCAGAAGGAGCGTTGGAGTTTCCCACTATGGGTTCTGCGTTGGAGATTGTCTCTAATTACTTAGGGCTTAGAGCAGGATATCATAACATGAGTAGCTACAAGACAGGATTCCGATGCCAGAAGGAGTTATTTACTAACAAACCACATCAGAACGAGACGACGGATTGAAGGAGTGACTAAGACGACCTTTTATTACTTTTCTTTATCAAGGACTACAGTTTCGGAGCAGAGCATCGGGCAACACATCGCTTCACATATTTATATTTCTAACTTATGTTTCTTTGTCATAGCTAGCGTCGTTTCAATTCTTTGGTGTGAAAAGGCGATGCAAGCTTCGGGGTTCAATTAGGACCACGGGTTTCGCGAGAGTACTGTCGTACAGAAGAGTAAGAGTCGGCGGCGTGCCCTGTCCCAGCGCGTGTGCACGTTGGAGAGCTTGTTATCTCATACTCGGAAGTTTGACAGTGCATTTGCGAGAGTTGTGCCAAGAAGGTATGTTGTAGATGTACTCTTTGGTGGACGAATAAGAGTCAGCGGTGTGCCTTGTCCCAGCGCCTGTGCACATTGGAGAGCTTGTTATCTCATATTCTGAAGCTTGGGAAGTATATCTACAATAGTAGAATCATTTAGTCTCTCAGGATCACGACTGGCAGAAGAGTAAGAGTCAGCGGCGTGCCCTGTCCCAGCGCGTGTGCACGTTGGAGAGCTTGTTATCTCATACTCGGAAGCTGGGAAATGTCTTGTGAGAAGATTTAACGGGGGTAGATTAGAGGGAATATAGGGAAATGTATTTTAATTTAGAATAGGATAAGAGGAGCGAAAGAAGAAGACTGTAAGTGTGATGGTTCGTTAGATGAGAGAGAGATTTTGTGTATGTTGCAATTATGGCTGCATGAAAGAGGTAGGAGGAATCGTTGTGCCCGATGGATTCTGTTGGACCGGACTTCTTATAAGTTCATGGGAGATGGGTATGTGTTGGAAGGGAGCCCATCATCAATTTGTAGATTCTTTCTTCTAGATTTTCTCCTGAAGGTCTAGAATCCCTCCCAATTCCATTTATTTACAGGAAGGAGATCTGCTGACTACGAACTACATAAGTTGTTCTTTTCATTCCTATATTTCGATAATGACATATTATCTATACTTTTTATTTTATCATATTATGTATTAATATACTGTACCTGTTATTATTTTTGTGCTATTCGCGAGTGACACTGATTAGGCGCGTGTGTCAAAAGTCTTCTTAGAGAAGCATCGTGTAATGCATCGATATGCATAGTTGTAGTGAACAGAAGGATTGCAGCGCTCACTCTCTCACTAGTCGTGGACATTGAGGCTAATCGAGTCTCGATGCTTGTCTTCTTGGGGCATTTACGATTACTGACCGAAGCTAAGTTGCATGTTTTGTTTATTTAAACTGATTATGAGTACGGATAATTTAATCGCGGATTATTATTTACTTTTTTTATCCTTGTTAAATTTTGCGTCTTTATCATTTCTCAACACAACGTATGGGTCTTTATTACTTAACTAGACGATCACGACTATTTTCATTGGCCAATTAATTTTCAGAAAATTTACAACCCTTCAGGTTATTTTTTATATGTTTATATATTTTATTTGCGTGGGGTGGTGGCGTCTCGCATTTAATTTATTTGAGGGACCCCCCCACCTGTTTACAGATGGTGCCGTGACCAGGATTTGCGTCATTAAATTTTAAATACTTCGTTATTTAAAAACGCATAAAAAGAATCTGAGTTTCTATGGTTTTAAATTAGGCGAAAATGTTAGGTAAATAGAAGGCGTAGGGGCGTACTGAATTTTAATGAAATTATAAACAATAATTGTTAAAATCTCTGGTGTTTCCAAACGAAATTAAGGTGATATTTCTATTCGTTCTTATTTTGCACCTTTGAAGGCGTTGGTGTTCAAAGTTCAGTTGTTTAAGAGTCACAAAAACAAAGGGCGCTTAGAAAAAATGGTCGCACGGCTCAAGTGGGTTTTGCGTTGGAATTTCGTTCGTTGTTGCTATCAGGTAGGGCGCTGCTCACAAAGCTTTACTTCTATTTTTAGATTTCAATCGAACGATACTTAGCTAATTTTCTTAAGACAAAGAAGTCTAGGCGTAAAATTAAATCACTTTCATTTTTACTGTTTCTGTTTGAATTTGTTTTGTGCACTATTATGCGATGCGAATGCAATTTCATTTTGTTGTTTGTGTGTTTTTGATATGTTATTGGGCTTGCGATGTATTTTACTAGCGATGTTATTTTCGTATGTTTATTTATTCTGCAAGAAAAAAAAAAAGATTTTTTTTCCCTGTAGGTAAATTTTGTGATCAGCGCCTCCTGTGTTTCAAAAGTAGAACTAACTTAAATCATCGATCTAAACAAAGCAACTCTTATGATCCCACTTGGTGCACCTGTGACCCGTTTTAGAAATTAGTTCGTCGGTTATACCACAGAGGGCGTTAGTATAGGCGTCTTGTCAACTATCAAGGTGCACGTGTCTTTGTTTACGTCTTGAATCGAAGTGTTTACGTTTTGAGTTTGGAGAATAGGGGCGCGAATATTACGTTCATTCATCGGTGCGGTAGTAAGCAGCTGACTTAAAAACATCTGATTAGTTGTAGATAGTTGATTATAAGGAATCGGTTAACGTAAAAAAAAAAAAAAAAAAATCTATTGATACTACTGCAGGTAGCTGATCTGGGGGTAGGACGGGATACATTTTGTTTGCTTTTAATTTCATTCTTATTATGTTACACTTATGTTCAAGTAGTACTTGAGTATAGTAAAAACAAGTAAGTATTAATACAGTTAAATTAGAAGTATTCTTTTATTTTGTTGACTTTTACTTAATTGATTTAAACTAACCTTAGAAAGGCAATTATGATTTTCATTAGTAACTTTCAACAAGCTGATTACCTAGGGGCGCGCATACGTTATTTTATTTAGGAAATTTCGTTATTTTCTTTATTTTCAGTTTTATTTAATTTGCCTACTCACTTATATTTTGTTGTTTTACAAAGTTTTAGAATAGACTGGTATTTTAAAAAAAAAAAAACCTTAGATTGACTATTACTAAAATATTTTGCGGCATTTACTATGTAAGGGCCAATATGCGAAAAATTGAGCACTACTTTCCAGCAGGGACAACTAATATGGCTCCCTTGTCTGAGTCTACTTGATAATAAAAAAACCGTAGAAGCGGATTTTTGTTCTTTTCCCTTTACTACAAATTTGCGATATTTTTGTGACGATTTATATGATTCGTTTAAATTATTTTCAAAGTGAAATTATAAAACAAGTGCTGTAATGTACCTTATCCTACCTCTTACCTTACCTTAGTGTTCTTTATATTACTGTAAACTACTGTAATTGGTTATACGTCATTTATTATGAACCGGCGACGTAATACAAGACGGCAAGAACAAACTAAGAGAGCACCGAGGCCTCACGCAAGATGCCGTAACAACACAAGACTGGGTGCAATGTCGGAGAGATTCAATGAAGTTCTTGTCCCTCTAATTCAAAGAACGGATGTATTGGATAAAAAACGGTACAATCTTTCTAAGAAACCTATAGACACCTTGGCAATGACACCAAAACCAAATACTATTTACTTAGAAACCCCGTCAAAACCTGATTTCAACGGCGGAAACGTCCACCCGGTGATTTTCCTGGAAGAACTACAGAAGTATATAAAGAAAATGTCAGTTTCTGGAGATGAAGTCATCGAGACAGCCGTGGAATGTTTATCCGGAGACGCAAGAAGCTGGGCTCGAATATTTGAAGGCGTATGGAAGCATTACGATGATTTTAAAAATGATTTTTTATATCAATACTGGGGGAGAGATGAGCAAGTTAAGGTCAGAACTAGAATCAATGATGGGAAATGGGACCCTTCCAGCGGAGTAACGATGACTAATTATTTTCTGAATTTATTTGTGGAAGGAATGCGGCTGAAGTGGTATCAGGATTTAGGAGAGTTGACGGAGGACATAATGCGTCATTTTCCACCAGAAATTAAACGACATTGGATAATGGCACGCAAGCAGTCTACTATGTCAATAGAAGCAGTAAGGTTCTTAACAAATATGCAAGGCATGGTTGACGACATAATTGTGGAAAGTCGATGTTTACATGCAGGCAGTGCACATCAAGAGATAGAACTGGAAGCGGAAGAACCAATAATTCTGAACCAGGATTATAATCAGTTTGAACGAGAAAGACAAATGGCAATCGAAGAATCTCAAGACCTAACAACTTCAGCGACAAATGATGTAAAAGGATTACAAGGAGAATTCAAGGACGTAGGAAATCTTCAGTTAAAGGATAATAAACTTAAGAAAATTATCGATAAATTAATTGCTAATCCCGAGAAAATCTTAATGGAATCTCGGAACAGAGACTCTTACGTAATGATAGAAGGAGCGCTCCATGTCGCACTAAAGGGAAAATACACTAGACTCGTTGTACCTGAATATGTATTAAAGAAAATAATTTTGGATTTACACAACAAATTAGATCATTTAAACTGCTATAAGGCTACAAAGATACTGGAAAGAAAATATTATTACCCTAAAATGAAAGGTCTTGTACAAAAGTTAATAAGAACATGTAAAGTATGCTTGGCAACCAAGAACTGAATATAACAAAAAGAATTGTATTGTGTATTAATCATAAATAGTTTGTATTATTAAACGTCAATCCAAATCCAGGACAAACATCAACCGGTCTAGAAAAAAAAAAAAAAAAAAAAAAAAAAAAAAAACTTTAACCACATTGTAGATTTACATTAAAAACATAAAGGACTAGCGGAAATCCGCCTCAACCAGCCTTTAGTAGGGGTTTTAGTGATAATAAAATAAACACGTTTAATGTAATTAAGTTTTAAGAAACTGCATTCCTATTACAAATTATTTCATTATTTTATTTCTACAAATTTTCTACGAGTAATCGACGATGTTCTCTACGAATCATTTTCCGACAAAAATTATGAAATAATTTAGGGGCGTTCTGTAACGGCTGAAATGGTCAACCCTTTCACCCTTACAGTTTTCACCAACATATTTCTAAAATTGATACGAGTATCGCCATCTATTGTGATCTTAAAGAAGTTTTTTACTATAGGAGGGGATAGACGTAAGGATGCTCCACCCTTAGGGGGGAACACAAACTACTGCAGGTATAGAATTTTGTACCTTAAAGCTTCATTGATACACTCGAAGATCGTTTAAGTCATGCCAACCGTGTAACTCTTACACACACTTACAAGCAAGATTCGTCGAAATCATAACTGTCAGTCGAAACTAAACAGCATAATGCCATTTTGCTGTGGAAAAAGTATTGTATTTTCTAGAGCAACGTCGACCTTATTCCTATGATAATAGGGCGTGATTATTAAAGCTAAAGTTAACATTTACATGTGGCCTCTGATACGTCATTCGGACTTCGTTCTAAGAAATAAATGAGAACAGAGGGTCTCTGTATGAATTCAAAGTAAATATTGTATGAATGTTTATTAAATTTAATTATTTGTCGGCTAGGGACAAAAGGGTTAGAATTACGCCGCCTTACGGGGACTTTACTTTCAAGAAATCATGGGTTTGTCCTCATCTATCCCTCAGGTTTGGAACTCGTCTTTGTATGGGAAAAATGCATTTATTGGTTAATTCCGAGAATGACGATTGTCATAATGTATTTCATAGTTAGTATAAAAGTTTAGTCTAGACAGAACAACAAACATTTTTGCAAACAAACCCATAAGATTTTCGAATGAAACGATATGTAATGATGCCATCATATTTTTCCAAAGCATAGAGTTATATTCTCAGTCACGAATCTACAATATTCTACAATTTCCATTCTTTGCCATACAATCCTTAGATGCAGTGGGTCCGACGGGGAATACACCGCGTAATGTAAACAATATTCTCTAATCTAAACTAGCTTCGAAGTGTTCGACGAAATTTTGTACGGGTTCAGATTTCAAGTACGTGGGACCAAGATTTCGGGCAAGTCATAAAATGGATGATGAATGGTTTTGTGGGAGGAGTCGAGGATTGAACCGAGGAGAGCTGGTAAATCAGGAAGAAATCGTCGGGAGTGCAGTCACAGCATTCAAAGAGAGAGGTAGATCACCTGAACATTCGTCCGCGCGCGCATACCTCTGACTGGACCTAGCAGTCTAGACTTCCCGCGTTTACTGTGTTCTTTAGGACAAGTCCTCAGTGAAGACTTCGCGAGTGTAATAATAAGCAAGCCAGCAGAGACTTCGCAAAGTAGAGAAGGGAAAAGTGCATCGATCCGTTTTCCGTGAAACAAAGAGTTTTTCCGTCAAGGGGCGTTTTTTCTAACATCAAATATAATTTTTTGCATTGCCTTCACGTGATATTTAATTATTATCTATGTATACTCATATATTTTAAGTATGTGTATATTTTGATCCCGCTAATTAAAGTTCTTCCAGATTCCAGTTATTCCAGAATTCTATTTATAGATTTCACACTAACTAGCGAGAGCAGAAGGAGCGTTGGAGTTTCCCACTATGGGTTCTGCGTTGGAGATTGTCTCTAATTACTTAGGGCTTAGAGCAGGATATCATAACATGAGTAGCTACAAGACAGGATTCCGATGCCAGAAGGAGTTATTTACTAACAAACCACATCAGAACGAGACGACGGATTGAAGGAGTGACTAAGACGACCTTTTATTACTTTTCTTTATCAAGGACTACAGTTTCGGAGCAGAGCATCGGGCAACACATCGCTTCACATATTTATATTTCTAACTTATGTTTCTTTGTCATAGCTAGCGTCGTTTCAATTCTTTGGTGTGAAAAGGCGATGCAAGCTTCGGGGTTCAATTAGGACCACGGGTTTCGCGAGAGTACTGTCGTACAGAAGAGTAAGAGTCGGCGGCGTGCCCTGTCCCAGCGCGTGTGCACGTTGGAGAGCTTGTTATCTCATACTCGGAAGTTTGACAGTGCATTTGCGAGAGTTGTGCCAAGAAGGTATGTTGTAGATGTACTCTTTGGTGGACGAATAAGAGTCAGCGGTGTGCCTTGTCCCAGCGCCTGTGCACATTGGAGAGCTTGTTATCTCATATTCTGAAGCTTGGGAAGTATATCTACAATAGTAGAATCATTTAGTCTCTCAGGATCACGACTGGCAGAAGAGTAAGAGTCAGCGGCGTGCCCTGTCCCAGCGCGTGTGCACGTTGGAGAGCTTGTTATCTCATACTCGGAAGCTGGGAAATGTCTTGTGAGAAGATTTAACGGGGGTAGATTAGAGGGAATATAGGGAAATGTATTTTAATTTAGAATAGGATAAGAGGAGCGAAAGAAGAAGACTGTAAGTGTGATGGTTCGTTAGATGAGAGAGAGATTTTGTGTATGTTGCAATTATGGCTGCATGAAAGAGGTAGGAGGAATCGTTGTGCCCGATGGATTCTGTTGGACCGGACTTCTTATAAGTTCATGGGAGATGGGTATGTGTTGGAAGGGAGCCCATCATCAATTTGTAGATTCTTTCTTCTAGATTTTCTCCTGAAGGTCTAGAATCCCTCCCAATTCCATTTATTTACAGGAAGGAGATCTGCTGACTACGAACTACATAAGTTGTTCTTTTCATTCCTATATTTCGATAATGACATATTATCTATACTTTTTATTTTATCATATTATGTATTAATATACTGTACCTGTTATTATTTTTGTGCTATTCGCGAGTGACACTGATTAGGCGCGTGTGTCAAAAGTCTTCTTAGAGAAGCATCGTGTAATGCATCGATATGCATAGTTGTAGTGAACAGAAGGATTGCAGCGCTCACTCTCTCACTAGTCGTGGACATTGAGGCTAATCGAGTCTCGATGCTTGTCTTCTTGGGGCATTTACGATTACTGACCGAAGCTAAGTTGCATGTTTTGTTTATTTAAACTGATTATGAGTACGGATAATTTAATCGCGGATTATTATTTACTTTTTTTATCCTTGTTAAATTTTGCGTCTTTATCATTTCTCAACACAACGTATGGGTCTTTATTACTTAACTAGACGATCACGACTATTTTCATTGGCCAATTAATTTTCAGAAAATTTACAACCCTTCAGGTTATTTTTTATATGTTTATATATTTTATTTGCGTGGGGTGGTGGCGTCTCGCATTTAATTTATTTGAGGGACCCCCCCACCTGTTTACAGTGTTTACATTGCGGGGAGGTGTTGAAAATCTCTTTTTACAGTAACTGGCAATCTAAACACTTGACATTTATTTAAATATTCTTATAATAGTCAATCCATTTTTATCTGTCTATCGAAATACATATCAGCTTTATCTCTCTGCTAATTAATTGTGTTATTTACCAAAAATAATTATTTGAAAGACATAGCACAATGAACGTGCATGACAGTAGTTATGGAATACGCAAGTTTGTTTTTTTTTAAAAACGCACTTTCTAAAAATTTCTCGACCCAAACTCGAAACTATTAGAACCATTAGTAGCCAGCTAGAGCGGTGCGTGCCTGCCGCGGGTCTGCGGGTTATTGTACTGTTAGACGGAGAGGCGGTACTAATTTTTCGCGCATTTTTTTAAACAAGATTTCATAACAGTTTTTTTTTATTTACGTCTATAGTTAAAAGTAACAATCTAAATATATCCCATTTTTTATTATTAATTGCATAATTACGGTTTTCGGGTTTCATGGATAATAATGTTCTCAATTCAATTCAATTCAAATATTTTTATTCATTGTAAAAACAGAATGTTTACTTAATGAACGTCAAAGTTATTAGTTTCACAATTAATGGATTATGTGGAGAAGAAGCTAACAAAGAAACTCCACATTTATTCTTTTCAAAACACGTTTTAACTAAATTAACAGAGTTTTCAACTTAAAATATTAGTCATGAATGTGTTGAACACTAGTCACAATCGTCCTTTAAATAATGTTAATCTACTGTTAATGCCAAACATCTTTGTCTTTTAAATAATCCTTGATGTTATAGTAAGCCTTTTTGCACAGAACGTGCTTAACACATTTTTTAAATCGCGTTGGAGGTAACTCTAATATATCTTGAGGAATTTTGTTGTAGAACCTTATACAGTGCCCCATAAAGGATGTGTGAACTTTTGCAAGTCTAAATAGTGGAAATGACAATTTATGTTTATTTCTAGTATTAACATTATGGTGGCCACCAACATTTTCGAAGTCTTTGATATTTTTTCTAACGTACATAATATTTTCATAAATGTATTGACATGCAACTGTTAAGATGTTGGTTTCTTTGAAGAAATCTCTTAGCGAGTCCCTACTACCCAACTTGTAAATAAATCGGATGGCTCTCTTCTGTAAGATGAAGATCGTCTCAATGTCTGCTGCCCGACCCCACAGTAGTATACCGTAGGACATAATACTATGGAAGTAACTAAAATAAACAAGCCTAGCAGTTGCAACGTCAGTGAGTTCTCTAATTCTTTTGACTGCATATGCTGCAGAACTAAGCCTGTGTGCTAGTTTTACAATATGTTTGGTCTTCATTCTACACTTTACTGTATTATTATAGCATTTTTCATTTCTAAGATATCAAGGGTTTATTCAGCATTGCTTTCAAGTATATACGAGTATAATATGAAACTATTAAACTTGTAATACGTACTTGGGGACTTATGAAGGCCCTAAATGATGATGATTGGTTTTCGTTTTGTGGAACTCCCTAGAGATATACTCAATGATTTCTTCAGGGGATATTTGAATCGAATAGCTTTTGATAAAACATATTACTATCGAATAACTTTCAATGAATTGTACGCTTTTTCTTGGGACCAATTTGAAACACACAGTGGATATACAGAAAATCGGGCTGTATTTTCGGATGTGAACATAAAATACTCTGTGTAAAATGTCACCGAAAAGCACAATATCATCTTTCAATAACTTTTATATATTGCTTTATATGTTAGGACTAAATCGATATCATCTGAGTCAATATTTTACACACAAAATTATCACAAGGTTGTTTTTCATCCTTATGAAGTCCGTATACATCATTACAATCTTCTGCATCAATTACAACACATATAAAGACCCCGATATTCCCATCACAGTGGCTTTATTCCAATATTGTGTAACTATCGAATGGTTGTATCTTATACTTCGCCCAAGCGGGTCCAAAAAACTTATCAGTGCTCTTGATAAACTCGACATAAAATGCGGCGTCGACGACGAGCATTTCCAACAGATCAGAAGAAGGATCAACGTTATTTTCTACGGGTCTTTATGCTCCCTAGTTCTGGATATTGCGGTGTTGAACGTGTTTGTAGAGAAAGTAAATTTTCTCATGGTCGTTGTGGTTTGTCTAGGTAAGTAAGGTTAAGTACATAACAGTTCTAGAGCTGATAGCATTACAAGCTTCGGAGCTTAAGCACTCTACTCTTCATTCGCAAGCCGGTAAAAGTACAACCTATTAATAATTTCAAGCATGAGTGTAGTAGCTGGCGTAGTTGGGCGGTGTTTTAAAATCGCGGCGAACCAGAATAATATAAATTAAAATAAATATAGAAAGATTGATAGAAAATACTTTATTGTAAAAAATGGAAATAACACAGATATTTCTTAAAGTGGTAATCGCGATTAGAAACGTTAAATGTGTAACTTAAATGATTTGGGCGATAGCTGTCACATTCTAAATTAGTCAATTTTGTTTTAGGTTGTATTCTGAAGTTGTCATTTTCAGATTTGTGCCAATTTCGGTTCAAAGTCAATTTCTGAGGAGGTTAGATCCTCAGTAGGATGGTCACAGTGTCACGTCATAATACAAATAGGTTTTAGTCGCAAAAAAGCAGTACAGTCATGTCAATATATGATTATTGAAATAGATACAGGCCACTTGAAATTCATAGATAAACGATAAGTAGATGAAGTATGTCTGACATTGCCAATGTCATAAGTAAACAATATTTGAGCACAGAGCATATAAATTTGAGTAAAAAATAAGTGAAGTAGAGACCACTTTTTACTTTGACTGTACCTACTAAATTCCTGACGTAGGCAAAATAAAACGTAGTAATATTTCAACTCAGCAACAATCTAACGTAATCACTTTTCAGACTAACTCATATTCCGAAGAAAATACGATTCTGACCTACTCCGAATCCAAATTATACAGAATCTAACTAATCAAGATTTTGTCACAGATACGCAATAGACTTATTAGAATCTGACAGCTATCACCCAAATCATATAAATGATTGTTTTAAAGTACTTGATAACATTACTAACGCCAATTCTTAGTAGGGTTATAGTTAATATTTAGCTTTTTGCATATATGGGGTGAAATAACGTAAATTCACACACAAATACTTGCATGAACTTTTATTTGTTCCTGAAGGCAGTAGAGACGGATAACCAAAATTGCTGCAGAATAAGAACGTGGCCATTTTTTATCAAATTTAAGATCCTGTCCTGAGAGATAGTGGCTTAAGTTTGTATGGATGATTGGTTGACTTGTGTCTAAGAGTTTTTCCATTTCCAAAATGATCTAAGTCTAAAACGTACTCCCAGTATAACTTGTAACGTTCATTAAGTCCCAGTTTCTGTGTTAGGTACTTTGAATAAAAGCACATATTTTTATTGTGTTACAAAGTTTTTCTCTGGCGGGCATTCTTCGCGGGAAACTAAAACACATTTTTGCGTCCAAAATACCTCAGTGTTTCAAGACAAAGGTGTTTAATCAATGTGTGTTGCCAGTGATGACTTATGGATGTGAGACCTGGTCGCTGACTATGAGCCTCATAAGAAGGCTCAAGGTCGCCCAACGAGCAATCGAGAGAGCTATGTTAGGAGTTTCACTGCGTGATCGAATCAGCTCAGTTAAAGTGGCAGTGGGCGGGGCACATAAGCCGGAGAACTGATGGCCGTTGGGGCGAAGAAGTTCTGACCCGGCGACTGCGAGCCGGACGACGCATCGTGGGCAGGGCCCCCACCAGATGGTCTGACGAAATGGTTACGGTGGCGGGAAGTCACTGGATGCGGGCGGCACAAGACCGGGAAGCTTCGAAAACCATGAGGGAGGCCTATATCCTGCAGTGGGCGTCAAATGGCTAACGATGATGACCACAAAGACTTTAAATAAGTAAACTGAAGATAAAAAGTACCCGAAACCGGAGTGCGTGCATGCAGCGACTATTGAATGTTCGTGTTCAAGTAGTACCCTGGTCTCTGCCTAACCCTCCGGTATACATATACAGGCGTGCTATGTAAACTTAAGGTTGTTTTTCGCAGCCACAACGGCCCACGAGACGGAGCTCCTGTTCTACGGGCTGCTGCTGCAGTGTGTGAACAGCCGCCAGCCGCTGCTGGCGAGGCTGCCGGCGCATCGCGGCATGACGGCGCATCGCTACCTGATGCTCGCTGGCGAACACCTCAACGGCTGCTTCAATGTCGAGGTCGCCCTTTAGAATGCGCTTGCACACGCAATTTATCTACTCTGGGCCCTATTTTATACGACATTTTATTATTTACTATGACAATTTGTGGGTAGATGCAAATTTGTGGGAAGACGCGGCTGCGCAATGTGCACCGAATTGTCACAAATTCATATTTGTAGTTTTATGAAACGCAGCCCCGGTAGCAATTCGAAATGTTAGTACAACCCGACCGCATTCCAGCGAGGTGGAAACTTAGCTTGGTCGGGCTATAAACGCAATTTGGTGAGAATTTATTTTATTTGATGGAGATTTACATATTTTGCTAGACCTACAAAACAAAGTGTACCGAATACAAGTGTACCGAAAGGGTTCTGACCGTATTTTTGCTGTCACGTCTCTAGTTTCCGCCCGTCACGCTGCAATTGTGTAGATCTGCAATTGAATAGAATAGAATAGAATAGAATAGAAACAGTTTATTTGTTGCACACAAAACAGACAGAAGAATTTTAACACAGAGTCAACCAAAGAAATACATATATAGTTAAAAGTAAGTTTACATATACAGCCGGACGTGAAAACTGTGTGTCGTCGTGGCAACAAATGGGTACCAGACTCAGCATGTGCTACGGGTTTTCCCGTAACGCTGATATTCTGTCAGGACCCAGGATGACACTCACAAGAATCAGCAAAACAGAAAATTTTAAGAAACAATCAAAAGTACAAACAATCACTCGTTATATCATTATTAATGGAAACAAAGTGACTGTTCTATAAACTAACTACCTATATAAGATATGTATTATGATTATTAGGTTTATGATGCATTGTACTCCACCTTCCCCTTCCCTCCGAATTTTGTCATCCTTATAAGACATTTTGTCATCCTTATTGTCTCTGTTCATATATTATGTCCCTAATGTATAAAATAAAATACAAAAGTGTTATCTTAACAAAATTAACAAACAGCGATCTTAAACTACTCTTCACATTCAATGAAAAGCAAAACCACCTTACTCCTTGATCAGACCTCCAGATCCGATTTATATAAATTAAACATCAGGCAAACGTAACACTTAGGTATAAATGTTACCTTTTAAGTAACCTGTTAAACAAAATCGCAACATGCAGAATAAAACGAAACTAAGCAAGGAAACCAGGCAGCAAGGACCAATGTTCCTATTTTCTATTTAACCTCATCAAGCTCTCGTACTGACGCAAACGAAACATTACCATCAACAACAGTTCGGCAGGTTGTATATATATATATACACACATACATACATATACACACATATACATATATATACACATACATATACATATATACACATATATACCTACACAACATACATACATTATACACATACATACACATACATATATATATATACACATATATATATATATATATATATATATATATACATACATAAACACACATACACACACACACACACATATACATATATATAAGTATTAATCTGGCCCATTTATTTATTTATTTATCATTACTTGGTCTATCCGATTTCATATATTAGACATTTTTAGTGCAGATTTTCCGTATAGGGCTAATTGGGCTTTATTGGGCTTTTAGGGCATATCACACTGTGCTAAGGGCATATTTCCTGCGGCAAGCTTTTGATTATTTAAAAGATAAATCTTTAATTGTGATTTGAAACTATGCTTTGACTTAATGCTTCTGAGGGGCGGGGGAAGGTTATTCCAGCACTTTGATGCAGCGTATTTGAAACTGCCCCTAAAAGCTGTAGTCTTGTGCTGAGGACAGACGATAATGCCCTTTCTAACACTGCGCAGATGTTGACTATGGGTGGCAGTCGACCATTCTATCCTACTACTAAGGTATTTTGGGGCACCAGTTTTAGTAATACCAAATAGGAGACAGGCAAGGTGATATGTGCATCGACTCTTCATATTGAGAATATTTCCATTATTTAAAAATGGAGTGATGTGTGATCTAGGAGGGATACGGAAACAATAGCGGGCACAGGCATTTTGAATGCGCTGGATAAGTCGCATGGTCCTTGCGTATAGGCAAGGACCGTACACTGCGATGCAGTAATTCAGTTTAGCTCAGTTGCTCAGTTTAGCTCAATCTAGCTAGATTTCCAAGAACATAAAAGACGCGCGCAAAGGGTCATGGAGCGGACCATGCTAAGCATCTCATTCATTGAACGTGTACGAAACTTGGGTAAAAAACCAAAGTTGAAAACTTAGGCACACGAATTATAAAGCTAAAATGGAGATGGGCGGGGCTTTTGGTTAGACAGGTAGACGGCCGGTGGACTAAGGTAGCCACTGAGTGGTGGCGAAGAATGGGTCGACGGTCGGTGGTCAGCATTGTGATAGCGGCTGGGAAACATTGGACGAGACTGGCAAGGGACCGGATGGGTTGGCGTGAAAGAGAAGAGGCCTATGCCCAACAGTGGGCTCTGTTTGGCAGATGTTTACCATTAAACAGTAGATTAATAGTAATTACAGGACGATTGTGACTAGTGTTCAACACATTCATGACTAATATTTTAAATTGAAAACTCTGTTAATTATGTTAAAACGTGTTTTGAAAAGAATAAATGTGGGGTGATGTGTGAGAGTGAGATTGAGAGTGAGATTATGTGGAGAAGAAACTAACAAAGAGTTAGCTTCTTCTCCACATAATCCATTAATTGTGAAACTAACAACTTTGACGTTCATTAAGTAAACATTCTGTTTTTATAATGAATAAAAATATTTTAATTGAATTGAATTGTTTACTGGCTGATTAGATAGATAAACAAGAGCCAAGTGTTGAAGGACACGTTTTATTTGAAGGACACGTCTTATACTCCAAAGTATAGCACTGAGTCCATTAATATGTACAAAACCCACGTTCATCCAGCAAATTGCGTTTTATAGGCCTTCGTGCTCCTCACCGGCGCGCTCATCACCACTTTCATCTACATCGTCCAGATATTTATAGCTGACTCCACTGTTGTAAGTATTTTACATTGTTTTCATCGGAAATTATATTTTCACACGCTTTACTGACGATTGAGCCACTTTTGTTTGCAACACGTCCACTGAATTGAAGGTAATGCAAATAATATTGTAGCAACGAGTCCAGACATACGAATGTAACTACCAATTTATTTGTACCTATGTCACGAAATAGCTTTCGTATTGAGCAAAATTTACGAGTAGGTTGATTGATGAAAATATATCATAATATAGGGTTAGGTACATATATGTGTAGTTTCCGAAACAGACTAGTTATTTGTAGTGTGTGATGATGTGTGATTAAGGGATTATGTCTGTGTGTGGGAGTGAGTGTGTAGTATAGTAGTAGATATAACAGAAATCTATTGAATAAATGTTCTTGTTACGTTTGCCTCACTAAATGCGTGGTCCGACATACTCGTAGAGCGCGTAAATTCTCTGATTATTTCATTGATTGGTGCCAGCGTGGTTTCTCTACCGTTTTGGGAATACATACCAGCTTCTATATTACGCGCACCAAATCCTGATTCAATGATTCCAATCGTTTAACTGTCAAATTTCATACTAATTGCTATCGCAAATGTCAGGTTTTCGATAGGATTTGGTGAACCCTCAGTTCTGTCTTACATCCAACCATGTGCCAGAGGTGTTTACATACTCATTCGAATTCACCAACCTGTCGTATGACCACCGCCATGTGTGGTGATTAAACGCATACTCTGCGAATGAGGAAGGCACGTCTATGCAGCGAGATGTATATAAGCTGCTTATGCTTACGCTTATAATTATGTCAAATCAGTTGCGACCCTTGATTCTGATTGGAGGCCATTTGAATTCAAGTCACGTGCGACGACATATCTATTAGTCTCTCTCAAGTAATTGTTTGAGATACATTGAATTGAAACGTGCAAGCTACCAAGTCCTTTGTAGACTAGTATGCCGTTTTGATAATTAGGCATTCTGCACCTCAATCCTTCCATCATTTAATTAGGTTTTTGAATTTGCTTATCTATTTATACGCACTTAGTTCTACTATAATTTGCCAAGTTTGAAAGCAGAATGGTACTCACAAATATGTGACGATAGTGGATAAGGTGGTACGTATATATTGCGACAGATGGCGTTCAGTTTCAGCGTTGGAACAGCACAAGATTGATAAATCACATGGTCCCCTTAAAACCGAAAGGGATCCGTACTACGTTATCCGGCTAATAAGTTAAAAGAATAGGAATAATAACCCCTTTTGAGGGCGTTGAGAGGGCACTATAATTGAAGACAATTGCTTCAAAAGACCAGGAGGAGCGTTAATAATGAGGTGGGCTGACTTTGCAACCAGTTTATCGGTTTATCTTCTGCCTAAACTACGACGATCGCGTCGCTATCTACAACCCGGTTAAGCTAAGTTTACATCTCACTGTAATGATACGTCATCGATATAACTTAACTCAAGCACGTTTTATAACATTGGGATATAAGGGAACTATGAAGTTCCATCATTGTAAGTAGCATCAATCAGCTTGTATTGTTCCACTGCTGAACAAAACTCTCCGAATCCTGTGCCACTTTCTTATGTCCTCCGACATCAGAAATCAAAAATTTATTCCAACATAAAGAATTTACATTCTATTGAATGTCAACTCTGCGGCTATCTTCATCCATCCGCTGTCGTAAATCTGCCACAAATCGTCGGTCCAGCGAGCTCGTAAGCGTCCTATGCTGCATTTGCCAGTTAGTGGTCGCCTTTCGAGGCTACAAACTCGCAAACACACCGTTGGACCCCATCAGGTACCGGTTCTTACCTACCTACTGCCACCTCCGACTTGCTATTCTTATAGTCTATGTCAATAACCTTAGTGCTCTTGGAAATTGTCTCAGAAATTTTAGATCACCATCTCCCATACAGATGCTTCGGCTGGTGCTGTTCCTGAGCTGGCGCGAGTTCAAGTCTCTGTACTCATTGTGGTTTGTCTGCGCGGCGGCGGCGCGGGGTGAGGCGGAGTGCAGGGAGCTAGCCTTCCGAGTGGCCTGCCGGATTGTAAACTACAGCCAGGGACATGAAGGTAACTATAGCTGGCACGCAGCGGTTTCTAAACGATGTCTTGAGTTCGAGGAGTACGGGAGCGGCGCGGGGCGAGGAGGTGTGTTCGAATAGCCTGCCGGACTGTGGACTACAGCTAGGAGTTTAGAGGTGAATAAAGATGATACGCACCGTTATCTAAATTATGTTTCGATGTTTAAATTATGTACGGAAAGAACATGGAGTCAGGCGGAGTGCAGCAAGCTTGCTTTCCGAGTGGCCCACCAGACTGTGGACTACAGCCAGGGGTATGGAGGTAACTAAAGGTGACACGCACCGTCAATAAAGCGTAACTTTATCTTTTAAGACAAAAATAGTAATGTCAGGCCGATTAAACCAGCAAGGTAACGAGTAGATCTTACAATACTGTGAAAATACTTTAAGCACTGTACTACACAACAAAGTGCATAGCAACGCTGCCATCCCGCTAAGTGCCAGGACCTAGTTTGTCTCTTGTTCCAGAGTTCCATTAAGTTTCCAATATCCAAGTGTCCCGCGCACCGTGGGCAGCTGTCAACGCCGCGAATGACACAACGCATCCGGGTCACCAGGCCACGCTATCTGAAGATTACTAACTGAAGCTTCCAATGTTTTATAACAACTTTTGTAAGCAAGGAATCGACATACATAAACTCAAGCCTGTATCCCGGAGGGGTAACCAGAAGTCTGGATTTGCCACTTGCCACGATTCTGGCACACCTCTTTCGCAAAGAGAAACTTGTAAAAAGCTAAGGAGCGAACTTCACGAAGAAACCTGATTTTTGGTGTTACTGAGGAAACGTCACATCGCCGGCGACTGCATAACCTGGACCCGTCCCAGACTGTAGCCCCGCGGAATTGCAGCTATTGCAGCGCTAGCACTGTTACCTGGTGTCCTAGTGGATTTATCCTATCTCCGGCGACTATCGGTCCTTCTCCCCTAGGCTACAGTTTAGTTTAGTGTTTAGTCAGCTTGGCCCGTCCCATCAACGGCAACTGTATCTGACTCAGCTCGTCCGTTCTCAGGCTGCAGGTCGGCGGCTTTGGTATCCTAGCGGGCCTGTACGATCGCCGGCAACTGTACAATGCCAGCCCGTCTCTTCCAAGCCTGCAGCCCTGCAGAGCTGCAACTACCGCACCAGTTCTGTTTTTTTATTATTTTTTTTCGATAAAATAGGTAATTTTGGGAGCTTGAGCTGAATATTTCAATTTGGGCTGCTTTCATTAATTTTTAAAGCGAAAAAAAGAGCACGTGTCTACGAAACCGGAAGTACGTCATGCACGGAAGTACGTTACCAACTGAGATCCTATAAGCTGTCAGTTTCTAGTGATACCTTGACTTGATACAAGAACTCTTTAAGTAAATAAAACTAAAAAGACTCTTAATCTGTGCGAACCTTAAAGATCTATTATATTTGTGTTTCTCTTTTGGGTAAACTGACATGTCAATATCTTGGCGTTATTTATTAAAAATATAAAAACATGGAACCTAATCCTTCTTTCATTCACTTGTGAAACTAACGTTAGAAGATCGAATTATTCACAAAAATACAAGACATCCGTTATTATTGTTTTATAATGGTAGCATTATATTTACTGACCTTATTCTTACCTTTAAAATGAGGTATCATTTGTAACTATTGTCAATATTTAGGACAATGCCCATTGCTGCGGCGCTGACACGTATATTAAATTATTTTCACATAATATTTTGTCCTAAATTTCATAAATTTTCCTCAGCACGGGTTAGTGCAACTAAAAGAATGTAATAATATTTCGTAGAAAAAATATTTGTTTTAATTCTGTTCTATCATTTTTAAACACAAAATTTAAAATTCCGTCACCCACTCTAGATTTCTTTCGGATTTCCGGACAACTACTTTATGCTTGGAACAATACAGTGTCATCAACTTGTCGTCACTCACAATGTACAGCTAAAATAAACCCAGTTTATTTGGAATTCGTATACATTTTCATTCAAACAGCGGTGGTAGTGGGTAGAACCTCGGACTCGGAAGTGGGAGAACCAGGTTCGATCCCCAATGCAGGCGTGTACCTATGACTTGGTTTTCTAAGTTATGTACATTTGTGAAGTTATAGTAGCAATACTACTCGCTAAGGGTGAAGGAAAACATCGTGAGGAAACCTGAGTGTCTGAGCTATTCACATGCCTCAGCGCTTGACATCGCCAATCCGCTGTGGGCACGCGTGGTGATTAAGCCCATACTCTCTCCCTGAAAGAAGGCCTGTGCCCTACAGTGGGACGTATATAGGCTGCTTATATACTTACTTCATTAATCTACCTCAAGAACCCTTCAACTGCCTCGTGTCTAAGCGGTCCATCTCCGGCAGCTGCGTAAAGTCGGCCTGTTTCATCCCAGGCTGCGGTCCCGCGGAGCTGCAACTGCTGCGGCGCTGGCACCGGTACCTGGTCTCGCAGCGGGCGCGTCCCATCGCTGGCGACTGCATCACGCTGGACCTCGGTGTGCCACTCCAACTTCTCCAGGTCTCCGCCACATACCTCATCATCTTTGTGCAGATTTACCGCGCCTACTAAGGGCTGTAAAGAGCAGCAGACGAAGTACCTCGGACTGTGTTATTAAGGTTTTAATGCCAGTAAACTGTTACTTTTTAGTAATTTGACTGTAGATAAGTACAATCATCCCATTGTGTGGCTAAGTATCGAAATTTCTGATCTAATTGACTTCCTTAAGATAATTAGACAATAGTCAACTGAGACTATTTTGGTTACAATGTGAAGCTCATACTTTCATAGATTAGATTAGGTTAACAGTCTTTATTGCAAACCATACATTATAAAGATACATGACAAATCTTAAATATCTAAGTTATATAGTATACAAATGGCGGTCTGAGTGCGTAGAGGTGAAATGAATGCAAAAAAAATGATTTTTCGATATGTTAAGACACTAAAGAACACCATAAGTAGTTGTTCAATTTTGTAATTGTAAAACAAAACTTTAACATTGTGAATAACTTACAAATGTTTTATGTGCGGGAAACAATTAATAGGACTTATTAAATGTCTGTCTTTTTTAAAAAGTAAAGGACGTTCTTTCAGCTCCTTTCGTCTTTTTCGTCAATGGTTGTCAGGAAGAAATTACTTATAAGCTAATCGCACTGGAATTTTTTATTTTTAAATAAAACCATAACATAAACTCACGGTTGTATCCAGAAGGGGTAGACAGAGACCAGGGTCTGCCACTTGCCAGATCCTGACTGATCTCCTTCTTTAAATTTTAATATCTTAATTATTGGTACCTACGCACAATGAGTAAATACTTTGACGCAGATTGACTTTGTCTAGATTTCCCTGTTAGTTCTTTTAGAAATCTTGAAATCAGATCTATTTAACTGCCTCGCCGAAGTTTTTTCGCCAACAAAGACGCTGGGCGCCTGAAAAGCCCGAATTATCGCATGATGGACCGCGGCCCTTCACTCGCCATACTGAAGCAGATGGCAGCAATGACGGCAGTTAATTTGAAATGAATTTTATTAAACTGCCGCCGAGGGCAGCCTTGATGGCGTAGATCAGGAGCTACAGACGCTCGGCTCTACAAAAACGGTAGAGCTATTTATTTGTATCACGATCTACCTACCACAGGGAAATAAAAATTTTATATTTATAGATCCAAAGAAGAAAAAAATTTGGGACTCATTCTTGACGAGAAACTCACTTGGAATAGTCATATACAATATGCTAAATCAAAAATAGTGCCTTAAATAGGAGCCTTGCATAACATAGTTCGTTATGTTCGCTATAAACTGCGCACTCTGTAATGCATTAGTAAAATCACCTGTTATTTTTAGGCTCACTCTGTAACTTACTTAGTAACAAGCAAATAAATGAATAAAGTATAATAACACCTTAAGTATCTTAAGTCTAGAGCACAGTCAGTAAAACAAATTTAAAAGAATTGCTGAGGTCACAAAATAAAATCAAAATAAAGACAAAAACTTTGTACGAAAAGACAAAATATCCGAAAAGAGAAATACTTTATATCGGTCAAATATATCCATGTAAAACATGCATACTAATAAAAAAATCCTGGACAAAGATATGTCCCTTTAGCCTCTTTGAAGTGGAACAATAGGGAAGCCAACCTACTATGATTTGCTAGTCAGTGTCAACGGGCACTTTAGGCGATTGCCCTTTTTTTTTTTTTTTTGAAGAATGTAATCTGTGTCGCGCTGTGAATACAGTCTTACGGCGCTGTTAACTTTTGCCTACATTGCCAATTTGATTGTAGGTCGAGCTACCGAGCTCTGGGTAATGGCAACTAATACTCGGGCTCAACTTAAAGAAATCAGGACACCTAATTTTACAGTATTATGTTTTGAGGCTAACCGTGTTACTTTTTATAGAGCTTCAATTTCGAAATTTCTTTGCGCTGTCAAATTAAATTTAAGCTCTCTTAGAGTATTTTCTATTTTCTTGACAAAATAATATTATGACACACCCGTTTGGAAAAAAGCATGAAGGCAAAAGTAGGTGGCGTGATGAGGATGATAATGAATCAATATTAAAACACTATACAAAATAATAATATTCTTTTATTGTAAATCATAAATTAGAAAATTAATTACATAGCATAGCATACAAAGGCGAACTTAGATCTAAGAGAGATCTCTTCCAGTCAACCTTATCACAGGGTGTTTAAATTTAGATAACGGGAGCAAGGGAGAAATTTTTATAACTACATAAATAAGTAATAATACATATACATATATGCTTATACGTACATAAACCTATTATCTATGGCAGGTTAGAGAGATAGTGATCTTTCAATCTCTTCTGAATGATGTTATAGAACGGCTCTCTTGAATAGAGCCTGATTAAGAAAACTCTCACGCCAACTTACAGGTATAAACGACAGCAGATCAATGCAACTTAATCAAACAGAATTAAAGATTTATGTACTGCCGACTTTACTGGAGAAAGACCAGCGCCCTGAAACTCATACCGAGTCAGAGCCCTTTTGCGTAAACCACGCCCGCAGATATCTCACCGGGAGTGTATTGTGGTGTGCTCAAGTGCGAATTAGTGTCATTCTATTATAGCTTCATTTTCTAAGCGTTTATGCTATTGATGCTCTTGTCATGCTCCGCTTAACTAATTTTTAGGGTTCCGTACCCAAAGGGTATTAGGACCCTGTTACTAAGACTCCGCTGTCAGTCCGTCTGTCACCAGGCTGTATCTCATGAACCGTGGTAGTTAGACAGTTGAAATTTTCACAAATGAAGTATGGGCCGGGTTCTGAAGTGAGAATTTCACTAAGTAAATAATTAAGTCACGTTCTGTCACGCTCTTTTCTGCGAAATTCAAAGAGACAGCACGACAGTTAACTTATGAACTTAGCGAAATTTTCATTTCAGAAACTGGCTCATGGATATATCAACGAGGTATATCTGAAAAAAAAATATTACGGTCGCAATAAAGTGTTAATCTCACGTTTCAGTGTGTCTACGCCTTATGTACCTACAGTCGACAGCATACAGTCTTTACGTAAGTCCACTCTAATCGATTACATTACAGGCGACTTTGATACATAAAATTAAAGGTTGACTTGCTGTTCACAGTACCTTTCCAATTAGGAGTCTGTGAACATTTCGTAAATGAGAGCACTAATGATCTTTTTTTGTTTCCACCTTTTATCACTTACCCGCTCTAAGAGAGTTTATTAAATCGTCGTCTAATTGCCTTCCTCTTCCTCGGCCTGGAAATTAATATTCAAATACCTCCGCGAAAAGTTCGAACTTTTACTCGAATTTCCAAAGGTTGTCTTTTCTTATAATAAAATAGCAGTCCGACCCAGTGAGAATTTGGAGAAATTATATTAGTTAAGGCTTGGAAATTGCCGGAAACGCTTCCTTCTTACATAGGTTTTTTTGTTTGTAAAACTTTCTTTATTGATATTAAAAGGTTGATAACTTGCAAACTTACACACAGTTGTAAACAACAATCATATGAAGTTGGAGAAATACGTACAAAATTAGATACTCGTATACGGACAAACCGCCTTGGCGCCGGATTAAGAATAGCGTCACTCCATTTCCTCCCGTGGATGTCGTAGAAGGCGACTGAGGAAATAAATTACCAAGAGACGGGCAGCAGCGTCTTCCTGACATTCCAACCGCATACTGCGATCGCCAACCCGCCTGCCAAGCGTAGCGATTATGGCAAAACCCCTCATGGTTACCAAACCATGAGGGAGGCCTATGTCCTGCAGTGGGCGTCAAGGGGCTGATGATTATATACGGACAAACAAAACGACATATGCCACTTATTAAAAAATTGGCGGGCCTTAGCCAGCAGTTTTCATTCACCCAGGTTGGATTCCCGGCGCCGGCATGTACCTAGGACTTTGTTTAGTTTCAAAGTTACGTAGATCTGCCAATTTATAGTAACAATACCACACGCTAACTGTGAAGGAAAACATTGTGAGGAAACCCGCGGATTCGTTGGCTCCGCACGTGTTGACCTGTCTTTCCTGTGGGCTAGGCCGACTAAGCCGTCAGGACGGTATAGGTGCTCCTTTCATTTTGTTAGTTGGAGTCCTATACTGATTGAAATTCACATAGTTTTCGCAGTCTGTGGAAGAAAACCTCGTAAGGAAATCTGTGTGGTGTTCACCTTCAGCGCTTGACACAATTCGAGATGGGATCACGGGGAGTTACTCTCTCTCTCTCTCTCTCTCTCTCTCTCTCTCTCTCTCTCTCTCTCTCTCTCTCTCTCTGAGAAAAGGGCTGGGTTTTGCAGTGGGCATATTTATAAGCTGCTTACTTCTATATTTTATGAGTTTGAAGGAGTTTCTAATGTAAAGGACTTTACACAGTTTTTTTTTTATTATTTAATAGGTAATTGAGACATTATCACCGACTATAAATAGAAATTCAGTCGAATTTGGCTCGAACCATTCACAGATGAATTCTGTTTCTGTCTTATGCAACAATTTTAACAGGTAGGTATTTATTTTAACAACATTTATTTCCAACTTATCTCTTTTAAAATATACATATGAATGACATAGAAACTGTAATAAGCCTTTGTTTCACTATTATTTACTATCAAAATATCACGATATCAAGTTATCATTTCGATTTTGGTTAAAGACTTTTGGTAAGTTTAATGTCATTCATAAGATTTGTCAACATCTTATACAAATTGTTTTCAATATTTGAACAATGTTTCACTAACTTCACTTTTAAAACCCAAATATTAATAAATATCCACATGTCTAACATGTAAACAAAACAAATTCATGTTGTCTTCAAAACTGACATATTATATCTTCATTCACCTAACTAGGTACTTTAAACTATTAATAACTAGCGTAGAGATACTTCTTAAATGACTAAATTTTGTGTTGCAATGGGAGTGGTCTTTATTTTAGTGTCAATATGGTTTAGTTTACGATTCAATTCGAACAAATTAAATCCTCTGACAGAGAAATTGGTGGCCATTTTTCGGTTTGCAGATTTACTTTATTACATTTGATACAAGCTTCTCTGTCGCACATGAACTGTCTGCTATCTTCCAGACCAGTGTCTCTTTCTTGCTCGGTATAATTATCCCCAATTTGTGAAATCGAGGCCAATCAAGAAAATCATTTAAAAATATGTCTTCAAGAGATAAATTTGGAATCAGACATAATCCAAAATACTTTGATATTAAATATTAAATAAAATTATTGAATAAACGAAAGACCAAGAAGGTGCACCTATTTAAAGCCCATAGCCATGAAATTATCAAGATAACTTATTTAATTTAAACTTTAATTTTTTCTCTGATTTCAAGTGCGCACTACCAATCAGCAAAAAATTAACTTACTTTGACAAAGCGGTACAGGCAAATAATAGTAATTTTCACAGAACACGTATTGCATTTATGAGAAAACGGCCAAGAAACCGCGTACCCTCCACGGCACCCTCGAACCACGACGGACTGGGTGTACTGATGGAGTCACTGGACGTCCTTCGATTCTAACCTTATAAGAGCTTTTACGCGGAGCATACTGTCTCTCTAGCACAATTTAGCATTTTTAATTATTGCAATTAAGTGAGTATACTTTTGATAAACATATCTGAGGATTTGATACATGAGCTTTTGATTCCAAAATTGATAATTTTGGAAATAGCTTTTCTTTATTAAAAACAACTCATAGCAAAATAAAAATGTATTTAAAATTACCATAATTTAATTATCTATCAAACCCCCATACAACATTAGTTATATGTATACTCATTTTATTGCAATTACTAAAAGTTTTATAATGTGCGAGCGAGACAGCACGCTCGACGTAACAGCAGCCTTAAACAAATTCTTATACTTAACTTTCTTTGCGTGTATGTTTAGGGGGTAAATGTCTTCGTTCATGGTTAAGAATGAAAGCATTAAAGTTTTGAAAAATTAGGTTTTCCGCAGTATTATAAGTTTCAAAGAGGTGCAGCTTGTCCGCATGAAAATTTTACGATGATTAAGCTTAGATGCAGCTCTCGCGGACGCGCCTGGCGGTAGTGACAACTTCCGGTCTAAACTTGGCTGTAGTGACGACTTCCGCTCTGAACTTGGCCGCGCTGATGTCAGCCCCGCGAGCGGTCACGCCGCGAGAGACGCTCGCCGACTGCGGACAATTAACTTCATCATTCCTATTGCTTCTACAATAGGAGTCACAATCCCATGACTACCGCTGTTGCAGGGTGCAGACATCCTCTTAGGGCGTCGAAGTAGGGAATTCTGATTATTTATTTATTTACTGCATAATATTACATTCTAAAAACCTGTAAAAAAAATTACCAACAACCCGACTGGCGAACATTAACTACTAACGAGAACGAGTCACACAATGTTGAATTTTGGTAACGGTTGTTGGTTATTTTTTATCATTATTTATTTATTTCTGTCCTTTTAGTGATTTTTCTTCATTTCAATTGGATTTATGCTGATTTCATATAGCCTACGACACTCGCGCAAACAGGGCGAATCGATTTCTATCTTATTTGTCAAAATCTGACCATTGATTAAAGAGTTATGAGGGAACATAGAATCGGACATTCTTACATACATACATATGAGCCAAACACATTACCCACCCTTTGGGCTCCGGCGTAGTCGGGTAAAAAAGGTAATACAAGAATTACCTACATCCATTAAAGTTTCGTCCAATATTGAAACGAATGAAAAAAAAATACACAAACACACAACAATTTTAGCATCAGTTAATCATAGCGCCTCCCGAGTTGTATCCGACCAGTGATAGTAAAACCGACTCATGGATAGCCATAGATTCCAGTGAAACATGTTACAATATCAGTACCTATGACTTGGTTTTCTAAGTTATGTACATTTGTGAAGTTATAGTACCAATACCACTCGCTAACGGTGAAGAAAAACATCGTGAGAAAACCTGAGTATCTGAGCTATTCACATACCTCAGCGCCTGAAATCCCCAATCCGCGGTGGGCACGCGTGGTGATTAAGCCCATACTCTCTCCCGGAGAGAAGGCCTGTGCCCTACAGTGGGACGTATATGGGCTGCTTATGTTATGTTATGTTACAATATCATTTAAACCAGATTTTCTATCTATCCAAACAGATGAAATGGAAACGTTTAAATTCTAAATAAAATATAAAATATGCCAGTGCGGTACCAATGATATACTTAGTTTCAATTGAATCTGCATGTTGACAGTAAATTGAGTAATGGGCATGTTTATTCAATTGGCATGCCTATTGTCGCGTATTATGTACTCACGTCACTCGGTGGTTGATTGTATTCTGATGCGTTGTCGTATGACGGACGCAGATTGACCTGACCGTACAGGCTCGGTTGCCTCGGTCCACTGCCCTCCGATAGAGGAGTTATTTTATCTAAAAACAAATGCTGTTATTGAAAGGTATCACAGGGTCTGTGTTCAAATTTTATTGATGCTAACGTCCTACACTAGGTCGAAGGTAGTGAACAATAAGAAAATAGAAAGTGATAACTATCCACGTACTGAACAAACTGTCGTTACCGCCATACAGCTTTTAAAGATTTTAAGACGTAAAACTTAGATCGCTATTAAAGTTTGTATGGAAGACATGCCTTATTATGTGTAAACATTAATATCTTAACAGAAAACTATCATATTATTTATTTAATCATTAAAGAATAATATTTTCGGTTTCACCTTTTTTTTCTATTTCCAAAGTATAAGCACCTTAATCTCAATGACTGAGGTTTCTTTTAAGAGTTCTAAACCAAACAGAATAAAACATTATATATTATAGATAGCTTATAGGCGAGGCTCGTAAGGCTTAACCTTCTATCTAGGGAGATGGGAACAATCATCATCAGCCATTCGACGCCCACTGCAGGACATAGGCCTTCTACGTGGTTTTCATAAAGATGAGGGGTTTTGCCATAATCGCTACGCTTGGCAAGCGGGTTGGCGATCGCAATTGGAATCTCAGGAAGACGCTGCTGCCCGTCTCCTGGTAATTTATTTCCTTAGTCACCTTCTACGACATCCACGGGAGGAAATGGAGTGACAATATTCTTAGTAAACAAAATATAAAATAGATATTATAGATAGATTATAGGTGTGGCTCGTAAGGCCTAACCTTCTATCTAGGGAGATGGGAACAATACATAAGTATAACTGATCTAAACTAAATATAGTTTACTCTCGGTGTCCCTTAACTTAAACGGAACGGACGTATTCTATATTTGAATTTAGACCACTATTCAACCACTATTGAATTTAATCGTTATTAGCTATTTCTGTGCTATTAAAAACCGGTCAACCCTTAAGGGAACGCCACTAACTTCCAACAAATGACCAGTGGGTCACCCCGGAAGGATGTGAGTTCTATTACTGAGGCGTTGATATTGTATCCATTCAATTAAGGACTCATTAATTTATGTTAGGTCGAAACTATTTGTCCCTTATTTCTCGAACTAAACGTATCATGCGGGATGGGATAATGGATATTAGATAATTACACTCTTAGAACAATGTCAGAATCACTTTCAGTATCTCTCAGTAGCGCTTCAAAAACACAAACTACAGCGTGTCTTTTGTACCGACATCGATACAGTTGAATCAAATATCTGGATAAAACTGGACCTTTAACTTTATAAGCACCTAGCAAAACGTTCTCCCTCCATAAGAATACATCGTCGTTGCGCCGACCAAAACTGACTTATGTGCGTTTTTCAGTTAATTTTTTTATTTTTTACTAGATTGTGATCATTATTCAATGTTCTAGGCGTCGAAAAAACCCTTATGTGTAGATGAGGCTTAGTTCCCAAAATACCAATTAAATATGTACATTTCGAAAGCTGAAAAAGTGGTTATGTGTACAAATGCTCATAAGGTATCTGGCTTCTAGTTGAGCACATAATCAGTTGTTTCTTAAACACGTGGAGTAAAATTTTAAGGTTAAGTGACCATCAGTGTTGGTGAAAACATACGAATATTTTGTGGTAATTTAAAAATGTTAGTTAAGTATGTATTATTTACGCAGCCAGGTTTATGTGCGCGTTATCCTACGCTACGTAATGCGCTGCTCACTGAATTATACAGAATTATAAAACCACAGCTGCTTCCTAGAATGACACAAAAACATAGTCCGGGTTTCCAAGAGCCGAGGGGTACAAATAACGATAATAGGTACCTGATATCTTCGATCAATTACGGAGATGCAACTTTACTTAATTTTAACTTAATATTAATCTTATTAGGTGAACGGTAAACATTTTAGTCAAATTGTGTTTACTTCGAAGTTTCGGCATCTACACAAATGATCAAAAGTGAAACTTGGCCTGCGATGGCTATTGTCCCGATTGTGGCTCATAATTTACAAACCGTAACAACATGACATCGTCACAATCAAATCACTTTTCGTAGTCTAATATTAAGATATTTTGTGGTATGATGGTTGCTAATATGCTTATGCTTCTAACGGTCTCATTACTTCTTCCGTGCCGTTCCTTCTTTCATCATCATCAACCCATTATGTCCCCACCGAGGGGCACGGGTCTCTGCCCTGAGGAAGGTATAGGCCATACTCCACCACGGGGGCCAAGTCCTTCTTTACTCATGGTTTATTTTTATGATATTTCACTACCGTGTTTAACTTTTAAATAAACCAAATTCTATTAGTTGAACTTTGACTGACTCCAGCACAGATAAGAATATTTTTAAAACTTTCAGAGCTTGAAGTCGCAACATCCGCGATACTTTTATATTTTTTAATAATTACGTATTTATTTACTCGTGCCAACTCATCAATCAGTGTTCTGTAATTATAGCAGAAGCCTACGAAGACATATTCATATTCATTTATTGCAGTCATGTTGTACGTAGGATGGTATCATTACATTACTAAGTTTACACAAGTTTTCACTCGGGTGTTTGACTGGCGTATCTTCATCGAAGGACCTCATCAGAATACCAGTATTTATACACTGGGCTACCGCTGACGCTGAATTGCGACACTAGCGCCAAACGTAAGCCCAATGCCTAAGCTTTGTTGTTCCTTGGCTAGTCAATGTTAATACATTTTACTACTATAAACATAAACATTTACGTACAGGAACATACATTGCTTCTGGCCCCACACTAGGATACCCTGTGTCGTGGGAACCAGAAACAACGACATCACAAACATGTAAACATCCAAGACCTGGGGTTTTTTTGCCCCAGCCGGGATTCGAAACCGGAACCTCTCGCATGGTATGCTCACTACACTACTGCTGCGCCACGAGGTCGTCTAATGAAATGGGCGCATAGTCATGAACGCGTCCATTTCATTTCATCGCCGCTTCAAGTCTAAAGGCGTACGCGTGTCAAATTTTCTAGGCGTCAATGGTACGAAAAAATACGTAACGTCATGTAACTGTCATTGTACTACAATCAAGACCTTGTCAAACTGGGGGGCGAGTCTCTAGAATGCAAAGTTGCTCAATAGAATCGTATTAGTATGGTAATAACTGTTTTATTGACACTATTGACAGACTAATAACCAATTGCATTCCAATGCAACCCGTGCAACTTAACTCAGCGCCTTGCGCTTTTCGATCTTCTTCGCGAGAGGTGCCTATCTAATTTGAGCGAGTTTTATTATTGGAATTTAATTGTTCTGCTTTAAGGCCTGGACTCTTGCCACTGACCATATTTGCAGGGTATGACGTCGGGCTCTGGGTCATCAGGCTCCAGCGGCCGCCGCAGCCGGTTGTCCTGCTTGGGGGACAGCGGGTCCGCGCCGTCCCTGAATAGGGCTTTGCTGGAATACACGGAGATGTTTAATCCCTATTTCAACATTCAAACTGAAGTTTTTTGTATTATCTTTGCAAAACGAACGTTTTATTACGTATAAACACGACAGACGATAAGCTTGCTCAAAAACAAAAGGATTCATTTTAAGAATATTATAAAAATTTGGTCATCATTTTAAAAGAAACGGAATTCTTAATGATTATGGTATAGGTATGGTATGGTAAAAGTTGTAAGTACCTACATTTACCACGATTGTTTGTTGATGAACCTTAGTTACTTAAATTCTTTTTAGGTTTATGCATCATGAGTTATTAAAAAGACTATCATGATAAGAATGACTTCTGATCATGAAGAACAAATCATGGTTAGAGCACGAACTATCAATACTCACGCGCCTGGCGGTTTCGTCTCCCTGCGTCCAAGCCGCGCCGCCTGCCGCCTGAACAGCGCGACCAGCACGCCGCACACAGCTGCTGCCAGCACCGTGGACATGCCCACCACCGCCGCCAGCACCGGCGGCAGCGCCACCGACGTGTTGTTACCTGTATGAGGTGTAGCTGGGTATACACCTAGATATACTCGATACAGGGCCGCTCCAGCACAGTGCCATCCCCGTCACAGCCGCTGGTACCAGCGGCAGTGCCATCGACGTATTGTTGCTTGTATAATAAGGGCTTAGCTGAACATATACTAGCTGCTATAGCTTCTAGCTTGTACGAAGCGACCAGCACGCTGTAGATAGCCAACACCAGCGACAGCGCCATTGACGTACCTATTATTGTATTTGTGACAGGGTCACTACTGGGAATAGCGACCCTAGCTTGATAAGGCTGGCTGATTCAGGCCCTCCAGCAAACCTCCAAAACCGTGGCCATCACCAAAGCTGACGTGACCACGGTTGTGATTGGATATTAGCTGTAAACGCGGATACAGGTGAACGGCCACCGATTCATCGAAGATAGAAAGCATCGCAGCCACCTCCGAAATCACAAACAGCACCAAAAGAATTGCCGGCATCATGTTGCGCTGCTTTGATTTAAGTGCAGCAGTTCGAACCTTTAGGAGGAACATAGGGGTAAGAACGTTCAGGAATAATACAGCGATGTAAACCACAAAACACCACATGCTAACCTAATAGGTAGATCTTCTTGGTCGTCATCTACTGACTGAGGGACGTGACGAGCGCTCGCCACTAACCCTCTCCGTACAACGTATTTTAACAGGGTACAGAAGATCAAAATATGCAACAAAGTGCTCACCGATGTACTTGTCAGGCGGCGAGGCCGCGGCGGTATGTAAGACCGCGGGCTCGGATCGTCCGCCCGCGCCCGCCGCATACAGCCGCAGCGAGTAACCCGCCCGGTCGTCCAGCGGGCCTGCTGAGAACTCCGGCGACGGACTGCTCACGTTGTACAGGAGCTGGTTCGAGGAATATATAGTTTTTGGTGCTTTCTTTTGTGTACCGCTTAAAAAACATTGCTAGCTTCATCTGTGTCTGTTTGTAGATAGCCGAATTGGTTGCCGACCTCCGATAGGAGATAGCACATAAAGAAGAAGAAGTATCTGTTTGTCATCCATCTGCTCCTGAATGCCAGGCACCATTTTTTTCAAAGAATCTAAGTGGTCCAAATATATACTGTTATCTATATCTCGTGACTTATCTTCAATACAAGTTTTAATTAAGAGTTTCCAGAAGAAAACACATTTGCAAGAAGTCTAGAACTTAGCCCTGCTCATAGGAGATTAAATTTATAAGCCACTTAAAATTTATCCTATGGAAAAAGAACTTACCAACAAATCAGGCACCTCCAGCACTTCCATGTAGTAGGTCTGTGGTATGACGCTGTCGAAACCCTTATTGCAACGTACTAAAAGTCCGGGCGTGCTCTGCACAATTGAGCAGTTCTGCAATGGCATCGGTGGACCTAACATAAAATAACATTGTCAGATCTTTTTTAAGAGATTCAGTTTAATTGGCTAGCATCGACTTTTGCACAAAATCTGGCTTTGCTCAACCTGTCTCATGCCAGCCATCGGAATTGGCGCAACACTGTGAGAATCATTCTTATCAGATGCAAAAACCCTACTACCCCATTGCCCAGGTAGGCAACCAGCGGGATGATGAAGTTCTAAAGTTTCGATATGAATGGGAAGAATACAGCAACAATAGTTGTGTGTAGTAAAGAAGACGTTAGTAGCAGATCTTACTCGCAGCCACTAAGCGGAAGTAGCAGGGCGTCTGTTGCGTGCCGACCAGGTTACGGGCGCGGCAGGAGACCGTTCCGAAGTCCAGGTCCCGCTTGGGCGTGTGCCGTAGCGTTGACGTCATCCCGCTCTGCGCCGTCGCGCTGGTGGCAAAGACCTTGTCAGATAGATACACAGAGAGAAGTTTATTTCTCACCGGTAAGCAAGTCATCAGTACTTGTCAGTATTGCTTGCTGGGTAAAGGAAGGTCGCTAGTTAGACAAGCCTTCTCCTCCCAATATTACCTAGGAAACAACATCAAGAATGTTAATTTAATCCAAAAGATAGTTTAGATCATAAGGATACATATTTATACTAGCTATTGCCTGCGACTTCGTCCGCGTGAACTTTAATTGATAAGAGTGGTTCTAAATGGCGATTTTAATTTGAATTCTTGCAGCGTTAATGTGAAACAACAATTTCATTGTTTTTTAGAGTTTTGCAAAATGCAACAACACAATTATGTACTCAATACCCATGGCGGCATGTTGGACCTAGTCTTAACAAATATTCGATCTGATAGGGTTCTTGTAACGGAAGAGGTAGAACCGCTGGTGCCGGCCGATCCATACCACCCACCGTTTGAAGTGACTCTACTCCTGCCGCGCGGCGCGCCTGTCATTAGTAGTATACCTGCGGGTGCGGAGCCAGGGGTTACTTCTCGCTGTTATGCCCCAAACTGGAATTTCCGAAAGGCAGATTTCAGCGGCCTCTATTCCAGTATATCTAATATAGATTGGACGCATTTACTGAAGCAACAGGATATAAATTTTGCAACAGATCTGTTATATTCAACACTTAATCAGGTAATTAGCAACTATGTCCCCATAAAAACAAATAATTTCACCCAGCACCGGCGTTATCCACAGTGGTTTACGCAAGAAATTATATCTAAAATTAAAATTAAGCACTTTCATCACCGTAAATATAAAGAAAAAGGTTTGGAATTTAATCGCGAAGTTTATAGATACTACAGAAGCCTTATTAAGGAATTAGTGCATGCGGCGTACTGCAAGTATACTCAATCAGTCGAAAACAACATCCGTGGAGACCCTACGCAATTTTGGAAGCATGTGAAAGACAGACGTAAAGATTGGCGCCAAAGTACTGAGTACATGTCCAATGGTAAAACGGTGGAGGGCGAGGAGGCGGCCGCAGCGTTTGCAGACTACTTCAGCTCTGTGTTTCTTAGCGAAGTACCACTGCTGGACCCTGCCGAGGCGGAGCGATGTGCGGGCGGCACAGGCCAGGAGTTGTCCTTACAGATGGGCCCCGTAAATGCGGCTGACGTACGCAGAGCGGTCCGTCGTTTGAAAGCGAGCTCCGCGGCTGGCCCCGATGCCATACCTGCCTTTTTAGTTAAGGACTGCCTGTATGCATTAGAAGAGCCATTGCTTCACCTTTACAATCTCTCCCTGCAGTGTAGTCGCTACCCCGATAGATGGAAGTTATCTAGAGTGACGCCGGTACCCAAGGATGGTTCATCAGCAGACGTTAGTACCTTTAGGCCCATAGCCGTATTAGCAGTTTTTGGTAAAGTTTTCGAGTCTATACTTAACTATCACATAACTCGCCAAATTATTACTAGACTTGATGATGCACAACACGGGTTTCGGGTGGGTCGGTCTACAACTACAAATCACGTTAGCTTTGTCGACTACTCAACAGCCCAGATGGATACGGGCAAACAAGTTGATGCGGTATTCTTGGACTTTCGGCGAGCTTTCGATATGGTAGACAATGACATTTTGTTGATGAAACTTTCATGTTTTGGTGCCACTCCAAGATTGCTGAATTTTTTTGCTAATTACTTTAAGGATAGAAAGCAGTACGTAAAGCTTCAGCACTATCAATCTGATGAATATTACACCAGATCGGGAGTAAGTCAAGGCAGCACGATCGGCCCAACTCTATTTCTGCTGATGATCAATGATTTGCCTAAGGTCCTCAATGTTGCCCAATGCTTAATGTTTGCTGACGATTTAAAAATTTTTAGAGCCGTTCACGTAGAGGCAGACTGTCTGGCTCTGCAGGGTGATATTGAGAGG
This sequence comes from Yponomeuta evonymella, assembly GCA_963969515.1. Classification (NCBI taxonomy): domain Eukaryota; kingdom Metazoa; phylum Arthropoda; class Insecta; order Lepidoptera; family Yponomeutidae; genus Yponomeuta; species Yponomeuta evonymella. Next base: position 17,873,038 of record OZ018362.1, read on the forward strand.
GTTGAACAGTGGAGTCAGTCGAATCGCCTCGAATTCAATGTCACTAAGTGTAGAGTCATAACTTTCACTAGGTCGCGCAAACCAATTACGGCAACGTACGCACTGAGTGGTCTAGTGTTGCAAAGAGTGACTAGCATAAGGGATCTGGGGTTGTTGCTGGACTCAGAGCTTAATTTCCGTGATCATGTAATCCACATTTGTAAAAACGCTAATAAAGTATTGGGTTTCATTATGAGAACCGCTGCACAGTTTCGAGACATAAGAGTGGCCATAATGTTGTACAATGCATTCGTTCGCAGCAAATTAGAGTATAGTGCCCTTACCTGGGATCCACGGGAGGCTAAATACATATCGATGATTGAAAGGGTGCAAAGGAAGTTTGCTAGATATATATACAAACGAATGTATGGGAGCTATCCATTCCTGTACCCGTCTATGTTTGTGTATGGTATGGTTGGGCTCGATACTCTGGAGCTGAGGAGGAAACTGCAACTCGCTGTACATTATTGTCTGCTGATGCGAAATGGTATTTATAATCCCGATGTACTGTGCAATATAAGGCTATTTGTCCCCGACAAATACGTGCGTGCGGGGCGGCGCCGGCACCAGCTGTTCGCGGAGCTCTCGCTGCGCACGCGCTGCGCTAACAATGCGCCCACGGCCAGGGCCCTCGCCCTGCTCAACGAGTTTGTTGCCGAGGTCCAACATGTTGACATCTTTGTTGACTCCATGTTTAGTATTGCTGTACATTTAAGATTACACTTATGTAATTAGTATAATGTACCTGTAATAGTTATAGTAACTGTAAGAGCGTTTTGGGCAACTGTAAGTTCTTATAGTATAATAAATAAATAAATAAAAATAAAAAAAAAAAAATAAGTTACGGATGCTTTTATCACATGTGAAATTAATATTACAATAAAATAGTGTGTTCTTTAGCCTAGTTTTAACTTTTTTTTAAACGACTGGTCCTACTGTAACATTAAAAAAAGACTTAGAAACTTACTTCGGAGGCAATTCAGTTTGCTGCCCCGAGCTGTTGAATGTCCAGATAAAGCTGATGGGTGGCGGGTTCGAGTTTACCTCGCAGTGAAGCAACACTGTAGAATGCTTTGAGGCGCCAATGATATCACCATCCGGTGGCAGCTTGCAGATAGGAGGGTCTATAATATGGAAAGATCACTGAGAGTCTAGCCACAGAGCGTCAACACTAAAATATGGTAAGATCTGATATCAATGCCTGATCAAGCTGTAGATCGCTAGACATTGATACAGAAATGTGAAGTGTAAACTTCTTTCCTGGCACTAAACTTGGCTCGAATTAAATTTAAAATTCACAAAAAGTTGATGACATAACATTAAATAAACTCACGCCTCTATTCCGGAGGGGTAGGCAGAGATCAGGGTTTGCCATTGCCTCAATCCTGACAAACCTTTTTCGTTTCATCAATATTAATTTAAAAAATCCATATTGGATCAAATTGAAACTAACCTTCTCATTCCTGACCTTGAAAATAACAATTACAAACCATTGTTATTTTCAAGGTCAGGACCAGGGCTGAGAAGGTTAAATGGTCAGTCCCTTACACCGTATCTCGAGCAGCACGCGCGGGCTGGTCGCGCTGCCCTCGGCGTTGGTCGCCGCGCAGGAGTAGTCCCCCGCGTCACGCCGCGTCACGCTCTGCAGCACCAGGCTGTGGTCGCTCACGAACACACCGCTTGTCGCGTTTGACTGGATCTCCTCTTGCTACACGGTGGGATATTGAGATTTTTTACAATACTCGTTTTCGGTATTGTCATTTAGTCTTTATATTCATGAGTACGTCTCTTTTTCTGTGTTGTTATGTAATCTTTATATTCTTGAGTACGTCTCTCTTAAGACCACTTGCGCTAAGTCACTGGATGAGTCAGTAAATAAATAAATACGTATCCTTGGATAAAGGAATAAATATCTGATTGACAGTGTTGTCAGTCATACAAATTACGTATGGATAGCTCTGAAAATGTCATGGTGCAATATGTTTTTGAACTTATTCACTGTATAGAGCTTACCCCTAAATAAACAGATGGGAGTATTGTCAGATAGTGTTGGCGCAAGTAATCCTTAATAAATTTAATGTTTTTTCTTCTTGTCTTTAATTCTGTCAGCTTTGAAGGTTCAACAAAAGAACATAGAGAAATCACAGAATTCAAATTCAAATCTGTGAGGGAAATGAGTCTTTACAAATGCTTGATGCTCTCATACATCTATGTGATTAGATTAGTATTAGGAAAAACCTTTCACCCTGCAGTGAAGATAAACCGAGTTTTGATAAGCCGAAGAGATCTGTGTGCTGGAGATTTTTTTAAACCTCGTGAAACAACTATATTATCCTTCTTTTTCTAAACTACGTAGGCTTTGAGACCTTTACTCACATCTTTGTACCACACCAACTTGTGATGTTTAGGATTGGCTCGCACGCTGCACTCGAAGTACACATCGTCACCTTCCTTGATGTGGCTTGGATTCAAACTTGATCCCATCTTCAGGGACACGATCGGTACATCTAAGAAAAAGTAAAGCTTTACAGATTTCTCGTTTTAAAGTTGCCAAAAAAGGCTCTAGTCACATTGGGTTGAGTTGCACTTGGGACTGTCAATGTCAAGCCTATTTTCTATAATAGCCATTTATCTTCCTGCAATAGCTATAAAATAACCTAGTAGGCAAAATTATATTTTGCTTCCATTCGAGAGACTATGTTAAAAAATAAATAATCCTCATAAAGATTTTCCTCTGCAACAAATACTTTTCTTAATACAACCGATCGAAAAGTGATTCTAGTCATGTAGTACAAAAACGTTCCCTCCGCCATATCAAATGATAATAATACATCGATAACGTTAAGTCGATCATTCATCGGATCCAAAGCTTATTATTAGAGTAATTAGAATTTATAAAATTTTTTGTGAACCTCAAGAAAAGTATAAGTACTAATTTATTCGTCAGTTTTTGTCTGTCCTCTATGCTCTCAGGACAGTTTAACTATAACGGAATTTCGAGTCAAACGTACAACCTTATCCGTCCAAGACTCACAGTGTGCATTGAGCGTCCACTTGGCAGGCGCGGCTAATAAGCCACCTCAGAGCTACAAAGACACACGCTCGACAGATGGGGATCTGTCCTGGACTCACAGGCTCACAGTGCACGTTGAGCGTCCTTTTGTCCTCCAGCATGGCTGTGGACAGGCGCGGGTTGTGCGCGCCGCACACCAACGCCACCCCGTGGTCCGCCGACTCGGGCTGCAGGGACACACGTTCGAGAGGTGGGGATCTGTCCTGGACTCACAGACTAACACTGACCGTCCACATGTTCTCGAGCATGCTGGCGGGCAGGCGCGGGTTCTACGTGCGACACACCAGTGCCTCGCGGTGGTCCACCGCCTCGGGCAGCAGGGACAGCACACTCGACAGATGGGGATTAGTCTTGGACTCACAGACTCACAGTGCACGTTGAGCGTCCACTTGTTCTCGAGCATGGCGGCGGACAGGCGCGGGTTGTATGCGCGGCATACCAGCGCCACATGGTAGTCCGCTACCTCGGGCAGCATGGACACACGCTCGACAGATGGGGATCTGTCCAGCTCCTATATTACGCGCACTAAGTCCTAAGCGATTCCAATCGTCTAACTGTCAAATTCCATACTAAATGCTATCGCAAACGTCAAGATTCCGACAGGATTTGGTGCGCCTAGACTCAGACTCACAGTGCACATTGAGCGTCCACCTGTCCTCGAGCATGGCGGCGGGCAGGCGTGGGTTGTGCGCGCGGCACACCAGCGCCGCGCCGTGGTCCGCCGCCTCGGGCAGCAGGGACAGCACGCTCGTCGTCGCGTTGCTCTCCGAGTACTGTCGAGGAGAGACACTCGTGAAACACTGATAAATTAAGGTTTGTGAAAACAGCACTGAAGATTTCTCGAGTGCGGGCGTGAGTTGTGCTCGTGGTTCACCGTTTAGGTGCGCCAACAAGCATGCTGTCGTTGCTGTTAGAACCCGAAGACCGCCGTTGCGTGGTTGTCGGCTTCTAATAGGAATAATAACATGCTTGTTGTTGCATCGCTCTACAAGCGGCGCAAGGAGAGAACCTCTTCAAACACGCGCATGTTAATTCACTAACACTTTTCTCAAAATTCACGTATCTGTGTCATCACGTACATTTTTTTCCAAAGAAACTATATCGAACAAAACCAGCGGCTTAATCAAATCCGTATTTTATCAATATTTTTGCAGAAATACTTTTTAGAATCGTATAAACATTGTCTAGTATTTGTAGTTTTCTTTTGAAAAACAAATTTTATCTCGCAATGTATTCATAACATCAGCGTCCTTTTCATCGGCGACATTTTTGCATCCAAAATACCTCAGTGTCTCAAGACCAAGGTGTATAGCCAATTTGTGTTACCAATGATGATTTATGGGTGTGAGACCTGGTCGCTGACTATGGGCCTAACCTAAGAAGGCTCAAGGTCGCCCAACGAGCAATCGAGAGAGCTGTGTTAGGAGTTTCACTGCGTGATCGAATCAGGAATGAACAGATCCGCAGAAGAACCCGAGTTACTGATATAACTCGAAGAATTGCTCAGTTGAAGTGGCAGTGGGCGGGGCACATAGGTCAGAAAACTGATGGCCGGTGGGGCTCGAAAAAGTTCTGACCTGGCGACCGCGGACCAGACGTCGCAGCGTGGGGGCCCCCACCAGATGGTCTGACGACCTGGTTACGGTGACGGGGAGTCGCTGGATGCGGGCGGCACAAGACCAAGAAGCTTGGAAAAGCATGAGGGAGGCCGATATCCTGCAGTGGACGTCAAATGGCTGATGATGATGATGATGTATTGTGATTTAATTTTTATGTGTTTCTGTTGTTGAAATAAATGGTTTTCTTCTTCTCCTTATGTGGCAAACATAGATAAACATTCCAAATTCGTCACCAAAAAAACTGTGCTAAATTTCCTTTTACAACACGACTATACCTCAACTGAAGAATTATTAATGAGCTGTGTATGATGAAATATGCAATAAGTAAGTTATAATAATTTATCTATTTTCACATACCTTATGTAAACATAAGTAAATATTTGTGTATCTAACTCATAATTTTACATATATTATATTACATTCTTGTCTACCGTACACTATTAACACATTAAATTTTTAATTTAATTACGTTATTGGCGCAGCTGTAACTTTCACAGCTTTAATTTACTCAAAACAGGTCTTACAGTTTTTATTTTTTTATTTTAATAAGTAAGTCTACTGGACTTTGCATGCTCTTTTTTTTCATTTAAAATTCATATTCTTCCCTAAAAATATTTGTATACGTTTTGTCTGGTTTCTGTGCATATACTGTAGAAACTGTGCATCTCACAAAAAATCGTCCAATATTACTTGCACCTAACTCTCCTCAACAACAACTATACTGTATGGGTCACCAAAACTGTCAGTCCTCGACGATTCCTACTCCTGCCGCAATACAGTTTTTAACTAGTAGGGAGGGTAGTTATTGCTCTAGGCTGTTACTGTTTCTTATCCGACTGATTAAAATATTTTATCTACACTAATGTTGTAACATTCTACTTATGTTTTCAATACTTGACTTATAATTACTACTGTTATAGCGCAGACAACAAAACACTCAATTTAAGCAATTTCACATGATGGTATAATATTCACATCGATATCGTAAAATCTCATTATAACATCAATAAAACGCGACCAACTTGATTGCAGGGCCAATCAGGTTGGTCGCGTTTTATTGAAGCGCGCAGCTGCGCTCTCATTGGTTAAATTTTAATGGCGGCAAAATCACTGTGATTATACACGTACGCGTGAATTTAATTTTTAATTGCATTAGTGAAGATAAAGTAGTGTATGCAACTGCATATAACACGGGTATTAAAACACTCGTTACTATTATGAAACTCGCTGCGCTCGTTTCATAAACTCACACTCGTGTTTTAATACCCTTCATTATATGACAGTTGCATAAACTACTATTAGAGTACCTACCTAACATTATGAGATCCTAGGTTTACACCATTACTTTACTCTAAGGTTTACACCACCTGTTATAATGAAAGGTTGATTCAAGCCTCTATACCTATACTTATGTAACAGTATGAACATATCTTTCGTGTCAATAAACCATTTTGTATTTTTTTTTCTATTTATCGCGTACCTACATTCATGCATAAACTAACACCTGCTGTCCGGATAAGTAGGCAGAGACTATGCTTTGGCGCTACTGCGCGTACAATCGACAGCCACATCTACCTTTATATACGTGCACACTAATCCTTTGCGTTAAAGGCCACTTGGCAATAAAAATGTGAAGGTTGACTGTACTATTAAATTAATTACATTTGTCATCAACGGTAGAAAAGCCTTCCAAAGGCTTTTTTCTTGCCTCGACCGTCAACTTTTTATTTTATCACAATATACGCTTCACATTCTAGCTGGCTGGTATCTTGCTCGAGACACGTTACTGGGGTTTAATAATACATTTATTGCCATATTACGACAAAGGGTCGAGGCTCAGCATTATGCAACCAAGTCAACGCAGTGATCTTGGCAGCGCTGATTTTCAGCCACTACCCAAAAAAACTAAAAACTAAACTTACATGTAAGAGAAAGGTAACAAACTTACAATATAAATTTGTACCTAAAATAATTTAGAATATACATATACTACTTGCTTATATAATATGAATAAATATAATGTTTATAATAAGAATACATACAATACACTTACGCATACATATACATAAAATACACATATATACATACATATATATATATATATACATATATGTACCTTTAGGGAGTGTCCACGTGTGTAGAGTAGAGTTCCTGTGTGTAGAGTGGGCGAGTAAAGGGTGTGTATGTGCATGTGTGTGCGTGTGTGCATTATGTTCTTGCCTCCGGATCCAGGGTCAGCCTTACAAGTACAGAGCTGTCTGGTTTTCTAAAAGCACCTTTCGATACTGCAATTTAAAGGTTTTTTCAGATAATTTTATCCTTAGAGGAGGTGGAATGGTATTCCAGATTTTCGCTGTCCTGTACTTGAAGCCCCCCCTGAAACCAGCGGATCTATGCTCTGGTATCCTTAGAAGATCCGATTCTTTTGCACGGGTGTTATAGCCAGAGCAATCTTTAAACCAGCTCAGTTTTTTATATAAATATGCCGGGCATTTATTCCAGATTATTTTGTGTGTCAGGCAAGCCAAGTGCAATTCCCGTCTATTTTTCATATTCAGAGTACCATGCTCATTTAGGTAAGGTGTCACGTGTGCTCTTCTAGGTATATGGTAACAAAATCTAGCACAAGCATTTTGCACTCTTTGCACTGCTTTTTCAGTCTTAATCCAAAGACGCGGTCCATATACTGCACTACAGTAGTTAAAAGGCGACAATACCAGGAGTTCGACAAGAGTTTCTCTGATGTTTTCGGTTAGATATTTTCTTAAGCCATAGAGTACCTTTATTTTGTAGAAAGCAGTTCTTATTTTTTCATTTATATGAGCTTCAAATCTCAAATCTTCATCAAATACTAATCCGAGATTTCTAGCTTTCTCCGTTCGTGGTATTTCTAATCCGTTAACAACAAGTTTTGGATCATGACGAAGCACTCTTAGGCGTTGTTGTTTTGTGCCTACTAAGATAAGTTTTGACTTAAGCGGATTTAACACCAAACAGTTTTGTTCTGCCCAATTAGAGATAGCATTTAGGTCCATGTTTATCTTATCCATTGCTAGATTGGTTGTAGGGATCAGCTTACGCGTCTAGCGCGATTCTATTGCCTAGCACCCTACTCTTTCTATCAATGCAAAAAAGACTTACGTTTTGTCCAAGCTGAACCACTGAAATCCAATTTCACAACATTTTCATGTTATCACGAACGAAAACATAAGATTGGTTCACTATTATTTCAAAGCTAATACGTATTTCTAATTATTTTTCCACTTTTCACATTGTAAATATTGTATTTTGCTTTACTGTCAACGATTCAACTGGTAGTCAGATAATTCTTTTATTTGAATATTGTTCTTTATTTTTCTAAATTATGTCAAATAATCGTCATACTAAGAAGGTCGAATAAGGAAACTTCTGGCCTATGGAGACTTCTAGAAGACTACTCGCATTCTAAATCGAAATTATGAATTTAATGCAAGAAAGAGAAAGAAGATCTACAATTTGAAATTATGGATTTGGAACAGGATCCAGAAACTTCCAGAAGAATTCTGACGCAGATTCAGATCAAATTTGAATATTGGAATCGAACTATTTTTGGGGTATAAAAGCCGCCCAAGAAGGCTTTCCGAGTCAGTCTCACTTCAGTCCTACTTGAGAGTCTTACTTGAGCCCTACTTAAGTCTCACTTCAATCCTACTTGAATAATCTCACTTGAGTCCTACTTGAAGAATCTCACTTGAGTCCTACTCGAAGAATTACCTGAATCCTGTTTGAAGAGTTACCTGAGTCATACTTCAAGAATCTTACCTGAATTCCTGTCTACCTCTCCACGGCCTGTCTCCGTCACTTACCTGCCCGTCTCCACGGCCTGCCTTCACAACTTACCTGCCCGTCTCCACGGCCTACCTGCACAACTTGCCTGTCCGTCTCCACGACCTGCCTTCGCAACTTGCCTGCCTGTCTCCACGGCCTGCCTTCGCAACTTGCCTGTCAGTCTCCGCGACCTGCCTCCACGGCCTGCCTCTCCGACCTAAGGTTGCTTTTGTACATATTTTTTTTGTTTTCATTATTAAGTTTTTTTGTTTAATTATAGGTTAGGGGGTTCTGATGATTACATTCTTACATATCTAAATCTCTCTTTTTATTTCTTTAGCTTCCGTTACCAAGGGTTATGCCTTCACACAACCCTCGGTAACGTGACAGTTTTGGCGCCCAACGTAATAATCATCAGAACCACCTTTTCAAAATTCTAAAGTAAAGCTTTTTTGGCATATTCCTTTCGGCCCCACTAATCTTTTTATAATTTATTTTTCTTTCTGTAAGATGTCTCGAACTATTAATTATCTTAACTTGAATAAGCCTGAATTAGAATATGAAATACGTATTCGCCTAGAAACTCCGGCAGAATCCCTTGTGAACCTTAAAAAACAAATCGATCCCCTCACTAAAACCACACCAGCACATGAAATTGTAACTTCTACCGTTCCTAATGATATTGACATTGATCAGGCCGAAGTTACTTTCCGCTACATTCAGTCCAAATTACAAACATTAGAACAAAAATTTTCAACATTATTATCAAAAAAAATGGAAACTTATTTGAATCATCTTTACTTCCGCTTGGAGCGTATTGAAGTAGACTCAAACCCTACCCTCCAAGAAAGACTGACGAATCTACAGTCCGAATTAACAATGCTAGAAAAAAGATTCGAAGATTTATCCTTCACCTCTGCTCAATCCTCTCCTTGTCTTCAGGAAATTAGATCTCTTCCTATGTCTAACCCTAACGTTACTCCTACCCCCTCCCCTAGTCAAGTCCTCTCACCAAATACTATTTCAGAACTTAAGAAACTCACATACAATGGCACTTCTTGCCCTAAGTCCTTTTTAATAAAACTCGAGGAATTTAGGATTTCTAGACAGATTCCTAAAGATAGACTCCTCGATCAATCTTACGAAATCTTTGCTGATAAAGCACTCCATTGGCTTAGATTTCAGAAAACTCGCCATCACGACTTAACGTGGGATCGTCTTTGTGAACTTTTAATTAAAGATTTCGGCGATACGGATTATGATTTTAAACTCCTATCCGCCATTAATTCTCGTACACAAGGAGAATCTGAAACGATTATTATCTACGTCTCCATAATGTTTGGCATGTTTAACCGTTTAACTAATAAACTTTCCGAATTTGAACAACTCAAAATCCTTCTTCGCAACATTCGGCCATGTTATTCTGTATTCGTAGCTCTTAACGAAATTACTTCTATCGACTCTCTTATCTCTGCTTGCCAGAACTATGAACACATTTTAGACAGGGACCGCAATTTCAAAGAACCTAAACCAACCGAAAATTCCCTTGCACTCGAATTTAGTTATTCGCCTGCCCCTAAACCTTCCTCTATTTTGAGCGAAAAATCACCCCACACCCCAGGATTCTACAAACCTAACTCCTACAAAAGACAGGTGAATTCCATCTCGAAAAAATTCACCTCTAACTTATTTTGTCTCCGCTGCCGTACTAATGGCCACTCATTGAGTTCTTGTCCTGAACCTCGTTTCCTAGTTTGCTTCAAATGTGGCCTCAAAGGTTACAAAGTCTCTGACTGTCCGAAATGTAACAGCAATACTTATGAAAGCTCTCCTAACACTTCAAAAAACTAATTACGCACGACTTAGATAAACCCTCCAACTTTGATCCCGAAGATTGGCAGAACTGGCTTCATAGCCTCAGAAATTTCTTTCAACTCTACAAAACCTCTACTATTCTCTATGAAAACGAGAAGGACTTTGCTAGGCCCTTTCTTAAAATTCTCTTGAATAGTTCTCCTTTCTTCGGATTATTGGATAGCGGCAGCTCAATTTCAATACTTGGTAACAATTCTCATCTCGAAATCTTAAAATTGGGCTACACCTTATCCAAGTCGTGCTCTATTTTTGTTGCTACAGCTGATAACCATAAGGTGAAATCGCTTGGCTATATTGATTTACCCATAACATTTAACAATCAATTGCACATAATTAGATTTCATGTATTTCCCGAAATACATCCTTCTATTATCCTTGGGGTAGATTTTTGGAAAGAATTTAACCTTGTTCCCAACATTCTTAGCCCCGCCTTCTCCCAACAACTACAGTGTAATGTAGTTACTTCTGTAGATAAGAAAGTTTTACCTTACAATTTCTTAACTGCTGAACAAAAAATTATCGCTGACGATATTATTGCTCGATTTAAATTAATTTCATTCGAACAAATGGGCGAACTTGGACGTACTGATCTGATTTGTCATAAAATCGATACTGGTGACAATCTTCCAATCAAACAACGATGTTATAGACTTTCTCCTGAAAAACAAAAGGCACTTATTAACGAAGTTGATAAAATGGTGAGCTGGAAGGTCATCGAACAATGTGAAAGCCCTTGGCTATCTCCTGTCCTCATAACTCCAAAGAAAAATGGAGAATGGCGTTTTTGCGTAGATAGCAGAAAACTAAATTCTATTACTCGCCGCGATGCCTATAGCCTCCCTTTTATGAATGAAATATTAGACCACTTAAAAAATGCTAAATATCTTTCTAGCATTGATATTGCTAAAGCCTTCTGGGAAGTTCCTTTAAATGCCGCTGATAAAGATAAAACTGCCTTTTATGTTCCCGGTAGAGGAATGTACAGATTTACAGTCATGCCCTTTGGTCTGACGAATGCTCCTGCTACTCAACAAAGACTCATGGATACCTTGTTCACACCTGAATTTGAATACAAGGTGTTCTGCTATTTAGACGATATAATTATCGTTAGTTCAACTTTTGAAGAACATATCTCTCTCTTACTCAAAGTCCTCGAGAAACTAACTCATGCTAAACTCACAATTAACTTTGAAAAAAGTCAATTCTTCAAAAAAGAACTTAAATATCTTGGCTACGTAGTCGATGAATACGGTTTACGTGCCGACCCTGATAAAATCCGTGCTATACTCGATTTCCCAACTCCAACCTCGAAAAAAGAAGTCAGACGATTCCATGGCACCTGTAGTTGGTTCAGACGCTTCATTCCTAATTTCAGCACCTTAGCCGCTCCTCTCAATAAACTCTCGGCAACTGGAAAGAATGCCCCAAAATTTTGTTGGACTCCTGAAGCTAACGCTTCTTTCTTAAAACTAAAGGAGTTGTTAGTAACTACTCCAGTTCTCGCCTGCCCAAACTTTAATTTACCTTTCGCTGTTCACTGTGACGCATCTAACTACGGCATAGGCGCAATGCTAACTCAGATGCAAAATGGTAAAGAAGTTGTTATTGCTTACATGAGTAAAACTCTTAATAAACATGAACAAAACTACTCCACTACCGAAAAGGAGACTCTAGCTGTCATCACTGCCCTTGAACATTGGCGATGTTATCTCGATAATGGCAAAAAATTCACTGTCTTCACTGATCATGCTGCCTTGAAATGGTTTCTCAACTTATCTAATCCTTCCGGAAGATTAGCTAGATGGGCTATTCATCTCTCAGCCTTCAATATTGATCTTAAACATAAGCGTGGGAAGGAAAATGTTGTTCCAGACTTACTCTCACGTGCTAATAATACTAATTCTCCACTTAAATCGATTGCCTCAATTTCACTAGATGATGCTTCTTCTCCTGAAGATTACTACGAAAGACTTCTTCTAAATTGTCGGAATAACCCGGACAGTTATCCAAATTATACCGTCAGAGATAATAAATTACTTCGCTGCACTCACTCTCCTTACTCTCTTACTGACGATTTTATTTGGAAAGAAGTTCCCCCTCCATCTGAAAGAGAGGCACTTATTAGAGAACATCATGGTTCACCATCAGAACCTCATTTAGGAATTTTCAAAACTTATAAGAAGTTATCCTTACGATACTACTGGTCAGGGATGTTTAAAGATATATCTAACTCTATATCTAGCTGCGAACAGTGTTTAGATTACAAACACTCCAATCATTCCCCTTACGGCCCTATGGGCAAAACCAAAATCTGTTCCAGACCATTCCAATGCATATCTCTAGACTTAATAGGCCCTTTACCGATGACCAGAAAAAGAAACCAACATATCCTTGTAGTGAATTGTTGTTTTTCAAAGTACTCTTTAATCTTTCCTATAAAAAGAGCTACAGCTTCTAACATTATCTTCTACTTAGAAAACTTTGTCTTTCTTGTACATGGTGTACCACAAACTATAATCATGGATAATGGTCCACAGTTCCAATCCAGGGAATTTCACAACCTGATAAGAAAATATAGCATTCCTTTTGCTAACTTTAATCCTAACTACTGCCCGCAAGTCAATCCTACTGAAAGATATAACAAAACAATACTCACAGCCTTAGCTTCTCTTGTTGGTGAAGATCATAGATCTTGGGACTTACATTTACCCGTAATACAGTCCGCTATGAACAATTCGGTAAATGCCGTAACAGGTTTTACTCCCTCCTTTCTTGTTTTTGGTCGCGAACCAGTAACTTCCGGTACATTCTTTTCACAAGCATATGATCTAAATGAAATTACTTTCATGCCTAGAGACATATATGCAAATAATATTGGACTACTTGCCTCAATATACGACAAGGTCCAAGTAGCTCTTCACGCAGCCCATACTAAAAATGCGGCTCGCTATAATTTGAGACATTCCTTTAAAGAATTTGACGTCGGTGATACGGTCTGGCGGAAAAATTATGTACTTAGCAATGCAGGCAATTACTTCAGTGCCAAACTTGCCCCTAAATACATAAAATGTAAAGTTGTACAAAAATTATCTCCTTTAGTGTACATATTAGAAAACCCCGATGGTACTCAAAGCCGTTGGCATATAAAAGACATTAAAGTGTAAATAGTAGCTTTATTCAATTTTTAATATTAGTTTATTTCTTTAAATAAGCTCTTTAGCTATTTAAAGCTCCTTATCTTAAACTTAGTAGTTAACATCTAAAGTTAACTACATATTCCTAGTCCTCCCTATACTAGAGAAAACTCGTATTCTACTCTAAACACTTTGGTGTTTCTTTTCTCTTGAGGTTGATTCCTCTTAATTGTAGCTCGAGTCTTCAGATAGAGCGGATGACGACTCTGAAAATAAGCCAATGTCATGAGAGTGTGACTCAATAATAACTTCTCTGGAGTTTGTGTCATTGAATGTGAACCCTACCCCAACGTACGTTTGCGAGATGTATGAATGATAGAACTATGATAGATGCGTTGAATGTGTAGAGATAGTTATTATCTAATTATTTGTTCTTTATCAAATTAGGGCAAATAAAATGTAAATATTTTATCATTACAAAAAAAAAAAAAAAATTTTTTTTTTTTTTTTCGGGGTTTTTGGGGTATTGTAGGGATCAGCTTACGCGTCTAGCGCGATTCTATTGCCTAGCACCCTACTCTTTCTATCAATGCAAAAAAGACTTACGTTTTGTCCAAGCTGAACCACTGAAATCCAATTTCACAACATTTTCATGTTATCACGAACGAAAACATAAGATTGGTTCACTATTATTTCAAAGCTAATACGTATTTCTAATTATTTTTCCACTTTTCACATTGTAAATATTGTATTTTGCTTTACTGTCAACGATTCAACTGGTAGTCAGATAATTCTTTTATTTGAATATTGTTCTTTATTTTTCTAAATTATGTCAAATAATCGTCATACTAAGAAGGTCGAATAAGGAAACTTCTGGCCTATGGAGACTTCTAGAAGACTACTCGCATTCTAAATCGAAATTATGAATTTAATGCAAGAAAGAGAAAGAAGATCTACAATTTGAAATTATGGATTTGGAACAGGATCCAGAAACTTCCAGAAGAATTCTGACGCAGATTCAGATCAAATTTGAATATTGGAATCGAACTATTTTTGGGGTATAAAAGCCGCCCAAGAAGGCTTTCCGAGTCAGTCTCACTTCAGTCCTACTTGAGAGTCTTACTTGAGCCCTACTTAAGTCTCACTTCAATCCTACTTGAATAATCTCACTTGAGTCCTACTTGAAGAATCTCACTTGAGTCCTACTCGAAGAATTACCTGAATCCTGTTTGAAGAGTTACCTGAGTCATACTTCAAGAATCTTACCTGAATTCCTGTCTACCTCTCCACGGCCTGTCTCCGTCACTTACCTGCCCGTCTCCACGGCCTGCCTTCACAACTTACCTGCCCGTCTCCACGGCCTACCTGCACAACTTGCCTGTCCGTCTCCACGACCTGCCTTCGCAACTTGCCTGCCTGTCTCCACGGCCTGCCTTCGCAACTTGCCTGTCAGTCTCCGCGACCTGCCTCCACGGCCTGCCTCTCCGACCTAAGGTTGCTTTTGTACATATTTTTTTTGTTTTCATTATTAAGTTTTTTTGTTTAATTATAGGTTAGGGGGTTCTGATGATTACATTCTTACATATCTAAATCTCTCTTTTTATTTCTTTAGCTTCCGTTACCAAGGGTTATGCCTTCACATAACCCTCGGTAACGTGACATGGTTTCTGCAGCCGAAAAAGGAAGATAAATTTGCGTATCGTCTGCATAAAGGTGACACTTGCAATACTTGAGGAGTTTAGGTAGGTCCGCTGTGTACAAAATGAATAAAATAGGGCTAATTATAGATCCTTGTGGAGTACCTCTGCACAGTAGTCCAGGATCAGAAAAGATTCGGTTTCCTTTTTTGTCCTCCGTCACCACAATTTGCTTCCGACCATTCAAATATGATAGGAACCACTTGCAAGCACTATCGGAGAATCCATAATATCTCATTTTTGCAATCATTAGTTGTATATTAATACAATCGAATGCTCTGGAGAAGTCCAAGAGTACCAGGGCATTACATAAAGACGAATCTGAAGCCGAAAGCAAGTCGTCCGTCACCTCTAATAAAGCAGTTTCCGTACCATGTCCACTGCGGAAACCGGATTGTGAGATTGGTAATATTCTTTCATTCGTTATATAAGTCACCATTTGAATTTTTATTACCTTTTCTAAGATTTTAGATAATGTTGGTAATAAACTTATGGGACGAAGATCCTTATACTGCTGAATATTATTATTTTTCGGAATCGGCCTAACAATAGCTAATTTCCAACAATCTGGGAATGATTGCTGTTTTATAGACTCATTTACAATCGCTGTAATGATTGGAAGTGTAAAAAGTAATGTCAGGAGAATCATTTTTATAGTAATTTTGTCATGCCCTGCGGCATTAGACTTGATGCTATGCAAGTGTTTTTCTATGTCAGTCTCAGTCACACAATTAAGTTGAAATTCTTTATTATTATATTTGTTGTTATTAAAATAAGCTATTAATTTCGAGTCTGCGTTTGAGTTTCCCGGTATATCCAAGAAATGTTTATTTATTTTTTTTGGGCAATTTAATTCCTCAGGTATGTCAGAATCCCGCGAGTTGTTGTGGAAAAGCGATGTTTGTTTTATGTGTTTCCACATCTGCTTTGGGTCGTTCTTATTGCAGTTTACATAATATTTGAAATATGCTGTTTTCTCTCTCTCTATTGTTGCTGAAACAAAATTCCTCAATGATCTGTAATAGTTACGGTCTGTATCTTTCTTTGTGCGAGTAAATTTTTTTTCAGCTTCATCCCGGAGACTCATCATAAATTTCACCATGTCTGTAATCCATGGCTTAGGATTAGTATTCCTAATAGTTTTTTTTTGCAGCGGAGCATAAACATCAAATAGTTCTGTTACTAAAGCATTAAATTTTACCACCATCCCTTCCACGCAATTTTCATCTAGGACCTTCCCCCATGGCGTAGCCTTTAAGCTCTTTCTGAAGTCGGAGTTATCGTCATCTAGATTATTAAGTGTGCGAGTTAGTATATATTTTGGTACTGATTTAGGTTTAGATATATCGAATTCAATAACTATTAAGGCATGGTCGCTGAGAGAGTTATTATGATGCACACTAACCTTTTTTATTTTGTCGGCAGCATCGGTTATTGCCAGATCTAGGAGAGTATTAGTGGTCTCAGTAATTCGGGTAGCCTCTTGTACCAATTGCGTTAGGTTGTGCTGATAGAAAAGGGTATTGAGACTTTGCACCCAACAATTATTTGGTTCTAGGAAATCAACATTGAAGTCTGTCATAAGGCAAACATAGTTACAGTCTCTAACAGCTGTAAGAGATTCGCTTAAGGCCTCAATGGCCGTATTAACGGAGACAGCTGCTGGTCTATATGCTGTTCCGACTGCTATGCGCATACCTCCTATGGTGAGGATGATCCACATCTGTTCAAGTGTGGACTCAGGATGCTGTATTACTTTGATACGTAAACCAAGACGCACATAAAAACCCACTCCTCCTCCCCGTCTGGATGATCTTCCTGAATGTTTTAGCGAGTAACCTGGAATCTTCGGGGCTATCATTTCCTCTCCGTTTTTAATCCATGTTTCATTCAATGCGAGGATGTCTATCTTATGCCTAATAATAGTAGCATGTAGTTCGTCCTTACCAGTGTTGAGAGATCGCACATTAAGTAGACTTAAACGTAAATTATTTGTAGACTTAAGCATAGCTGTTGCAAAGAAATTGTTCTACAAAAGTACGATTGGATGATGTGTGAAAGCACGTGTAGGAGTGGTTATGTGAATTTGCGTTCATTAAAGGTAACCTTATTGTGTTTACAATTTGTAGCATGATTGATATTAGACATATCCACAAACGTCTAGAAATTATATATATACTAAGAAACATTAAAGGAAACATTGTTTGATCAATACATAGACTATAGATACAAGTTTGCAATTTCACTACAAAATGTACACTGTTTCTTTTTAATTCAATGGCACTTGCTGAGGAGATCGATATACTACAACCTTCACTAAGTTTAAATATTTTAAATATCTGCCGAACCGCCAGATGCCGGGTGAGCCAAGTGAGCTGGGCCGACGTATTTATCCAGATCGTTTTCGGTTGTGATGGGGAAAGCTGGCTGTTTCTCAGCCTTACGGACGTAAAGGGTTCTCATTTAGACAAGAACTATGGCCTAATTAAACTAACTCTAGCCTTAAAACTATATTCCGAACCATTACTAAATTAACTTTTCACATCATCTTCTTGTTTTCGTGTCTAAAGAAATATAGAGTAAGCTGGAAAGAGGATTCAAAACATCTCAATTTATGGCCGTTATTTTATTCACCAAAAACTGTCGGATCAAATTCTGATTATTATTTCAAGTCATAAACAAGATTCAATTATCGGGCCCCGTCAACTGGACGTTGATTGTTCGTTTACACAACGACTCGGATTGATTGATTGATTTATTTCGAGACGGCCGTAGTCGCCTGAACGATGGAAAGGTGATTGGCTTTCGTGACGTTTGCTAATAAGAGTTATTTCTACCAATCTCGAGAAAGCTTATATTTTATTAATAATGTGTACACCATATTTTTTATTCATCCTATGTCTATTTCCATGTTTGTGTGGTTACCATCCCTGCTTACCATAGCCCAGGGTATCCTAATTTGGGAACAGGACAAGTGATTGATTTGTGTGGAACACCCAGACTGAGGCCATTTCTACTAACGTACGGCGGCACCGTGTGGCGTCACTCCATTTCCTTCCGCGGATGTCGTAGAAGGCAACTACGGAAATCAATTACCAGGAGACGGACAGCAGCGTCTTCCTGAGATTCTAACCGCATACTGCGATCGCCAACCCGCCTGCCGAGCGTGGCGATTATGGCAAAACCCCTCATGGTTATGAAAACCATGAGGGAGGCCTATGTCCTGCAGTGGACGTCGAATGGCTGATGATGATGATGACGGCAGCTCCTAGTGGGAATCGAACCCACGTCCTAGTGTAAAGATGTTTTTTTTAAATAAATAAATAAATTCCGCACAACACAATCACTTGTCCTGGTCCCAAATTAGGATATCCTGTGCTGTGGTAACCATCACAAATATCCGGGCGATAGTTGGCATCGCGGTACTGAATTACCTAGACTGAGGCTAAAAATATTTTGTTTATAAAAAAAACATTTTACGTACTACTAAGATGTTTTTTTTAAACTATAAGAAACCATTATTCAAATGTCCCGTTAAAATTTTGCTAACGATTTCAGCGCCACCCTGTTGACCTTCCTGTATTTGATTAGCTGGTCAATGGCACTTACAGTCTGGATGCCCTTCCGCAACTGCGTGGTGCCCTTCCACCAGGTGACGGCAGCCTCGGGCCGGGAGCCGGAGGTGCGGCACTCCACCGAGTAGCTGCAGTCGGCCGACAACTCCGCGGTCTTGTTCAGGATCTCCACTGCTAGGGGACGCACTGGGGAGAGAGACTGCGGTGAAAAATTACGAGAAAGGGGTTTACACCACCAATTTTGGGTGGTTTAAAAGCCATGTCAAATTTAACGTGCCTAAACAATAGCTATCGAATAAGCATTTTTTTTTAAAAGGCACTTTCCAAATATGTCTCGACACAAACTCGAATCTGTGAGAACCAGTAGTAGCCAGCCAGAGTGGTGCATCGCGGGTCCGCTGGTCATTGCCACGGTACAAATAGCAGCGTATTCCTGAGATTCCAACCGCATACTGCTATAGCCAACCCGCCTGCCAAGCGTGGCGATTATGGCAAAACCCCTTATCTTAGGAAAAACCATGAGGGAGGCTTATGTTCTGCAGTGGGCGTAAAAATGATGATGATGATAGGAAACTTCGCAACGGCGAATGATAGAGATGATGATGCCTAATTAGTAAAATTGCATTGAAACCTATTGTATTACCATAATATCAGTGTACACACATGTCATTTATGTCATTGATTGATTATAATAATCTTTTAGCCACCTGCAGTGTATGTGGGTAGAAACCTGAAGTGTGCAAATACACAGTCTGGTGCGCTCACCAGCACACCGGGTTGTCAGTGTCAGTCGATCATTGGACAGGGAGTCGGAAGGTCGGTTTTGTGCGCGTCAGCGAGCCAGTGAGCGTCACACTTACTACTGAATATTACAGCACCCCATGGAAAATGCTAAAGATTAATATTATTTGTATGACACGCGATAATCATACAGAGTTATACATTAAATGGGTCTAATTTATCGGAGCTAACTATCACCATCAATGAAAAAAAAACATATTATCTTCTTTTATACCTATGTGTTTGTAAAAAGTGACCATCGTAAATCTAAATTATTGTGATAGCTATTTTTAGAACCTTGCCTAGCTCCTAGGCCCAATAAACAAAGACTTTAATCAATATTTGCTAAAAACGGGGGGTTTTCTCAAAAGCGCTGGTTAGGTCTAGTACCCTTAAAAATAAATACAATTTAAATTTCGTTGTCTATTGTGTTAAATGTACTAAATAAGACTTAAAAAATTGAACACAAAAAGTAACAAACTTGAAACATGAGCTGACATCAGCTTTTCGTATCAGAAGCCCTTCTACAAAAAATCATAAATGACCACTCGGAATCAGCTGTTTCACTCACAATTAACATCCAAGATAAGCACTTTATTGAGCGGGGGCGCGAGGTTGGTGTTGGAGGCCTGGCAGACGAGCCGGGCGTTGAGATGGCGGCGGTCGACCCCCGGGAAGCTTAGCCGGTTGACGGTGATGTTCCCGTGCCGCTCCCACGAGCTGTCGATTGGCGTATTCTCCAGGAGCCACGTGAGACTGGGTTCCGGGTCACCTGTGTGGAAGGTCTTGGTACTTACTAGGAGTAAACTATTAGACTTCAACTGCGAGAGAAGCTTCCAAGCCAAGCGTGGATGATATTAGCTACGGGTTTCTGAATTGAGAATTTTATTAGTGTGTCTATCTCGTTCCTTTTGAGAGATTTGAAGAGGTAGAATGATACTTAAGTATTTAATTGGTGAAGAAAAAACTGTCATGCAGTTCGGCAAAAACCAAAAATATAATCATATTTTATATATATTTATGTTAATCGTTTACACAAACAATTCATCCACTGCTTATTACTCTCTTAGTAAATTATCTTCTTTCATTATACAACTGACAAGAAGGGTTACATCTGAACAAGTCTAAATACTCAAACTAGTATCATTCGTCAAAACTTCTTTTCACTCCACGTGTAAGCGTCAAACTTTGTCAACGTTTTACATGGTACCAGCAGAGCACTCGTGGCGTCCGTCCCAGCCCTATGAAAGCAGACACCTACACTACAAGTGGATGTTACAGTCTGCCGTGCAACCTAGATGCAATAGAGAGCCCGGGTCACTCGAGCCGAGCCTCACGCAGCCTCCACTAATTAAGTGCTGCTGCCTTTTCACGTGCGACCTTATCTCGCATTCGCGTCAATGTTTGGACCGCATGTAAAGATTCATCAATGGAATTTAATATAATTAAATAAAAACTTGAATAAAATTTACTAGTGGAAGAAAAATGGACCTTGAAGTGGACACCTACTATTACTTGTAACATTCACTAAGTCTCTGTTTTTTGTGTTATTATGAATAAAAACTCTTTGATTTCGATTTCTTACCTCCCCAGGTCTCGCAGATGAGCTCGAGGGTATCCCCCTCGTTGTAGGGCTCAAGCAGTCGCGTCTGATCACGTGTGATAGCGTCTAAGATGGAAGGGCGGCTGGGCGGCGCTGGCGGAGAGATGTGGGGTTAGTTGGGCAGTCTGATGAACAAACTTCACTCAGAAAAAAGAAAAATTCTGGACCAAAACGGGTGTTGAAAATCGATGCCTTATGTTGGAGAGGTCGTGGGTTCGAAGCTTGATATGTTCTAATGATTTTGATGCAATACCGCTTATTAACTGTGTCTTAGATAGTCGCGTTTCTTCACAAAAACATCGTGAAGAAACCCGACTATCTAAGATATGGATACGGATAAACATTAATGCATGAACCCTAAAAACATAACTTTTTTTTGTTTGGCAGTCAGTGAAATTAAATGAAAATGAAATGAAATTTATCTGGCAGAAAAAAAACCTTTTACACAGTTTTTCTTAAATTTAAATTACATAAGTATTTTCATGTAGTTTAGGTTTCAGAAGTAAAGTTATGCTGATATCTAAGCTAGACTAGGTCTATAATATAGATATCAGCTTCCTTTAACATTATGGTCTGAGACTATAACACAGTAGAATTAATGAGAACCTGGAGGATTTTATTTCATTAAATTCCTTCTTTTAATGCAATCCATACGAAAACCCGTTTTGAACCAAAAATAATGTTGGTTCCAGTATGCACTCAGTAGTGTTTATAAGCATTAGACCAGGCACCGTTTGATCACCAATGTAGCGAATAAAGTAAGTATGTAGATCTAGCGGTAAAGAGTTGAGCGCTATTTGTCTCCAACTGGCGGGGACTCATCTAGTCATCACTTTAAACCACTCCGCAAACATTATTTCATCTGTACCGTGACGTGTTAGTTACTACGTGTTTGTTACGAGAGGCAGTTTATTTCTGATGCTTCATTATAAATTTTACTATAGATCTTCCTGCAAACAGGGATACGTCATGGGAGTCACAAATGGGCCTTTATATTGTCAAGGCATCCGCGAAAAAAGAATAGTGGGAGTTTTGATTATATCGGAGATATCATTAATGACTAAGAATAATTAAGGACCTAAATTTGAACTTGTGGGACTCCGGAGGGTGTCGCAAATGGGAGATTGAAATCCAACAACAACAACTTTTTGACTTCTATTGGACAAATATGATTCAAACCACTTCAGTCAGTTGCCATGAAGACGGATAGGTACAACTAAATTTATAAAGTAGAATCTTATGATCCACCCTATCAAAAGCTTTACTTATAGCGGTGTATATAGCATTCACCTGCAGGCGCTGATCCATATAGTAGTGGAGTTCAGCTACATAACAAGTAAGATTAGAATGGGTAGTTTTTTTTTTAAACCATGCTTATTGATATTAATTATAGCGTCAAGAATTTGAGAAATATTTGGGCTTTTACGCAGGACTCGAATACTTTTTTTATAATACTAAGAAGCGATATCGGCCTATAATCCTAAATTTTGGATGCATTACCATCTTTAGGAATTGGAATCACATTCACTAGCTTCCATTTATCCGGAAAAAATCCTGTTTCCATAGACTTTCTAAAGATCAAATAAAGAGGCAGTACAATAACTTTTCGGCCATCGGGTCCGGGGCCTTGATTTATATCCAGTTGTCGATATTTGATAAGTAGTCACATGATAAGTTAGATAAATTAGCGGTCTCAAAATCACTGCTCTCGTTAACATCAGGCTCTCAGGTTTTGAAGAAATTTTCTCATCAAAACCATCACAAACAGCCTGACGTGAGGATAGTTTGTTGCCTTTGAGATACATGGATAGGGATCGAATTAATAGATTTGCGCTTACTGTTTAAAAATGACCAAAAGTCCTTTAAATTTTTAAATATTTTTGTAGCAACATCCATGAACTTCACTAAAGTAACAATAATCTAATGGATTCCTATATTTTTAAACTTAGTATGTAGTTTCTTTTTCTTTAATTAGTTTGATTAAGTCATAGCTGTATTATATAAGATATTTACTATTTTTAGGTCTTGTAGGCACATGTACTTCTATTAATTTATTTAGAAAAGTGTAGAACTTATTCAACATGACATTTACATCTTGTTCATTACCAATTTCGGTTTTCCAATTTACGGAATTTAAATCTGCATTAACCTGTTAGATTATGACCTTAAAAAGAATAATTAAAAGCCATTATTATGGCTTTGCTTTTCTAAAACTTTAACACGCTACATCTATCTTATTCATAAAGGTTGGTGCTCTAAGCAGCGGTGGGTGATAGGTATCAATTCTGGAGAGCGGTTCGGCGTCGCATATTACGGTTTCATCAATTGAGCAAAAACCAAGTCGAGTATTTTGTTAGCTTTATTATACTCTAGGTTATATTGATAGACGCTATACAATGCCAAGAGATCATATAAAAGTTTATAGGATTTTTTGTGAAGAGAGCCTAGAAGGTACCAATCTACCACACTTATTAAGTTAATTTCTTGCACCACTTGTGGTTAGCTGGTAGAAAATGCTTATAGCATTAAGTCCGCCACATTGCCATTGTATTTTTTACTTATGTGCAATAAACATATTAATGATAATTATTATTATTATTAAGCGTCGAGATTACATTGCCAAGATTAATATCACCTACTATCAATGTGTTCCGATTGTAGTCACACATAAGTGTGCTTAAAACGTTTGTCAAGCCATTTAATTGATTATTTAGCTTTTGCGGAGTGCAGAGATAAGGAACATAAACAACACAGATATTTAAAATCTTACTCACATGTTTACACCGAAAAGGTACAGTGACCCAAAGATCTTCACTTATACTCTCTAACTCTAGGCGCCTATTAGACTTGAATTATTTACGGACTCCAACAAGCATACGTCCACCGTCCATTTTACCTGCATCCTATCCCTACGATAGATTACAAAACTATCATCCAAGACTTCACCGCTCATAACACTATCGTTTAACCATGTTTCCGTTAATGCTATTAAGTACCTACATTATAATCGGGCGGCAAACTTTGAAGATATAAGTCAAAGTTTCCTGCGTATACTTCTACAATTTTGATAGTAAATTTGCTGCTCTTGGTCTCGGAGAGTTGTTGTCTTTCTTGGCTACAATATAACAAAGGGTGGCATATGAGTACCGGGAGAACTCTACTCAATACGGTATTTGACACGATTAACAATAAATTATCTCATATCCTCGATTAAAACAAGAATTACAAAATATCTCGGAAAATGTATTTTATGTAAATTTCTTTTAGTCAATTACAATTTTTAAATAGATTAAACATAAAAAGAGTGCTCTGAAATGTGACGTCATAAGCAAGTATTTTCATACAAAATTCCGTTTTAAAAGTAACTCATTAGATATTTTGTCAAATACCCAATTACGCTACAGGCGACTTTAAAACAAAAATGTTAGGCAGCTGTCAACTGTACGTCAAGGCGATTATATATCACACAACAGCTGAAAGTCCTACACAAAGAACAAGTTTGGTGAAACTTTATAATCGGATTTCTAATGCTAAATTTTGAACATTAAAGGGAGTTACGTTGAAATTGTAAGCAGTTCCCGAAAAGCGTCGATGGTTTTCTGAATACTTTAGATAATATACCTCTTTGACAAGCACGTGCAAGTAATTTTAAGAACCTCGCTTCTTGTGTGGGTCACACAGAGTTTCGTTTACTCTGAAGGCATTTAAATAAATAAATCACTTCCACACAACATAATCACTTGCCCTGGTCCCAAACTAGGATACCCTGTGCTACGGTAACCAGGCAAGGACATCACAAACATGGAAATACATCACAAACATAAAGTGTACGGCGGCCCAAAGTGGGAATCGAACACACGACCTACGGCATGGTAATCAGACGTGATATAGACCAACGAGGCAGTGGTGCGTCGTTCTCACGGAGGAGAGTATTCTTTTTTGTCACAATTGTCGGCTAACGTCACTGTTACCCACTTTCAGTCGTGGCCCACTTTGCTCTGCTAAAGAGATGGGAATTTCGCATTGTATGTTATGGAGAAAATATACATTAGCGGAGTTATCTTTATTGTCAAGTTGCTGAGTCGATAATTGTGCAACGCAAGTGGTCTATCGCCTTTACAATTCCTTACCTAGGTTGGTTTGGTCCTTAGGTTTAGGATAAGTAACCAACCATAGCGCAGGGTATCCCAGGTATGCAGTGTATGGTGCAAGATTATGTCACAAATATAAAAATAAAAAGTATTAAAAACTTAAGTGCTAATAACACGCAAGTCCTATCACCAATCCGCTACCTCCTTTGGCCGCGTAACAGTTCATAGTAATCAGCATTTGCAACGGTCGCCGCGATACAGGTTCGCCTAGGAGGCCACCGGGAGGGAAACGTACTTTGTAAGTGAAATTAATTATTAACCCACATTAGAGTAAGTATGTATAACACCTGTAACCTTTTTGGTATTAAAAACCTATTTAGAGGCTAAAAATTCCACCAATGCCGGGACTTGGACCCGCAACCCCTGGTTAAGCGTGCCAGAGGTCGCGGGTTCAAATTCCGGCATGGGTGGAATTTTTAGCCTCTAAATAGGTTTTTTTAAAATTATCCTCAGCACGGGTTAGTGCAACAAAAAAAAATAATATAACCTTTTTGGTAAATAAATAATTTGTATTTGTAAAAATAGTCTTAACTGTACTTTTTGTTTGATTTAGTTATCAATCTTCACTGCTGGGGTAACAAGAATGTCGTCAGTGGCCCGAGGCTTTATACAGTAATCTCGTCGTTTCCATGGCAACATACACTAATCTCATCTACTGTAATTTAAGCACAACGACGAGATATCGCAAACAAGTTTTGTCCCAAAAGTTGCAGCCAATTGAATAATAAATAGTCTATGATGAACCCTAATCCTGACGGTTGGTACATACATGTTTTACGTCTAAATTTTAATAAAAAAAACGGATAAGTGCAACTCGGACTCGGCCACTGAGGGTTCCGTACAAATAGTCTCGCAGTTTTTCCGAGCTTTTCCTGAACTTCAAGACAATTTTGTAATGATTTAATCAGAAATGTATATTTTTCAGATTCCTGTACTTGTAATATAAGACGAAATCACGTCAATGAAAAGTACCCTATAAATTTAGATTCCGTTGAGTGACGAAATCTTTCTTGCGGCATTATTATTATTATTTATGATTTATTTTATATACACATAAACGATCGTATATTTTTTTTACGTTAACATAGAAGTTTGATTTTTTCACATCTTCAAGTAACTGTAGACTTGAGTATACGGTTTTAATTTCAACTCGATACCTCCACGCGTTCCTGAGACAAAGGGCCTTAACAGCCAGACGGACGCGGACGGACAACAAAGTGATCCTATAAGGGTTTCATTTTTTTCCTTTTCAGGTACGGAACCCTAATAACGCCATTTTGAAATACTTTACGAATTATTTGAAAAAATCTATCTCATCTACTCTCAGTACAATGATTGACTGGACTCGCCACTTCAACCTACCCGTGACCACGATAACTGCAACGTTGAGAAACGTTGGGAATTCAGGTAATTATGTTTACCTAATAAATAATCGCCATTAACATGTCAAATGTATACTATGTATGAGCATGGCGAGTCATCAGCAATAATATTTGAGAAACAAAAACATTTAATTGAGTCTGTTTTCATAGGCAAGTTCTGCAAAACTTTGATTTTATTCAGTCAACGACAGGTCAACTTTTACACTTTTGTTGCAAAGTCACCCGTAACGTAACTGAATAGAGTGTACGCTTGTAAATGTCTTTTTTTTTATTTAATTTTATTTGGTGTACAAAACAGATCACAAGCTTTATACGATATAAAAGTAATAATATGACATGAGTACTAAGTTGTGGTGTAAAGCATGCACACACGACATTGCCACATATAAATTTGAGTATCTCAATAAAGTATAAAATTTTAGCGATAAGCATTTTTTATAAAACCATACAACTCGATGAATTCAGGATTTTGGCTGAGCATCTCTTAAACTTAGCATAATGCGCGTTGAAGATATCGACTTCCGAACTAGTGGCCACAACTTCGTTGTAGAGTCTACACATTCTCACTATCGGAATGTAGTATGATGTGTTATTTTTAAAAACATTCAAAAAGAAAGGCCTCTAAGCTCGATATTTGCACCGAATATTTATTGTCAGCTCACACAGTAGAGACTCGGAATCCACGCGACCATGTAGGATTTTATGTCGATGTGCATAACACCTCATTGTTTGAGCCTTTATTTTTCATCCATTAGCTTTGGCAGAGCATGAAACCGCAAATAGAAATATCGTGAGGCTGAAAGCTATGGGACCGAATGCGTTGTGGTTGCTCTCGCGCTTGGATGCACCCTGAAGCTGACCGTTCCACTGCCATGTTGGTCTAGAGGTAACACGCTTGACTACCAAAGCAGTGGTCGTGTGTTTCATTCAAGTTAATGTGTCTAAGTAAAGTGCTACGATCGCTTTCTAAACTGTTGCTAAAAACTTATAGTAATCCAAATCTAAATAGATAGGTAATTGATCAGCTTATGCGTCATGAAGAAGGAAATAAAATCTATACTAATAATAAATCTGTAAGGGTCGGTCATGGAGTAAGTTAGTTTGTTTTCAGAGATATTGTGTTTATAGGCTCAATATATGATACTGAAACTAATTTCACGATTTTTAGAATTTTTTTCTGTATGTGTGTATGTATGTATGTTCCTCCATAACTCTTAAACCAATTATCCGAATTTGATGAAATTTGGTATAAAAACATATAGACATCTGGGACACAGGATAGGCTATTTAAATTCTAGCTCCAGTTATGATAAGACGTGGCCCCCATACAAATGCTTCGTAAAAATCGAAATGTACGCGAACGGAGTCGCGGGCACAGCTAGTAAAGAATAAAATTGTTTTCTTCACAATCCCTTACGTTGATTACGTTGAAGATGCGCTGAAAACACATTTTTGCTTTTCCTCTCCAACTCGCTGAAGACGGAGGAAGTTTGCCATTCGTTGTTTGTATTGAGAGCTCGCGCCGGCCAACGGCTAAATAAATAATAGGAAAAAACCTTTTTGTCTGGCACCTTCTCTGACGGAATCGATTTATTACTCTACTGTGAAAGCAAAGGAAGCTTATATTTTAGTACGTGTAAACATTGGCATTTGCGTCTACGTAATGTCACGTGAACGGTTTATGCAGCCTCTAGTGGTACCTTCACTCTCACTAGATTGGTGACGGGACCACTCGGACGCTGCCGTGCCTGGAACATTGTTTTTTAAACGCTTAAATCATTAAAAAAAACATCATGCTATTAAACAATAATAATAATAACTACCACACAATTTTGTGTCTACTCTTAAGACCTTTGCTTAGCTTCGCTATAGCGTATATTTATTTTAAACTAGCTGTGCCCGCGACTCCGTTCGCGTACATTTCGATTTTTACGAAGCAGCATTTGTATGGGGGCCACGTCTTATCATAACTGGAGCTAGAATTTAAATAGCCTATCCTGTGTCCCAGATGTCTATATGTTTTTATACCAAATTTCATCAAATTCGGATAATTGGTTTAAGAGTTATGGAGGAACATACATACATACATACACACATACAGAAAAAAATTCTAAAAATCGTGAAATTAGTTTCAGTATCATATATTGAGCCTATAAACACAATATCTCTGAAAACAAACTAACTTACTCCATGACCGACCCTTACAGATTTATTATTAGTATAGATGTGTACTTTTTGCGATAAATTATAATAACTTGCACACAACAGAATCACTTGACCTGATTCCAAACTGGGACACCCTGTGCTATGGTAACCAGAAAAGGAAATCACGAACATGGAAATACAGCCAGACTGAAACCAAGTGTACAAATTATGTATGTTGTTTTTTTTTATGATGCAGAGGCGTAATGTTTGACCAATTTTGGCAAATGAGAAATGTCAAACGAAAGATATTCACGAAGCGAGTGTCACTGAATATAAATGACGTCTATTAAAGTAAAATTCAGGTGTAATGATGATACTTGGTGGGCGAGTTGCGGAAGTCTTCCACTCTTTTCTATGTACAATAAGGAGTTATGTTATGTATCTGTCTGTCACTTACTAATGACGTTGAACTCAACCCGTGTGTTCCTGGTGGGCGAGTTGCGGAAGTCGACGCGGCACCGGTACACGCCCGCGTCGTCGCGCGTGACGGCGTCAAGCAACAGCACGGCGGGCGCGGCGGCGGCGCGGAAGAAGGCGCGCGCGCCGAACGCTGTGGGTGACGACCACAGCTTGGGCTGCGAGGCGAGGCGCCCGCGCACGTCGTAGCTGCGGAGTAGATTGCCACGTAAACATCTGTAGTAACTCAAAGCGTTGTAATTATAATTTTCAGTCCCTTCTTAAGTTAGAACAACACCATAATAGACTAATGGATATCACTATACTGGTGTCTCAATATTATTATGTAGTCTGTGATTAGGTACTTTTTGTTTTGCATATGGTGAACTTCAAATTAAGCCACATAACTACGTGGTAAAGTTATTTTTCATTTCATAAATATTATATCTATGAGTCAATTAGCGTTGAAAGTTTTCCAAAAATAAAATAAATACGTTACGCCAGGCCAAGGCCGGGTGGGTGCGACGATGTAAATGTAATAAAATAAAGAAGGTTAGAAACTACCCGAAGCTTATAATGCCGGTCGTTTGGGACGGGGCTGATCTTTAATTTCCTCTAGTATTGTAGTATCTAACCTTGTAAGTATATACTGCCTGACTCCCTAGTCACTAGTCAATTCTTTATAGCTTTAGGTTTTTGGTTTTGAAAGACTCGAACTTAGAAAAAAAAATTGGTGGATTTCTTTTTTACTGTATTAGAGACTTAAGTTTCAATCTGAGGCCTAAGTTGCTAATGATTGGCTGCAACGGAACTGGCACTGAAGATGTGGTACACTGAGACTAAATGAAATTGAAAAATGTCATTGTGTAATTATCGTTGGACTGCCTCGTTGGATTAGCCGTTAAGGTGCTTACTGCCAAGATAGAAGTCGTGGGTTCGATTCCCACGGGGGGACCGTAAATTTGTACAGATGGCCTCAGTCTGGGTGTATTTCCATGTTTGTGATGTCCTTGCCTGGCTACCATAGCACAGGGTGTCCCAGTTTGGGATCAGGTCAAGTGATTCTGTTCATCATCATCATCAACCTATGCTTGTCCACTGCTGGACATAGGCCTCTCCTATAGAACGCCACTGATCACGGTCCTCTGCTACTCTCATCCAGCTCTTGCCAGCCGCCCTGCGAAGATGATTCTGTTGTGTGCAAGTTATTATAATTTATCGCAAAAAGTACACATTTAAAATATATATACGCTAAGCGAAGCTAAGCAAAGGTCTTAGAGTAGACACAAAAATCGTACAACATCTTGATCCTATTTCCCATTCAGCTTTACAGGTAAAAGAGACAAAACGTCCGGAGTACCAAGAAGGATTACAAGGGAATAGTTTTTCCTAAAAGGATTTATTTAGGACACTGTACCCTATATTAATCCGTTTTCGCTACTTGGCTAAGTTTGTCCACTTCTTCTGCCTGAAGAAAAAACGGGGTGGAATGTTTTCAGAGTTTATGTATGTATTCAAAATACAAAAAAGGTAATTGTAATAACAATCGGCAATGTTGACATGCGGTTGCTAGTCACATACGGATTAAAAACCAATAAATTGCGTCGGATTGTACAGTCGGCAGAAAATCATCCTTTAGGTACATGTGTGCACTGTAATCAGTTTGCAATAAAAATTTAAAGGTTGACCTGCTGTCGACTGTACGATGTACATAATATCTTGCATTTAACAATACCGTGATACTTTTTTAAACAGTGCAAACATACTCTATTTCCGGGAACAAAGCTCTTCTTCGTGAACAGATCCAAAGTACCTATGAACACGTATGAATTACGCACGTAACGAGCTAAGCTACAAACCTAATGGGGCACTTTGTTTCATATCGGGAATCGTTTCTTGCTCGTTCTACCACTAAATTATTTTATATACAATATGACAGGACATGGATATAATTATTTTTGATGCTACGCTGACGCAGCATCAAACTGAGCATATAGTTTTTATCACATAGCGTAAATTTACAATTTCTGGTGTAAAATATTGTGTTTAACTATCAAAATAATGACATTTACGGCATGGCGTCTAGAAATGCAAAGCACGCCAGGCCAAGGGGTAGGTAGGACTTATAATTGTGAAACTTGAAGCGGCGTTCGATGGTGTCTTCTCGGTTTTTTTGTTGGGTTTTGCCGAGAGGGGGTCTGTCTGTTCAGTCATAGACCAATTTTCTTTTGCGTTTTAATTGTAAATAACTTGGAGTTTTTATGGATGTTGACTAGATTGTCTTGATGGTCTATGAATTGTTCTGGCACACTGACCGAATTAGTAACAGAGCGTCATGCGTTTGCCGGGATTGTACAATTTCCCCGACTCTGTAGGACAGATGACTGACGTTAGGTTACCGAAGTGTGTTAGCTAGGGTAAATTTTAATAATGGTAATTAAAATTTTATGATAACCGGGGGGGAAATGTAACGATTCCTCTTTATAGAAACTGGCTGGCAGAGCCTTCTTATTTTGAAGGGAATCGTTACGTTTTGTTTTAGATGTCAGTCGATCCCCAGCTAGGCTAGGGAGTCGATGAAAAAGAGTACAATAAAAAAAAGAATAATATTTCCCTTAATCTGAGTTTTAATAAAGTAGCATGTTACAGTACATATTAATATTACTACTAACATAGCATAAATCACGATTGTTACTAATACTATATGGTCCTTTCCTGAAGTAAATTAATACAATAAATACAATTAAACCCTTTTGACCCCTTCCATCTTGGTATGTCATTGGACTGAAAATTGGCTGCGAGATCAAAGTTACAATTGGTCAGGAGTTTATGCATTTTATGCATTTATTATATTATTAGACTCCGTTCCACGAGTCGAACTCCTAGGGAACAAAATAGACGCATCTCATTTGTCAATGTGCGCGCGGCTAGAGATAAGCGAAGCAAAAAGCGAAGACCGTAATAATAATTTCCGTGCACAGTTACCTACGTAAGTAGGTAACTCTTTTCAAAGCACTTGCTCTGTTGTTTGTATATTTCCAATTCAGATCCTTATTAGATCGTGTATTGCGCCTCTTATTTATGATATTAAGATTACCTACGGTTTACATACCTATCTATGGGAAATGCTGAGGAATTGGTTTTTTTTTATCTTATAAGTTTGTGTTTTTTTCTTAAATAAATAAAATAAAAATAAAATACAGGTGATGATTTTCATCAACTGTTAATATATACTGTCCGAAAGATAATCCTTGAAACTATAGGCATGTTAAATAGAATGGCAAATGGCTATTGTTCCATGTTGCTGCGACATGGGTAAGAATTCTGGGCTGTAAGTAGAATAAAAATTTAAACTTCGTTAAGTTTTCGATAACAATGTTTTTTATAACAATCTAGATCTTGATTTAACTGGTATGTTTAATTTGTAACGTTTATTAAGTCAGAGTTTCTGCGCGAATGAATAATGAATAGAAATAGTTTTTATCTACACTCATATCATAATCTTCAAAGTAAGAATTCAAAGGTAAACACATATTGACAGGCTTTAAAGAATACAATAATACATAACTTTAAAGAAAATTTAAAAAAAAGTGTAATATAAAGTTACATTAAAGGTCAGATTTTTCACTTTATGTTACAGTTATTTTTTTTAAAGTGTTGCTGTGATCACGGAACAAAACTTAAGTTTTTTTTTAATGTCAAAAGTTGACTCTATAAAAAACCTAATTTCATTTTCGTGGTACCAAAAGTGCAACTAAAAATACCTAAAATTGCGCGCGCAAAACTGAGTGCAGACGATTGAATGTCAAGATACTTTTGTCGAAATTCCGCCATTTTGTTTCAAAAATTTTATTTATTGGATTAAAAATGTCTGAATCTGAAAGTTACAGCAATAATTTTGAGAACTTAACTCCACCCGATATTTTGGAAAAAGCATCAAAAGTAACGAATAGTCTTTTGCCGGAAAAGTCAAGAAAAATGTATGTATTGTTTAAAGTTATGTATTGTTTAAAGCCTGTATTGATGTGTTTTCCTTTGATTCCTTACTTTGAAGATTAAGACATGAGTGTAGATAAAGTAGTGTATGAAACTGCACATAACTTGGTATTAAAACACTCGCGAATGCTATTAAAAAACTCGCCAAGGCTCGTTTTTTAAAATCTCGCTCGTGTTTTAATAACCCTCATTATGTGACAGTCACATAAACTACTATACTTTGATTTTTACTATTAAAGCGAATAACATAAAGTTATTGAAAAAATCGTTTTAGTAACACATATATAACATATATAAACTCACGACTGTATCCCAGATGGGTAGGCAGAGACCAGGGATTGCCACTTGCCACGATCCTGACAGATCACTTTCGCTCCCTCAACATTCATTAGTCGTTGCATGCACGCACGCCGGTTTCGGGTACTTTTTATCTTGGCCTTTGCTAATACATCCCTTATTTGGTCGAAGTGTGTCCGTCTGGGTCGTCCATTACCGGCCCGTCCACCTACATTCGCTCGATTTATTTGTTTCGTCAATCTTTCTTCCTTCATCCTCTCCAAATGTCCAAACCAACGCAACCTTCCTTTCTCAATTCTAGTCACTACACTCACTTATTAATAGGACCAGAGTTTTCGTAAAGACAAACCTAATTGATTAGATTCAGGAAGTGGTGATTAAAAACTTACTCTATACAAAAACTTCGTGCACACGACCGTACCATAACTTTAAATACACATTTTACCAACCACAAGTTCCTCCGTGTTTAGTTTGACCCGGTTTCACGCACAGATGGATATTGGAAGCGTTCAAAGAGACCTTTCCAATTCCATTCATAGGCAAACTTCCGAGCGTACAACAAACTTGTTAGGTATTACTTCAGGGGGTTAATTTTCATAAAAGCAAGCTAGTCGAATGAGAATTGCTGTTTCCAAGAAAATGAAAAAAATATTCAAAATATTTTTTTTCAAAATTATCCATTTTTGCATTGGAATGGTGGTTTTTTTTTTTTTCAAATCGGACGAAAATCCCTTTTTTCGGCACAACATGATTGTTCTTTTTTGAAGCATAATTTCAATATTATTTTGTAGAATTGTGTACCAATATAAAACCACTCACTGACTACGATTATTGGTTTTATTCCATTGACGCTACAAAGACATGTAGGTATGTATTTCTGCGTGCGTACTGTAGCAGCAATGAAAAAAAAATAGGGCTCGCCCCTCACGGTTTGTAACAAGCGATTACAAACTGTACATTGCAATGATAAGATTGTAAGCTGCTTTGGTGTCAACTAACACCTGTTCATTTGTACTGTAAGATCTTGCTTACTTCTTCCAAAATTTCAATATTCTATGTCAACAGGAAGTGCCATATAGATTTAGGGTAATAAAATTATACTATGCCTAGTGACTGCCTCGTTGGTCGAGCGGTATCACAGCGGTAAAGCGGTGATCGTGGTTCGATTCCCACTAGGTTCGCCGTACATTCGTACACATGGCTTCAGTCTCTAAATATTTCCATGTTTGTGATATTCTTGCCTGGTTACCATAGCACATAGGGCATCCTAGTTGGAGATCGGGACAAGTGATTGTGTTGTGATTATTAATGTACCCTGTTACTAAGACTCCGCTGTCCATCCGTCCGTCCGTGCGTCTCTCACCAGGCTGTATCTCGTGAACCGTGATAGTTAGACAGTTGAAATATTCACAGATGAAGTATTCGCTATATCAACAAATACTAAAAACAGAATAAAATAAATATTTTATGGGGGTTCCCATACAACAAACGTGATTTTTTGACGTTTTTTGCTCGTTATTAATAACGACAACAGCTTGAAATATTCAAATGTTTATTTTTTATTTTATTTATTTCCACAAATACCTATAGATTATTATGTTGTTTAGATAATGGTACGGAACCCTTCGTTCGCAAGTTCGACTCGCACTCTTATTGCCTTTCAAAAACAACAGCATGACAAAGCTTTCTTGCTCGTTTCATTAGCAAAATGCAGTGCCTGGTTGCGCGACTTTTGCAAAAGTTTCTTCAAACCAAATGAATGAATGAGGATTATCGTGTACGGTATGTTTTGTATTTATACACACCTGTATTCCTTAAATAACTTATAATCATGTGTTACTCTTTTCGCCGCTACTTTACGTAGGATTCTTTGGGACGAAAGTACAGTTCGAGGTGTACGGGCAAAGTACTCACATCATTAATTTGTCACCTCAGCGTTGACACCAGTGCATTTCCAAATTTACTTTGTATCACCAAAATTTCCTCAATACTTGTTCAACAAACTATCAGTGTAAGTATTTATGTATTGATTTATTTCAGGCAATGCCCATTATAGTGTTAGTAATAATGGCGACTTGTGTTTAGTTAATATAAATGGGCGTGTACATCCATAACTAGATCGAGTTGTATTCATAAGTCTACTACAATTAACTTAGTAATTTTTTATCGTACAATTTCGTTTCATTTATTTCTACGGCCCAAAACCGTACATGGTCCTTCGAGCCGCATGTACGGGCAAAGTACGCACACGAGGAAATACTTTTTCTCCACTTAAGGATAATAGGTGTAGAACAGGCAACTCTACTATTATAGCCAAGAGTGTGTAAGATAATATAAGTTCATTGAACTTCACGACCAGCTCCTGCCAAGCAATAATTGCATTTATGCCACCCGCGATAAGAACTGCCGTAGCTATCCTATATTATAATTGAGGTCCACTTCGGCTTAAGTGAAATAGAGACTTGATCAATGAAACAAAATTTTTGATCACCTATGGTACCGTGTTACTACCAAGATTTTTTTGAGCAACCCAGAACGTGGGATTGTTTGCTATTTACGCATAACTGAATAACGATCATGGCAGGACTTACGTTGAGTTAATGTATGGTTTGGATCTGTGTTGTTTTATATGTGTCTCACCCCAGTGAAATATAAAAAAACTTTTGCTCCTCACCTGTAAGGTCTGTACATTTGTGATGTGAACCGATCACAACTTTAAATATTCAAAATACTAAATACTTTAGAAAAAACGTTTTTACTTTCAGGTCTTTTTCATTTCATCAAAAATATTCTATAATTTATGAAAAGTTATGAAAACGCATTGTTATAGTAAAGAAGATTAAACGTAATTAAATCTTAAAATCGTATTTTTCGTGCAAAAACAGGTCAACGGCATAATTAAATACTTTCCCAGCCAATACCAATTATTACCAAATATTGTCGGCACACGTTAGCAAAACATAAACAAAATTAAATTAACTTTTATATGATGTATGTCTTAGTTTATTATAAAAAATTCATTTAAAAAACAACGTCAATTTGTCGTGTCGCCCGCCCGGACTCCATAAATTACACTATAAGAGTAATCGATTAGTTTTTTTAAATATTATTATAGGTTTTTTTTAAAAACGTGTTTTTACCCGTTTTCGTGGAACCGGTTCACATCACTAACCTGTATAATGAAATGTAATACTGACTTATAGAGCGGCTCGTGGTCGGGCTCCTTGAACCACAGCACCATGGAGACTGCGTCGTCGGCCTCCAGCGGCTGCACGTCGCACGGCAGCGCCGCCTGCCGCCCCAGCACGCCTGACACTAGGGCCTTGGGCACTGGGAACAAGGGTCAGAGTTCGGTGACAAGAGATGAGATACGCGCGCCGCCCAAGCACGCCCGACAGTAGGGCCTTGGGCACTGGGAACAAAGGTCAGAGTTCAGTAACAAGAGTTGAGACATACGCGCCGCCCCAGCACGCCCAATACTAGGACTTTAGGCACTCCGAACGAGGGTCAGTGTTAAGTGATAATTAAGGACACTCGTCCTAGCGTCCCTAACACTAGGGCTTTGGCCACTTCAAACGAGGGTAAACACAGTTATTGTTATGAAAATTATTTACTAAATTAAATCAAAGTTTTGCAAATAGGCGAGCTTAATGCTACTTGGCATTATCGACCATCATCTACTGTTCAGCGACAAGTGTGGGGACACGTTAATCATTATAATGGAATATCAAAATTCGCCCTTTTACAATAGGTTACCTAATCATAGCGGAGTTCTATGTGGTTACTAAATAAGCAATAAGTTGAGCATATACACTTTGTTTATTAACTATTTACTGGGAAATCTGCCGAAGGAACGAAAAACAACAATCATGGTCCCCACAGCCCTCGTTTTAAGAAACTTTAAATAATTTACGATAACATTTACATACGAAAACCTTTGACTTGGAATTTGGGAAGGAAAATGCGATATCGATAGAGCTTATTAGCCCGACAATGGGCCGCTAAATTAGCATAATAACAATGGAAGGCCTTTGAGAAGACTTGATTATTACAGGACTGCCCAAATAAGAGTGTTTTCAGGGTTTCAATGTATGTTTGTCCGTTATTTCATTCTACTATAAATTGTACCGATTCAGGAATCTGGCACCCAATCTGCGATGGGCGCGCGTGGTGATTAAGCCCATACTCTCTCCCTGAGAGAAGGCCTGTGCCCTACAGTGGGACGTATATAAGCTGCTTATGCAGGAATCTGGAGGTTGCTCAAAATTACAATGTCGTCTCGGGTACCTAACATAGCTTTTGTAACAAAGATAATTAGGCGTCTTCTCTTCCTGTCGTATCGATGACACACGTGGTTCACCAACTAGGCTTTTATCCGTTATTCCTCATTACAATGTAGCCACTGTAGGGCACAGGCCTTCTTGCAGAGAGAAAGATAGTGAGAAACAGTATGGGCTTAGTCACTACGTGGGCCCACCGCGGATTCGCAATTTCAAGCGTCGAGTTATATGAACAACTCACGAATTCAGGTTTCGTCGCGGTGTTTTCCTTCACAGTTAGCGAGTGGTACTGAGTGGTACTGCAAGTACAAATTCACAAATATTCGTAACTAGGTCACTGGTACGTGCTGGGGTTCGAACCCACAACCTCTTCAATATAACGTTATACTAACCGACCGCGTTACCACCGCTATTCCTCTTGCGTGAGTATAAATATTAACTTTTGAGTCACCATATGACTTGGAAACATTAACCTGCTGTCACAATTTTCTCACGTGACTTTGAAAGATCAGATGTCTCGAACTATTTCTAGGTGAATGTACTTGATTCACTCGAACGTGACACGCATTGACGCGAATCCGGCGACAGATCAGGTGTCTTCGTCTGAGAACCAAACCTGCGACCTGAGGGTGCTTAACCTAATAACGTGTCGGGTTACTCGGGTTTGTCTTTGATAGAAATTAACTGAATTATTAACTTTGATAAGAAATAGTGTTTTGTCTACTGTGTCAATTTAGTAAATTCAAATCAAATCGAATCAAATAATTTTTTTTATAATTCTAAGTCGTACAGAAACTGCGACTTAATGAACGTTACAAGTTAAACTAGGTGTCCATTTCAAAATCTAGATCGTTTTGGAGAAATAATGGACAAAACATCTCCAAACTTAGTCTTTTCTAAAACCTGGAAATCATGCATTGAACTGGCTTTAATTCCAGATATCATTGGGCCGGTTTCTGAATTGAGAATTTCACTAAGTAAATACTTAAGTAACGTTTTGTCCCGCTCTTTTCTGAGAAATTCGATGAGACAGAACTACAGTTAACTATTTACTTAGCAAAATTCTCAATTCAGAAACTGGCCAATTGTCATCTAAATCCGTGATGAATTGCAAAATAGAGTCACTAGTTGGATTCACCTGAGCTAAGGGCATTTAGTTCATATGAAGCAAGGGTAAGAAAGATAAAAGAAAACTGAAATAAAAAATAACCAACAACCCGACTGCTGAGCATTAACTACCAAACAGACGGGACCCAAATTCAGTAATGTAACTCCTTAAGGAGTTATGAGGGCACATAAAATCGGATAAACTTACATACATACATACATACGAACATACATACATACATACATACGAACATACATACATACACACATTACTCGCCTTTTGGGCTCCGCCGCAGTCCGGTAAAAATAAAAAAGTATTTAAAATAAAAATAAATTGATTTTTTTTATCAAAATTGGAGCAACTTTTCAGGCGCCATCTTGAAGTTGTCGATTTTGAAGCAAATGTTTGACGTCACTGTCAACGTTTTTTGTAACTTTTATTTGAGAAGATCACCCTAAATGTTACCATTTTCCCGAGCCGTTGAAAAAAACTCTTGGAGATCAGGTTTTCCATGTTTTGACATAGTCCGTTTTACTAGTTGAAACCGCGGAGTCGCAGTTTCCGCGCTACTCTGAATAAAACATTATGACGTTGACTTCTTTCTTTTGGCATTCATATGAATGTAATATGAATCCGTCTGTAATCAACATTCGTTGACCTATTATTTTGTTTGATATATGCACTTATTAGAATAAGTCCTGATGGTGACCCTCTGACCACAGCGTGGCAACCTAGAATAAAGTCTGCTGTATTGTTAACGATGGAGCCACAATATTACATGTCGTTTAATTTCATTCACCTTTGGCCCGCGTGTAAATAAACCGTTAATCCAATACAGGAATCAATAATGCAAGTCAATTTGGTTGCTCGTCTTAGGTCATTCAATCATCTAATTAATGCAAGAAATATCAATATTTATCATAAATTTCTTGACTGTAATAATAATTAAAAAACTATTTTGTTTACACCCCGAGCAAAGCTGGATGAAACGAAACATATGTATATCTACTTTCCCCTTTCAGCTCAACTAATCCAAAAGCAACAACTAAACAATACATCCGCAGACAAATCGGTATACGGTAAGCAATATGCTTCAAAAAGAACTCGGCCCCCGATCTCACAGAGACGGTCGAATAAACAAACAGTATTCGAGAATCCATTAAAAATACTTCTCGAAACTTAAAGACAATATGGCCGAGGTAAACAAACGATTGGGCGACCCCAGAAGGAGCGGGCGCTGGGTAAACACTGGCGCTGGCTTTCGAGAAGGAGGTCGAAGGTTAGGCTGTGGACTCAGATACTTGTGGTGCCCACGGGCGTCCGTCACTTCAGCTGCGAGACGTGACTGCCGTATCGGCCTAGATACAGACTCGTTGATGCAGCGGTAACATGCCGCTACCTAGCCAGAGGTCATGGGTTTCATTTCCGCTGGAGGCGGCCGTGCTTGGTATGTACAAACGGCCTCAGTTTGGGTGTATTTTCCATTATCATTATTTATTTATTTGAATCGCATAACTCTCTATGTTTATTGATGCAGGTTTTGAAGATAGAGCGGCCGTACAGTCAAAACCATGCACTCCTTGTAAAGAGCAGTGGTTGGAAAGCGATACATAACCTTCAAAATTTAGCGTTGTGCTCTCTCCAATGAGATCATGTGGGTTTAACCTGCTCCGCCCCAACACGTTATACAGTATCCAAGGACTGTCTGACACAGAGCATATAAACTGTCCGCAGCGTTTCACTATCGGCAATGTCTCGGAGAAGTCTCATGATATTAATAAGTTTTCTAGCGCTGTTTCTCTCAAGAGTTATATATGTGCTTCTCAAAATTTAAATTCTCGTCAAGAGTTATACCAAGATATTTCAGACTGTTCACTTTTTCAATACTATAAATATAAGAAAGAACATGTTCACTTTTTCAATACTATAAATATAACAAAGAACAGTTCATATTTAGGAAGTAAAGCCCTATAATGGAGCGGTAACTTTATCTGACAGAGAGTAGAGTGTTATATTTTCACGGGCACAATTCATACTTCAAACTTGTAATGTAGTAAACGAGTGGTTTCCCGCAATAGAGTACACGTTAATGATAATTTCTTCATACAACACCACTTCATATTTTGTTTAAACTTTTCAACCTTTTCATACCTTTAGAAGAAGAATTTCATAAAAACCCTCCGTAGTACTTATGGGATACGTCTTCTACAAATTTCTAGAGCCACTGGTTTAGTTTATGCATCGTCAGCTAGTCAGTCAGTCAGTCACGCTACTGTTATGTAAGTATAGAAGATAACTAGTATTGAATCTATTCTCTGCAAGTTATTTATCGTTTTCTCGTCACTTTGTTTAAGTATTATGTGTTTGTGCCTCAGAATTGTGGCCATACTTAAGTTCCAAACAAATTCAAGGAGGCCCTAAAAGGATATCGCTGGGATTTCCATCCTTTCTTAACGACCCTAATTAGTTGGCTTCTACAACGGGGTTGTAAGCTAGGCAACTTTTCATTTGAGCACTTAACTTAGATCTGCCGAGCAAGAAACTTTAGTACCCTGTAGGTATAATGTTGTTGGATTACAGCTTCATCTAAGCCCAACTGTTTCCTATGTTACGTACATTTATGACTTTGTAGTAGCGATACCACTCACGTGAAGGAAAAAAATGTGAGAAATCCCGAGTTTTTTAGGTGCTTACATATGGTGGGCACGCGTGGACGTATATATGCTGTTTATATAAGCCCAAATTCACGAAACTCAAGTGGCTATGAGCAGAGCACCTGTTAAACGGGATAACGAAGTCTGTAACGGAGGAAGAGACATTTTTCGAGCAATGGGCATCATGTACCTAAATGTTGAATTTCATCAGAATCCTTAGTAGAAACCACCATTCAGCTAGAAAATAGTTTTACAATGAATTGAAGTACTCAGATGCTGGTAGTTTACGTCACAGTGACCGCAGGCTTACGCACATGAATTTTCTAGAATTGTGAGTTATGAGCCCCTCCGCCCACTGGCTTCATTCCACTCGGCAAATAAGGCCGAATTACACTTTTCATGAGTCCTCCTACGCTAAAATGATAGTGAGTCTCAAAAAAAGCACTTCCGTAGTTTATGGTTAACCTTTAACTATGGATGGCCACCATAATGTTAATACTAGAAATAAACATAAATTGTCATTTCCACGATTTAGACTTGCAAAAGTTAACACATCCTTTATGGGGCACTGTATAAGGTTCTACAACAAAATTCCTCAAGATATATTAGAGTTACCTCCGACGCGGTTTAAAAAATGTGTTAAGCACATTCTGTGCAAAAAGGCTTACTATAACATCAAGGACTATTTAGAAGACAAAGATATTTGGCATTAAACAGTAGATTAATATTAATTACAGGACGATTTTGACTAGTGTTCAACACATTCATGACATGACTAATATTTTAAGTTGAAAACTCTGTTAATTAAGTTAAAACGTGTTTTGAAAAGAATAAACGTGGAGTTTCTTTGTTAGCTTCTTCTCCACATAATCCATTAATTGTGAAACTAACAACTTTGACGTTCATTAAGTAAACATTCTGTTTTTATAATGGATAAAAATATTTGAATTGAATTGAATTGAATTAATGTGAAACAACAAAAATTCTCAGAAATAT
Source organism: Yponomeuta evonymella (assembly GCA_963969515.1). Taxonomy (NCBI): domain Eukaryota; kingdom Metazoa; phylum Arthropoda; class Insecta; order Lepidoptera; family Yponomeutidae; genus Yponomeuta; species Yponomeuta evonymella. The sequence goes on from OZ018362.1 coordinate 17,915,705, forward strand.
CACTCAAATTTTGCTCAAAACTTTGCGCTTAAAATGTTGGTTTGATGGTCGTGATGAGCTTTCATACTGCACGTACTTAGTTTTCTATTCCCCACTTAATTAAAAAAAATACTACAGAGTACCGAAGTTTGAACTATGAAAAAAACACAAAATATTAAAGAACTATAGCTAATGAGACCCATTAAGTCCTGAAACGGCTTGTATGACAAATATGAACAGCGGGTGTCACGGACCCCGATTACATTTTGATAATTACTTACGTACTGAGTGCCACACGACGAGACCTCCCCCCTCCTTTTTCTTTAATGGCAACTCGAATCGGTTCTGTCGGACGGCTTTCTACTCTTGCACTTTATAGTAACACACAACTAGCCCTGTCATAATTTTGTCGAGAGCAGTATTTAACCTTTTAATATTAGCGGTTACCTGATTGAATATCAACGGCTTAAAAACTATATTCTAGTAATCGTTTCTCGGCCGCCATGATACAGGCTAGGCCTAATGTGGTGATCAGCGTTATCTCAAAATAATCACCATGTGTGTTCACGTCCAAAATTTTTATTCATGTATATTTTTACCTCTTTAGAATTTAGTTGTAAAATCTCACAATGTAACCGAGTAGAGTCATGGTCTCTACTCATGAATGCACTTAGAGAGTATTGCTCCAGCTCTCTGGATCAGTGAACTAGCAAATTGGCGATGGCAGTAGAAAAATGTGGCGTTCTTCGGAGGACGCTGGACAAAATGGAGAAAAATGTCAACTATTTACGATCACAAACAGTTCATAAGGCCAAATATCCATGGACTATTCAAAGCAAAACTGATTCACCAGTAATAGCAGTCTCCGTTTTGTTTTATCTTGCAATTCCCGCAGATTCTCCCGGGACGACGTGATAGGTTACGGACCGGTCCGCTGTAATTTTTGTACATTCTTAAACGATGCAGACAGATAAAGACAGAGGAGAGGCTTTAAACTAGAATTATTTGATTAGAACGTCCCTGGCTTCGAATGTTAAACCCATCCAATCGAAGCGAAAAAGTTACGCTCTGTCACCGTACATTTTATCTTAAGGCTTTAAGAAGGCGTAACTAGAGCCCCTCAGGAACCCAGGCGTGAGTTTATGTATGTATCTAATTTGTAATCTGTTTTTACAAAAAGTAGCCACTATAAAATTTAATATTAATAATAGTTATTTTCAGAACCTACAGTCTAGAACCAAACTCAAACTCAAAAATTTTATTCGCTGCAAAAAACAAAATGAATTGAAATGAAATTATATTTATTTGTTTCCTTAATATAACATGGAATTTTAATGCTTAATTTAACGCCGTGTGTGTTTGTTTACTTAATTAATGTCAAAATTGGTAATTTCAGAATAATAGAGTAATAGGTATGTAGATATAGCAGAGGCTCACAAAGAAACTCCATTTATTCCGTTCAAAATACGTTGTAACTTAATTTAAAGAGTTTTCAACTTAAAGTTACACTACGCTGGACACAATCGTCCTCGCTATATGACAAACATGTTTATCTTCTAACTAATGCTAAATCCTTAACATAAAGCCATGCCATGCCAAGAACGGCAAACATTTAATTAAAGATCTTAGGTCTTTCCATTTTGAGCAAAAATCAACTTAAGCTCTGGGTTTCTAAAAATAACTAATTCTATTATTATTTTTCCAAAAACTTTTTTTTTATTGGTGCCGTTAATTAGCGCCTCTTTAAGCTTTCACTCCAAGCTTGGCGTACTCCAAGAGATCTCCGTCTATCGCTCTGATGAATTTAAATTTCTAGAGTTCCTATCAAAATATCTTCGAGTTACTACAAATCAATGAAAGAAAGTGATTACATTTTTATATTTTTTTGCTCGCGTAAAGGCCAAACAGTTGGACCGGTTTTGACAAATTATTTTGACATTGTCAAATGATAGTCATAGACAACGCGAATGTCTTTGGCGTCTTGGAAAAAGGAAATAGATGACGTCAGCTGTAATAGATATTGTGAGTAAAGCCGCGTCTCCTGCGCGTGTTTTTTCGAAACATTACACAAAGACATTGAAACATTGGGGCGTGGCTATGCACAATTGTGTACACCATAGATATCTGAAGAGTAAAGAGATTGGACATACCGTTCCAAGGCTTGAGACATAAGTTTGCACAGGGTGCATACACTAACCTCATTTGAGACATCTGAGCGAGCGCGTCGGACGTGTCAGAAACAATTTCGTTTTGTTAGAAATGCCGGCCTGTGCGATCGTTTTTTGCAAAAGACGCAGTGAAAAAAACAACATCCAGACCGACGGAACTTCATTTCACAGGTAAATGCTTAAAACACCACTTATTTCTAATAAAATAACATTTTTATCGTAATAATCCAACAACGGATAGATAGCGTAAGCATGGACATACTTCTTTGTTCCTTTCTCATTCTAAACGCATGAGGGTGAGAAAGACAGAAATAAATTTGATAGCTGTCACTATCAAATTTATGGCACGGACATATTTTTTTGTTCCTTTTTCATTTAAAACTCATTAGCGTGAGAAAGACAGAAGCAATAAATTTGTGACGGAACTAGTGATGAGATATTTAGGAAGTTGATATCGATAATATGTACTTCCGCCGTATCCAGATTTTAACCAATATTTATTTGTGTATGATGTATTTTTTTATTTAAGCTGTTCCCATAATCATTACTGTTTAGATTTCCAAGCGATCCAGAAGTTAAGAAAAAATGGATGACAGCAACGGGTCGAGGACCTTGTTGGTGGCCAGTGAAAAAAAGCACGATATGCTCTGTCCATTTCAAGGAAAACGATTTTCGAGTTTTGCCAAAAAGTCGTCGACTTTTTGATTGGGCAGTACCATCACTGAAATTGCCTCATTTCCCGGTAACGGTAAGTAATTTATTTAGTATTTAATTATTCTGCCGAGTTACGTTCATAGGGTTTGTAGCAGACATTTTATTTCACTTTGAATTAATTAAACACACACGAATATTTATTTTCAGGCGTCTCCAAGACAGGATTTGGTGTCCAACGATATTGACATGGAAGTCTGTGAAAGGCCTGCAGATGAAGTGCAACTGGTCTCGGTTGCAGTAGCCGATTTTCAGGCTATCAGCTGTAACAAGATTGAACCGATGACGGCAAAGGCTGTTATTTGTGATTCGGTGAGAGTGGAGACGTGTAATATACGCCAAGTCATGGAACCTTTGCATGCAACAACGGTGAGATTATATCGAATAATAGGGGTAATGTATGAGAACAGATAAATGAATAAGAAATTAAGGAAATGTTCGTTCCGCTGGGACTTGGACCTGTCCGTCCTTCAGCTACCCGAGCTGAAAACGTGGTAAGGTAGAATCTTACCCAAACAAAATATTTCTTGCTAACCCCCAGTTTGATAAAAATTATGTTTAACTTGCAAATAAGCTTATATATTGTTTTATAAACAAAATAATAACTATGTATTTCTTTTTCAGTCTGCCAGTACCAAACCTTTATATTCACTGTCATCACAAATTGTTTCCACAACCACAAAAGTAAGGAATAAAATATTATAAAAGTTATCACTTTCTCGAATGAACAATATTATATTAAATTTTTTCGATTATTAATTTTAGGACAGGGGCAAAGAAGAATTTGTCAGACTTCCTGAATCGCCGCGTAAACGCAGAATGCGTCTTCAAATAGATAGTTACAAGGCCCAGATCCAGCAAAAAGACAGAAAAATTAGGACGCTTCAAAAGAAGAACAGTCGGTATCGAAAAAGAATAGGTGACCTACAAGACGTTCTGAAAGAGTTGAAAGACAAAAAATTAGTTAATTCTGATCATATCACACATTTAGAAAGCTTGGGAGTAACGGATCTTATCGTCATGATAAAAAAATATTAACTAACCAAAACTCAAATGAAAAATACTCACCAGAGCTGAGAACATTTGCCTGCACGCTTCATTTTTATTCTCCTAAAGCGTACCAATACGTCCGGCAAAAGTTTCAGTCTTGTCTTCCCCACGTTCGCACAATAAGGAGGTGGTATGAGGCAATAGATGCGGAACCAGGTTTCACGAAAGAGTCCTTCGAAGCTCTGAAGTTAAAAGTTGATAGTACAGATTACAAACTCTTATGTAATCTTGTCGTCGATGAAATGGCGATTCGTCAGCGTGTAGAATGGGATGGAAAACAGATGCATGGTTACGTAGACATTTGCAATTCCGGTAGGAAAGGAGATTGCTTGCCTGAGGCGAAAGAAGCTCTAGTTTTTCTAGTAACAGCGATAAATGGCCCGTTCAAGTTACCCGTCGGATATTTCTTAGTAGATGGCGTTACTGGTGAACAACGTGCAAATCTTGTAACACAATGCTTGGAACTCTTGCATGAAACGGGGGTCGAAATAACATCTTTAACTTTTGACGGCTGCCCTGCCAATTTATCAATGGCTAAAGAACTTGGGTGTTCCTTTGATCTTGAACGCTTCAAAACAAATTTTGAACATCCGACTACGCACAAACCAATATATATTTTCCCTGATCCATGCCACATGCTCAAATTATTGCGAAATGCATTTGAGGCCAATGGTAGTTTCGTTGATGAAGAGCAAAATTATGTTAAATGGGACTACTTAAAACAACTAAATGGTTTGCAAGAACAAGAAAAAATGCACTTGGCAAACAAGCTGCGGCGCAACCACATATTTTTCAAAAACCAAAAAATGAAAGTGAGGCTGGCGTCTCAATTATTTAGCAACAGTGTTGCCGATGCACTTACATTCTGTGCCCAGTTAAACTTGCCTGGTTATGAGAACATAAACGGAACCGTTAACTTTTTGAAGATGGTTAATAATTTATTCGACGTTCTGAACTCCAGACACATGGCCCAATTGCACTACAAAAAACCGTTGTGTGCATACAATAAAGCACAAATTTTTGCTTTTTTAACCAAAGCCAAAAACTATTTAATAAACTTAACGCTAGTTGATGGAACTAAAGTCGTCCAGTCATCCAGAAAAACTGGTTTTGTTGGTTTTTTAACCTGCATAGAAAGTTTGAAGAATCTATATGTGCAACTTGTTGAAAAGGAGCAAAAACTAGTGTATTTGGCTGCTTATAAAATAAGTCAAGATCACCTTGAGCTTTTATTTGGTCAAATCCGAAGTCACGGGGGGTGCAACACTAATCCTACAGCACGCCAATTTCAAGCTATTTATAAAAAGCTGATGGTGAAGTCAGAGCTAAGAGATGTCGAAAATGGTAACTGTAAAGCACTGGAAAAGGTATCTCTTCTGACTTCTGTAAAGCGAATAAACTCCACAATCGATGCCCGATTACGCGAAGAAATTGAAGAAGTTGATGATTGGAATGCGCTATATGAGGCAGCTGTATTCGATGAGGAAGTGGAGCTAATGGTTCAGGGTTTGACTGAATTTAGTACACAAACGATCAGCTACATAGCTGGATTTGTTTCACATGCACTCATGAAGACCCTCCGATGCGAAATATGCGTAAGTGCTCTGATTGCTGACAGCACCGAAGATTCGCATAACAAATTCATAAAATTAAAAGATAAGGGTGGCTTAATTTATCCATCAACGGATGTAGTTACAATATGCAAGCACATGGAAGCAATAATAAAGTCCACAGTTCTTGCCCAAAATAAAATCACTATATCAACAAAAAACATCAAAGAAACGTTAACGTGCAAGGCCTTTCCGCGTTTTGTAGGTATGAACTTGTTTCATGAATATGACTTTCACCAATATGAACAGGCACCGCTAGATAATCACCTAGTGGTTTTAATCAAAGCGGTAATGGAAAAATATATAAATATCCGGCTCCATTACCTAACAAAAAATGCCGTACCTGTATTATCCAGACGACAAGTCCTCAGTAAATATTTACATTTTGCTGGACAGTGACATTTTTTTTTTTACTTTTTCTTTATGATTAATAAAAATACCAAAAATAGACGTGTTATTTATTTTCAACCTTTTGCCACATATTTTCCAGTTATAACACAGGTGCCACGCACTAATTTTATTTTTGCACAAACAATTAAATTTCTCGTGACTTCAGACACACACAAATTGGCTACTAGATGCACCTAATTATCGATAACTTATCGACTAAAATCTGGCCCAGCTAGAGTGTGGTTGTGTGGGTGGGTACCATGAAGTGCGCCTTGTGTGTACACACTTACATTACAAAACAAATGTCCAATAACAACAAAGGAAATGGCCTTGGCTTGTGTGCGTACATCTCGTAATCATATAGTGGTGCGTTGTGTGAGTAACTCGGGCTTGCGACACCCGGTTCTCATACAAATTCGGCGATAGGTCCGGTCTCCTTTACTTCAGATGTCTATGGTGTACACACACAATGTTTTAGCTTTCCGCGAAAATTCCCCGCGCGGGGTAGAGAAGGAAAGAACTTGTTTCATTTCTCGTCTTCCTCGTTAGAACTCGTGATGGCGACACAAAATGTTTTGTTTTAGACAGAAACATTTTCCTATAGCAGTAGACGGTGTGTGTATGGAAACAAATGTTTTTGTATCGTGTTTTCTGTGTAATGTTTCAAAAAAACACTTAAGAAGTCACCAAAAAGCTTCAAAAAAAAACCTGACAGCTAAAAAGTAAAGCAAGGCTTAAATCAACATTAACTAAATATTCTTATCTTATCTTATCTTAGTGCATCCATTGAATTTTAAACCTCAGCAGGCGGGTCGAATCTAATCCACCTACAAGAAATTAAACAAGAGATAAAGTTAACAAGAGAGAGACGTTCGAAATTTCTCCGATGCCTGCACTTGCCCATTAGCTCAGTTGGGAGAGCGCTGGCACGGTTAGCCAGAGGTCGCGTGTTCAAGTCCCGGCATGGGTGGAATTTTTAGCCTCCAAATAGGTTTTTAAAAGAGATAAACAACTCGGTCTTTTCACGGATATTCTAGTCCCCCCCATTCGCTAAGCGCAGCCGCAGCCGCAACCGTGGCGGTTAGCGCAATCATAAGTTACACAACGAATTGCTTCGGACCGCCCGCTTTAGTGCTGACTCCAGCCCGAGCCACCCTCCCTCGGAGGAATCGCCGCTTTTTAAAGTTGCTTTATGTAAGGAAGCAAGTTGGGACTCTTCGGTGTAACTTTGAATTGCTGTAACTTTGGTAAACTCAAAATCGGGTTGGGGAGGAATAACTGCAAATTGTCACGCTGCGCTGTACTAGTAGAGCTTCTGCGTAGCAGCTTTACCCCCAGTACTACTTTATATTGGAATCACGCAAAACCTGAAAACCGTTACTTCAGTGTCGATAATTAAACCACTCTCAGTTGATCAGTGTAAAAACCGGCCAAGTGCAAGTCGGACTTACGCACGAAGGGTTCCGTACCATTATCTATACAACATTAGACAAAGATCGAATTTGAGAACAGCGCTATCTACAGAAACCAACAAAAAGCGTTTAACATTGACATTTAAGGACATGACATCGGCGCTGTGAAGGTTACATAGATGGCCGCTAGATGGCAAGCGCCGTCTTTAGACAAAGTTTGTTTTATGGGAGCCCCCCTAAAATATTTATTTTATTCTATTTTTAGTATTTGTTGTTATAGCGGCAACGGAAATACATCATCTGTAAAAATTTCAACTGTCTAGCTATCACGGTTCATGAGATACAGCCTGGTGACAGCCAGACAGACAGACAGACGGACAGAGAGACAGATGGATAGACAGACAGACTCACAGTGAAGTCTTAGTAATAGGGTCCCGTTTGGCACCCTTCGGGTCCGGAACCCTAAAAATTACAGCTATGAACAGTAGATTAACAGATTGTTAGTACGAGAATCTGGGGGTTATATGATACTTGGTTATTTGCACAGCATCTAGTGGCAATTTCTACCTATGCTAGATAGGTAAAGGGGTTTCCCAGAAACTGTAGTGCTTATAACATATCCAAAAATAAGCGATAGTATTAGTTTAGGCATCGGGCACTGTATTAACATAATTTCTAAAAGTAGTTAGTAGAATTGGGAGACTCGCACAACTACAAATCGGCTTAGCACATAAACTGGTGATACGGGAAAGTTTTAATAGAATAGGATCCGCGCCCCGCGCCCGGGACAAGTCGCTAAAATGTATAAAAGTATTTATTTACTCTTTCACTCGCGACGAGCGAGATCTAGTTTAGATGTTCCGTCCGACCGCGGACCACCTTTAGTACTCGCACTATTTATTAGAGAAATCGACTTGAAAATTGGATTTTGTCCGTAACTGTTTATTGGGGCGAAAAGCATCGTGAGGAGCACTTGAAATAATAATAATAACTTCCACTCAACACAATCACTTCTCTCGGTCCCAAAATAGGATATATTGAAAATTACCAATCCGTGGTGCTGGCACATTTGGTGATTTTGTGAAGCCCATGTCTACCCTCTATCTCTTTCTGAGTGACTCTGTTGAGCACTTTTTTATGTATCCCATATACGTTCCACTGCAGGGCACAGGCCGTCTCTTAGAGAGAGTATGGGCTTAATTACCCGCATGCCCACCGCAGATTGGCAATTTCAAGCGCTGAGGTATTTGAACACCTCAGATTCTCAGGACAACACTTTAGCGCCTATGTGGACACTTCCTCTGTCTAGAGTAGATAAGAGTTACGTCATAGCTATACAGTAACAGAATATCTAGAAGCATGAAATATGTTACTCTGCAGTCCAGGTCTTTTGAGTAGATTTTAATTTCCGTATTTCCTCACAACAAAGAGCAAACTCGGAGGTTGTAACAATCAGGTTAGAAGCGATTTCCAATAAAACTGTGAATAAAGAACGGATTCCGACAACTTGATTAAAATCTGCTGCACATCGACTTTGAGAAAGCTCTAACATCACGCAGTGTGGTTACGAGAAATTCCCATAAACTGCGCCAAGTTTGACTCTTTACTCAAACAAAACTAGCTCTTATCCCCGGCTGGTAAGAACTGTGCCGCAAGGAGTCAGCCAGTTGGCTAAGTAAAGCTGTGTTTATACAACACCGACACATTGTTTATGCGAGTGACGCCCGACAACAGGGTGGGAACGTTACAATAATGTTTTTTTTTCTTATTTTTGTCTCAGAATTGGTATAGTCCAAAGCACACCAACCTTTGAATTTTTGTTGCAAAGTCGCCCGTACCATAACTACATGGATGTGAAGATTTATTGATTGAAGGTTGTCTGGAGGAGATCACTTTTAGTGATAAGGCCGTCGTCTGTACTCTTAGGTTAAGAAATATCTGTGTAATTTCCTTTTTTATGTACAATAAAGTGTTCTCTATCTATCTATCTAATGACGTGCTGTCGACTGTACGGAGCATAGGGTACTCTCCTACGAAAGGGTTATATGTATAGATTTGCATCTAAACGAAGAATGATAAGTGATAAGACTATTATACGTCCCATTGTAAGGTAGCCAACATAATGTAAATACTAGAAATAAGCATAAACTTTCGTTCCCAGAGTTTAGGTTGGCAAAGGTAAATACATCCTTTATGAGGTATTATATACGTATACAATACCCCATAAAGGATGTATTTACCTTAAGTAACGGTGATGTATTTAGCTTATCATATCCTCAGTGATCTTATTGTAGTAACGTTTAGAAAGTGCAGAAAGACTAACAGAAACGCGTTTCAAAAAATGTGTAAATTAAGAGTAAATTATGTTTATAAGGTACCTACTTGTTTATTTATCTCCCGCTCACCAAAGTTAGGAATAATATAAAAGAATACCTTTAAATTAGAACTATGTATACATGTAGGTATACACGATCAGGACATATATTTTGGGCACCGACTACAAATTATACTTCTACATTGTCAATACCTACATGTATACCTACTCCTAATTTAAAGCCGTTCTTTCAAATTATTTCTAACTTTTTAGTGCTGTAGTGTTTTGAAGTCGGTTTTTATTCATCATCATCATCAGCCATTTGACGCCCACTGCAGGACACAGGCCTCCCTCATGGTTTTCATAACCATGAGGGGTTTTGCCATAATCGCCATCTCCATTTACTTCCGTGGATGTCGTAGAAGGCGACTAAGGAAATCAATTAGGTACCAGGAGACGGGCTGTAGCTTTTTTTAGTGTAGGTTTAAGTTTATATAATGCCTAATTATTGTATTATAGGTTCAATTATTGTATTTTAGGTTTTTGTTTTAAGGTGTTTTAGAACACCGTTACAGAGCAGCAGCGTCTTCCTGAGATTCCAACCGCATACTGCGATCGCCAACCCGCCTGCCAAGCGGTATTTATTATTTATTAAAAAATGTAATAATAATAATATTAATTTCCAAAAAAGTCTAAGCTTTACAGCTTTACATTTTTTTATTAAGCCATGATTTTGTCCCAGTAACATTACGTATACTAATTATTTCTAAAATTCATAAATAAATAAATATAACTTTAGTACAGTTTAAACATGTAGTGAATTCCATGAAGTATTTAAGATAATAAATAGACAGTTCGACAGACGGACGGACGAACGGACCGACAGATGGACAGACAAATAGATAATTAAAGAGCACTGTATCGTTCAGTCAAAAATGCATTAACCTTTACATGCGCGCACTGCATTGTACTCGGTCACTTTGCGAGTGACTGGTGTGTAAAATGTGTAAAACTAAAATGTAAAGGTTGAGCTGCTCCTATTGCTGCTATTTTACATCTAATTAATTTCATTTCATTATAAGTCATTAAGTTTATCCGGAACAACAGTGGGACGCATATAAGGTGCATAATTTATTCATATTAATATTCTAAGTAACGGTATACTATTGGCAGTCTTATCATAATTATAGAGCGATCACTTCCGGGAAAACTTTGAAAGGCAGATGAAAAATTTAAAGGAATAGTAGATATTGGTAATATCGAGGTAAAAGTGTTTAAAAAACCGACCAAGTGTGTGTGTCCGGCCACGCGAACTTAGACTTGGAAGCGAGAGACTCAGGTTCTATTCCCAGTGCGGGCATGTACCTATGACTTTGTTTTCTTAGTTATGTACATCTGTGAAGGTATAGTAGCAATACCACTCGCTAACTATGAAGAAAAACATATTGAGGAAACCTGAGTGTCTGAGCTATTCACATACCTCAGCGCTTGAAATCGCCAATCCGCGGTGGACACGCGTGGTGATTAAGCCCATACTCTCTCTCTCTGAGAGAAGGCCTGTGCCCTACAGTGGGACGTTTAAGGCCCTTACTCATGTACTTTTAAGATGTATGATGTGAATAAGTACATAAAGAATTTTAGTCTAATCTAATCTTTTCACCTGTACGTGACCGGGCTTCTTTCCGCTAGTATTGTAGTCTCTAACTTTAAAAGCATTTAAGGTTTATTTTTATTTGTAATGTAGCGCCCGTACGTCGCCGGCTCGCTGTAATGTGGATGGTCCCTTACAATCATGAAGCCAATGCAGTCCGCTTCCGCGAATCATGTAATAACTTGAGCTTGCTGAACAGCAAATAGATTCAGTACAAGTTTGCGTACAAACCACTTTAACCACTGGTAATTGACCTCCGACTTCCAACGGTCTATTTAGGATAAGTGTATTCAAACTAAAGGTAGTAACTAGCGTTGCCAAAATCCCCAATTCCGCGCGATTTTGTTCGTGTAGAATTTATACGGAAAAATGCTCATTTGCGAGGCGAACGAAGCAAAGAAAATTACTGAGGATTGGGATATAGGCCATCGGAAGGTCCGTATTTAAATGAAGATCAGCCCGCCTCGCCCTTTTCTAGACAAAGGAAGCCAATATGTATCCAACTTTGGTGAGCCAGCTATCCAACGCTGGACGCTATAAAAAGCAACGGCTGTGCGGTCCTCAAACCCGGACCCTTTTCCGAGCGTAACTGCAGACCACTCCCGCCCCCCGCTCCCCACACCCCGTAGTACATATTATGGGGAAAATGATTCACTTTGTTTCTACTGTTTTCCTCCACCGGAAAGGATCTATTTTTTTTTTTGTTTAAGACGTGCGGTGCTCCAAATTGCTCGATTGCAACTAGCGTAGATGCACACCTCCCCCGTTGCAGAGGAAATCCCATCCATAGAGAAGGCGCGCGCGCTAGTGACCCGCCGGTGTCGCGCGTTTGAACCGATACAAACGCGATACCTACTAACGCGCGTGTGTACCGATACAAACGACAACAAACTGCTAGGACTAAACGGCGGGTTTAATAAAAAACGTGGGGTGCACAGGCTCTAAAAGCACGACACGCTTAATTTGCATTTGTATTGTAGTCTCTTACTTTGTAAGTATCTTCGCCGGGCAGTAACGTAACGTACCATCGGTAAAGATCTATTAGAGTATTTTTAAGACGTTCTTAAGAAGTATTCTCATCCAGTTTGCCATCATAAATTCGTCTATGTAATACTATCAAAACTGAGTATGGAATAGCTGATATTTTGGTGAAATTTTCACAATAAATATACCGGCGTCCATGCGGCCACGAACCTTGATCTCTGCCTAGCTCTCATATATACAGACGTAATTTTATTATGTTGTATTATAAAGTACCCGAAACCGGCGTGCATGCATGCAACGACTAACTAATATTGAGGAAGCGAAAGCGATCTGTCAGGATCGTGGCAAGTGGCAGTCCCTGCTCTGTACCTACCCCTCTGGGATACAGGCGTTAGTTGATGTATGTATGTATGTATTATAAAACATAACATGTATAGAAATTGATTATCCTACATCTTTTTGAAATAATTGTACTTTTAACAGCTGTCGTTTAGACAACCACACTTCGAAATGCATCCTTCAACGTTGGCGCCAACTTATCTAGGGCCAATATAGAGCCAACGTTTTTCAGCTCCAGATTAGTTGGCACCAGCGTTGGTGGCGTTGGCCGTAGATAAATCCTCCTAAAGAGACTCAAGACGGTTAGGGCCATCAGCTAAAACAAACTATTTGGGTTTTGCATAAACCACGCGTGAGTGAGCGCGTTACGATCCGAGGGAGGCATTTGGACAATCGGCCTTTTTCTATAGCGGACACTTTTGGGGAATGGGTTTCACAGAAAGTTCTGTCAAGAAGGTCGTTACGGCGTCGGTTTTAAGACATTTGCGTTGGTATAGTTTGAATTTTCTTAATTAGATGTAGGCGCCGTATGGTTCAAAGTTGGAAATAAAAAGTACAATAACGAAACCTTGAACTGCTGTATGAAATCAAATTATACAAACACCTACGAAGACCAGAACTCAAGTCACTTTAGTCAAAGGTTCTTGAGTGGATCACAGATCTCATGTAAGCGTAGCAATAAGGGTGTCACCCTTCGGGTCTATAACAGGCTAATGTTTTCACTGATGATCTGAGGCAGATTTCTGTCAGCGGCTGGATGAGTATGGCCGAGTACAGACAGCAGTGGCGTACCTTCGGGAAGACCTTTGTCCGGCAGTGGACGAGTACGAGCTGATTGCTTGAATTTTGTACGTGAACTTATACAGGGCATCCCAAAGTTATGGGCCATGAAGGGAAAGTACCTTAAATATCGTGGAAAGGGTATTTTGCTGAAAGAAGACTATATGTTATTAAATATTATGTTACTTAAGAAGAGTTACTAGTTTTTGACCATTCTTTCGATTGGCATCATAAAATTAGGGGTGTTTTTTTTTCACATTTAAGTCGGTTCGATTCCCAGACGAAGCAAGTAATTTTAAGAAAATCTTTGAATGGAGAATTACAAACTTTTAAAAATAACATAATGTCTTCTTTCAGCAAAATACCCTATCTACGATATTTAAGGTACTTTCCCTTCATATCCCATAACTTTGGGACGCCCTGTTGTGTCCATAGCGTTTTAGTCTCGATCTTATACCGTATACATACAATAAGGGCTACAGTGAAGAAGCCTTCACTATCGCTAACTGTAAACTACTGCAAGTGCTTTATCTTCATACTTTATCCATCTTTAAGTACCTACCGCAACTTCTTTGGTGTCCTGTCAAGTAAAAATGTCGGCTTTTGTTTCTTGCGCAAGGATTTCATGCGAAACTTCATCCTTTGATCTTAGCAGCCACTTTAATATAGTGTGAAATCATCAAAAGCGACAAAGTAACGAATATTTATTATTTAGCCAAAAATCACACTACCACTGGACAAATTAAAACTATGAATTATAGATCCGGAAAACATCAAAATAAATCGCACACACAAACGCACAATAAATCAGTCGATCAAACCGCCCCGAGACATATCCGACCCAAAGGTTCCCATAACGTTGGCAGCTTCACCGCGCTGGACAGCAAGGGAGATCCTTTGCTTTAAAGTAACTGGTAATAGCGACAAAGTGCAATGTAACATGACGTCAATGGGGCAATGGGGCGGGGGTAGACTAACAAAAACCGGCGGAAACGGTCATTAGTGTAGTCTAAGTGCAATCGCAGTCCTTTGTGAGGATGAATCGTCCAGCCGCGACCCGCCGTGACCGCAGCCTGGAGTATGTACCAGGATAGTCAGGGAGCAGTGTGAAAAAAGTTTTTGTGTAAAAAACACAATATTAGAACTATTTAAAAGAAATAAAATCCGTCAATTGCGGGTAGGACTCGCGCCCCCATAGTTCCGAACAAGCGATTTATATTTTTTTATTATTATGAATCTTTTTTTACGATTACAATCTTCACTTTGCAGTGAAAAAATTGCTGCTCAACTGCAACTCAAATATATTTTGTGACACAACTACAATTACAATAAAACAACTATAACAAAATGGGCAAAAATTTGAATTTTTCCTTCGCTTGAGCTGTGTAAGACTTCGTTTGCTAATCTGGAAAATGAACATACGGTCATGACATATTTTGATTATGTCAACATCTGTCTCAAACATCTACGCTGGAATTACCTTCAGGAGACCGTGAGCCTTATCCCTAATATGTTAATCTAATGTTGACAGCTGTCAATTACCCAAAGCAAATAAAAAAAAAACTGACAACTATCAATAATAGATTAACAGATTGTACATAAGTGGGGGGGGGTTAATTTCTCATATAAATTTTAATTTCATTGGCTTTATCCATTCCTGAGAAAAAAGGGTCTTTACAGAGGAACCCAGATATTGTGTAATACTTGCATGTTATCTGTTGGTGTGCCAATATAAATAATAAACGGAGGACCGGTCAACAAAGTGATCATATAAGGATTCGTTTTTTTTCCTTTAGACATACAGAACCCTGAAAACAGTTTTCCCAACACTTTTTGGGTCATTCAACGACTTACGAAATACATAGAAGCATCATGACACACTAAAAATTCACTTGGTCAGGAAAACATTTCGCGCACTGTAATAACCTGCAATGTCTGTTTATAAGGGGCCTTAATTTGTATTATCTTTTTGGAAATAAATCATTGACTTACTTTACTTGCTTACTTACAGTTCTTTATTTTTGTTTCAGATATACCTATAGATTAAAACAAAAACATTTTTCAGGTTGAGCCCCTGGTTATCTCTTCGAGCCCCGGCGTGTCGCGGCGGTCACCGCTCTCCCCAGTGAGGTAAAGAATTAATGGAGTAGCGTCTCTCTACGGCAGATTTTATCTCGAACGTCGAGTTCTTAACGAATTCACTTGACATTTATAACGACTCTCCAGCCACATTGCTCGGTACGTCGCCCGTGTGCCCCTTTACAAAGTAGGTTACCTTTGAAGCTCGAAGAAAGTCACATCATAAAATAAAACAATCCGCCAACTTCGTCAAGGAAAGACTTCATTAAAAATCAATGCTGTGAAATTTTAATACCCGCCTGGAACGCGGCTAATTGAAAGGGGCGAACGGGAGCGCCCCGCGGGTCTTGGACCCTAATCACTCAGAATTCCTGTCAATTGCCGCGGGAACTTGGCGAATTTCGCAACTCCAGTGGGACAATCGGTCGCCTAATAAAAATTAAAAGAAAATAGGTATGATTCATTTATTAACTTGTCCAATAAAACTCCCAGACTACCTGAGCGAGTAACCCGGGCGATAAACGAACTTTTCCAACAGAAGTGAGGATTGTTGTAATCCGTCCGCTAGGAATTTCATCGCGCCGAATACTACCTCAACCGTAGTGTCCCGAAGTCGCTTT
The DNA here is from genome assembly GCA_963969515.1 of Yponomeuta evonymella. Lineage (NCBI taxonomy): Eukaryota > Metazoa > Arthropoda > Insecta > Lepidoptera > Yponomeutidae > Yponomeuta > Yponomeuta evonymella. The sequence goes on from OZ018362.1 coordinate 17,931,792, forward strand.
ATTACCAAGAGTCTGGAGGTCACCACTGCCACAGACCTAGTTATGTCTTCCAGCAGAAACGAAAACTCAAGTGTGGAAACGGGTAATTGCTCCAGTGGGCGGCTCGCAAAACGAAGGCTAATCGTAAAAGGGTGAGAAGTTGCTTTGCGAGCCAATCCTTCATTTAACTACGTGCAGACTTCGTATGTTACGTGTTTATCAAGGTCGCGTTGGATCACATGTCATACAGAAGGATTAACATATGACGATTTAAATTTTAGATTTTCTAATCTAAAATTTAAATCAGGAGTTAAAGAAGACCACATGGAAGAAGTTGCACACACGTGAAGTATGTAGGTGGAGAATTTAAACGATTCTTTTCGCACGCCAAAGTAACTAAAATTTAAGGTTTTTGCTAAATTCTCTAGTCTCTATCTACCTCTCTCTGATACAGGCGTCAGTTTATGTGACTTGTGCCAAATCGTAGTAGAAATGCGACTCAATGACCGTGAAGGAAACATTATATGGAATAAATAAAATTCATCATCATCAGCCATTTGACGCCCACTGCAGGACATCGGCGTCCTTCATGGTTTTCCAAGCTTCCCGGTCTTGTGCCCCCCGCATCCGGCGACTCCCCGCCACCATCACCAGGTCGTCAGACCATCTGGTGGGGGGCCTGCCCACGCTGCGTCGCCCGGTTCGAGGTCGCCAGGTCAAAACTTTTAAAATAAAATAAAAATAAAATTAAATGTATTTGTAGGCAAACATGGTACAATAAGTTCGTAAAAGTTTACAATTCAGTAGTTCACACATTTTACGCCTGTTACTGCGTTATTTTCGCTGGCAGTTATCAGAGGTATGTGCCCCGCCCACTACCACTTCAACTGAGCAATTCTTCAAGCTATATCAATAACTCGGGTTCTTCTGCGGATCTCCTCATTCCTGATTCGATTGCAGAGTGAAACTCCTAACATAGCTCTCTCCATGGCTAAATAAAATTAAAAAGTATTTAGTTGCTATTATTGAGGAAGCGAAAGTGATCTGTCAGGATCGTAGCAAGTAGCAGTCCCTGGTCTCTGCCTACCCTCTGGGGTACAGGCGTGAATTTACGTATATATTTGTATGTATGTTGCCATTAGCCGGTTACATGATTTAAACACTTGCGGACTCCCACACTAGGCAAAGCTTGTCTTGTGGGAGAGAAGAATCGTTTAACAGGTTGTATTGTGCGGTTGTGATACGAGGCATTAAAAACAAATGAGTAAAGAAAATTAAAGTAAGGAAGCCTGAGTATGTGAGATATTAGGGCATGCCATTTTGTGTGACTGAATTTGGTAATGTCACGCAGGGTTTCTGTTTTATCGCTATTCACTCGGAGTGATGGAGTTGTATATTGGAAAGCTAATTCTCTAGCAACAGCCTATCTTAGCGTTGTGAAGCAATAACAATAATCATATACCACACTATATACGAGTATGTACAAAGCTTCAGTATAGAGTCGAGAGGAAATTATTGCCACAATTATTTAGTGTGTGATTTTCTTAAAACATTTGTATAAATAAAGGTTTACTGTGCTTAAGTTTAGCAGGCATTTTCAGCCAAGCAATAATGACCTTTATTGCTATTGAAGTACTGAAACAAGAGCCTCAGCAGCTGCAACTTTGCACTCGCTTTTGAAACCGTCTAGATGAATCCAGGAAAAGCTCTATTCCCCCGGAAGCGTGCTTATATCACCAGCTGCTGAAGATCTGGGTCACCGATTGTTAAATAGGTATTATGTATTACTGAAATTCTTCGGTAAATCTTCCTTCTAACGTTGTTGGCGATTATTTGGTTCGAAACTACGGAAATAGGGGCCGAAACGATATTAAAACAAATGAAATGGAGTGAATCTTGCGGGACAAACACCGGAATTGCAAAATAAATGAGAGTTGGTCCTTTATGTACAAGTTATTTGTATTGATGAGTAGAATAACCTCTTTATGTTAGTTTTACAGGACTTTTCTATAACATACCGTATATTCTGAAAGAAATGATTCCAAATTGCTACTTTTACAATCCAGGTTTCAGCAATGTATGCCCAAAAATACACTTGAGGTATTATTTAAGTTAGTTTATAGTAGCTCTACTTACACTACCTCAACTTTCTTTGTTAAGCTTCTGTATTCTGTTCTGTTAAGGAATCGGACTAGAAGTACCCTATGTTTTAATCCAATCCATGTTCCAACTGTAGGCTTTATTTTGCAGTGAGGCATTAAAATCCCTCCAGCGGTTTGTGATTGCTATTTAAACATCCAAATAACAAAACCTCTAAGCAAACAAACTTTGACATTCAAAAAGTTAAGCATTACCCCTTTTCAAATTCCTATCTTACGACAGATTTAACTAAGCACACCAAATCTTGAGCGATTCCAATCTTCTGCCAAATTTTGTACTAATTTGACAACTACACGGTTAGAATCGTTCTGGATGCGCGTAATTTAGGAGCAGCTATTTATCCTATTAAGTATCTGTCCACTGTATTGGGTTGTCCACTTTTTCGTTTCCAAAGTGTCAAAATATGCACCTGCTTGACAGGTTGGACTGCATTAAATCGAACGAGTCCATATATTAAAAAAGTTACGTAGGTAGTAGCGGCCCTGGTCGGCGGGACGAAATAAAAAATGCTTGAACTTTATACTGTGCTTCAGAAATTCTTATTACCTTATGTTTTCTATTGAAATTAGTGTCTTTTTCTGTGCACAATAACGTATAAATATTATTATCTGCATGATATTTTAGCATCGTAATTACCATCTCACCTGGCTTATCTAGATCGCTCAAGTACGGCCCCGTGTCCAGCTCCTCAGCCGCTGCCGTCACCAGCAGCAGCAGTAGCAGCGCCCCCCGCACCCCCCCGCAGCTCCCGCACCGGCACATCCCTCCATACACACCACTCTACATACTACCACCGAACCTAGTTCACAACTCGATCCTTGCACGAGAAATCGGTGGGAAAATCCGACTTCAAAGTTAGTTCCACTTCTAGCAGCGATCGACTAAAGTTTGTATAGTCACCACCGTAAACACAACCGCGTGTCGGAGTCGTAAGCAGGCGGCGGGACACGTGCGTGCGGGGCAGCGGCCTGGCGCGCACTGACTGATGGCTGCCGATAGCGTGTGGCGTCGCAGGGACAACACACGAGCCATGTCAATTAGCGATAAAATTCTGGAATTGAAAAATCGGATCGGATGCAAGTTGACGGTGCAGCGGCCGCCCGCCCGCCGCCGCCGCCGCGCCGCCCGCCCCCGCGCGATGCCGCCCTGACGAGCGAAAACCAACCCTCCACCCCCACCGCTACCCCCCGACCCTCATCTTCGGATTTAAGGCAAACATCGTTTTCTTTTCTTCAGCCCTCTGACAAGGAGATCTTTTATTTTACCTACCTATTACTGTCGATGTGGTCAGCAGAGTTCGAATTTAATCCGGCAATATAGCCTTGAGTGTGATTTTACAAGCTCTCATATCTACAATATTATTGAAATAACGAAAAAACTGAAAATCGTTTCTACAGTACCGATAAATTAAAGCACTTCCAATAAGCGAACGTTGTAATTGTCAATTTTATTTTTCATACAAAATTTATATAGAGAATTTAAAAATAATTGATAAGCTGTAATCCATCCAAGAGGCTAGCAGTGAATTAGAGCTGGGTTTTTGGAAAAAAATAGGCTGCCTGGAGTGATTTGACGGCTCTGCTTCGCTCATTCCTCCAATTATGAAGTTAAGTGCGGAAATTATATGTCGAATCATATCTAGGGATGACTTCTCTGGTGGGACGTGTATAGGGTTACCTGAAAATTATGTGAAACCTGATGTTTCAACATATTGAAATCTAAAAGAGCTCATAAAACTAAAGGTTTTGTGCACTTTAAACTATTAGTAGGAGTGTTTCAGATATTACACATTTTTGAGGTAACCTTATATATAGCAACCAACTGGCAATATCATCAAACACTCCACAAAACTTGGAGTCCTATCTCCGAATCTGCGCGGCACGCCGCATGCGGCAGCTGCGGATCTTTCACAAGATCTTTCACGCGAGACTACAGCCGTTGGACGCACGCGTAAGCGGCCTTCAATTAATAATCGTTAATTGAGGAAATAATGGAGCCAGGGAGATGACTCATCTTTGTCGCACATAGCAAGTTACTTATTAGAATTACCAACGTGTTACTCAGGCGTTTTATGGATATTTTACATCTCCAACACACTAACCCGGCCAAGGATAGGCCCAATTCCACACATTCCTGAATCATAAGAAGCGTGTTTGTATCCGAAATGGGGGAATTACAATACTAAACACTTATATCAAGATGATAACTTCAAAACAGTCAAATAAATATCAGCCGTTCCATATATGTACTAGCTGACGGCAAACGTTACTTTGCCATAATAATTAACCTATAAACTTCACTGTGTGACGTGATTTTTATATATAAGATAAACCGATAATTTTCTTACGATTTCAAAGATTTCCACATAGCTAAATTTGTTTTCAACTAACCTGGCTGAATATTGAGTAAGTATCAATAGTCTCAAGGTAAGAGTTAATTATCAAAGATCGTTATTTTTCCTCCGACTTCTTTCACCTGCCGGTAATGCGCTCTCGATACTAGGAAATTCCAGTTCTTTGAAGAAAATAATACTCAGAGAGAAAAGAGTCAGGAATGAGCCGCGTTAAGTACTTAATTATCTTACATGTGGCAACTTCATGTTACATATGGGCGTCATCTATCCAGCACAAAAAGGTGGACCGTCACGCCAACCCCTCCAGTCCTCATGCCAGTTTCGTCCACTGCCCTCCAGCCGCCTTCTTTATGCCTTCAACCCATAAATCGGGCAATCAATTGTCCTATTTACCACCAAATGTGACGTCATAAATCTGATGTCTCGTCTCGTCTCGTCATTTGTCTAGCTCGATGTGCGAGCCGGCAATAAGCCTATCCAAAAGACCGCAAATAATCAACATAATTATGCTGTGTAAATAAATGCAAATGAGGTAAAGCTGTTTACAATTTAACATAATTTGCTAAGGAGAAAAGGGTTCTAAAAAGTTGCTTAATCTGAAGGGAAGGCGTGGTTGCTACGCCGGCGGTGCAGTGGTCCGCGACAAACATGTTTATTCAGAGGTGCACCGCAGAGTTGAAAGCTTTCCAATAATATCTTATCGAGAAGGAATTAATTTACGAACAAGATTGAAGCCTTTTTCCCTCTTGCTATTCGACGGCGGTGTGTACACAGGGACTTAGTACCGCGATAAATGTATTCCAGTCACGTCCCGGGGCGGCGATTTTTTAATAAGGTGTAAAAAGTGCGACCCGCTTCTTCAACTTTCTGCGCGCCCCAGTAGTCTTTGCAGATATTCAAACAAGCACATGCAAACTGGACGTTAAATGTAAACAGCAGGGTGCTAATTCGAAATCCGCTCTATCAGAAGCAGTGGCTCTTAAGTGGCTGTAAGATAGAACGGAAACTTCGAAGAGTTTAGGTCCTCGGAATTCCCTCCCCTCCAACACATGATTTAAGCTATTGCAAATAATTAAATTGATAGTTTTGACAAATGTGATCTAAAATGGCACAAGAAAGTCGCGGACATTTTAGACATAAGTAGATTTTAGTGAAGAATATGGGCGAAAAAATTAAGGAATTTCTACTTACTATAAAACTAGCTTCAAATCTAAACACAAAAAGTTTCTCCTGGACCTACAAAAGCAGCTTACCTAACGTCTTTATAACTTTTTATCTGTAGCTATGTTACTTTTTAGGACAATTCTCGATTCCGTTTGTAATATAACCAATTTATTTTATTCGTGCTGACATTTTATTGATCTTGTAATCCATTTCAACATATATAATAAATGAATCATTTATCTAAATGAAGTAGCATTTACTTGAAGTGTGATAGTTATCCTAATTACCTATTATAAGATAAGATAAGATAAGAATATTCTTTATTGTATCAGGAAAAACACAACATAAAATATTTACAATATTTACTATACTCATTACAAAAAGTTATTATTCTGTGAATGAGGACCTAGACGATAATGGCATTACAAATTAATAAACTGTTTTAAACCCTCCATGCATACAAAAAAACCTTTCACCATTATTGACATTGTAAATAAAAAAAAATATTTTATTTTTAAATTTAATAAAATTTTATACATGTGTACACACTTTTACTAATCTATTGACATTGTAAAATCCAATATTATTATAGTAATTTAATTATGAACAAATTTAATTTAAATTCCAATTGCCATAAGTATATGAAATACATTTTGATGCTATTTAAATCTAGTGTGATAATAATATGAAGTTAATAATATTGTTAAATTTATTTTGGTTTTAATTCTGCATGCTACTCGAAAGTTTATGTGCCCTAAGTGGGTATCATGTATGAGACAAACATCAAATAATAATATGTAACATCTGAACAACTACATAGTCGCAATAAACTTCTGATTATGGTTACCCTATTGACATTAAATTTTATCACATTTTCTTATACCGACTAACCACTAACCATTGAAATCCAATGTATTCGTATTAATCTTATGAATACTGGATAATTCATTATATTACGTTAATTAGTTATTTTATTTAAAAATTAACTTAGTATTTTATTTTATTTTCGTTCGTACAATATCTCTCAGAGCCCTGCGCGCCTCCGAACTGACGGGCACTAGCGGAAGATCAGCGCTGGAGTGTACTGCCCTCCAGCACATGCTGGAGTTAGAGCCCTTTTGCACTTGCTGCGCCAATCGAAAACTGAGTATCATTGAATTTTATATTATTATTTGTGATATACTGCGTGTCCAATAGCGCTGTGCTTTCTGGCCGAGTTTCGTGGAGATACGGTTCACGGTTTGTTGTGTCAGTTCGGGGTTTTTTGCGTAGGCAGATTCTTCCTACTTTTTTATTTGTGAGTTAATCGACTTGGCAATGTACGTCGAATTGTCACAGTGAGTCCTGTATGCGTGCAGTCAACCATGGGTCAACAACTTTTGTGGTCGTCATCCGTAACGTAAATTAGTAGGGTGCACGCATATACTGATCTGACTCGCTGTCGACTGTACTTTGCAGTTATGTCATTCCGATGTAAAAACCTAACTGCAAAGTGGGTTACTCGGGGCTGCAAGTGATGTAAATGGCTTCGGCCAGATGTCGCTGCCTGTACGTAATACAGAGAAGTTTGTAAAGAGGCTCGAAATGTCACTGATGTCTGCACTTACCCATTATCTCAGTTGGGAGAGCGCTGGCACGGTTAGCCAGAGGTCGCGGGTTCAAGTCCCGGCATGGGTGGAATTTTTAGCCTCTAAGTAGGTTTTTACATCTAAAATGTCCGTATTTTTATTTTCCGGTAAGTATTATAAATAATAGACGACACCTTTCAAAACTGTAGTCATTCTTTTACGATAATTGAAAATATTAGAAGCAAGCGAGAATAATACCTCTTACAAATTAAGTATCTTTCTCGGAACTATCAGGGCTTCGTTTCATAAAACTGCATTTCATATTTTATAATAACAATTTGATATACGTAGTCGACTATAGTACAATTTTATTAGTCTTCCTACTTGTTACATAAGCAGCCTGTATACGTCCCACTGTAAGGCACAGGCCTTCTCTCAGGGAGAGAGTATGGGCTTAATCACCACGCGTGCCCACCGCGGATTGGCGATTTTCAAGCGCTGAGGTATGTGAATAGCTCAGACACTCAGGTTTCCTCACGATGTTTTCCTTCACAGTTAGCGAGTGGTATTGGTACTATAACTTCACAAATGTAAAGAAAGAAAGAAAGAAAGAAAGAAAGAAAGAAAGAAAGAAAGAAAGAAAGAAAGAAAGAATAATCATTTATTGCCATGCAAGGTTTACATAACTTAGAAAACAAAGTCATGTACATGCCCGCACTGGGGATCGAATCTGGGTCTCCTACTTCCGAGTCCGAGGTTCTACCCACTAGGCTACCACCGCTTGTACTACTTGTTCCTACTTGTTAATCTGTCCGCAACGTACGTCGAATTGCCATAGTAAACAATAAATCGTAGTTCGTAGAATGAGTAAAGTAATTCGGTTCGTTTGTCATTAAGCGATGTTAGCTTTAATCTCGCTTCTCGAGCATTTCAATTTATTTCAATGTGTGCAAACGAAATTAGTATAAGTTTGTTACAGTCAAGTCCTGTCTACCAGCTATAATGTAATCACTGTAAACCTCGCATAGCAATAGATTATTATTCTTTCCTTCTTTCTTTCAATAAACCAGTCAAGTGCGTGTCGAGCCACGCACAATATATGGTTCCGTAGAAGACCGGATAAAGCGTGTTACTGTAGTTTTCCCTGTATTGTCCACGCCTCATCCACATCTTTTGAAATGGAAAATCAAAAGCTTTAGTCAAAGAAGAATACTTTGGCCACGAAACGAGACGTGCATTATATCCTTTGAATTTAAAAAGGAAACTTTTTATGGTCGTGTCTCTATTGCTTTTTGTACGATCACCTACATTATTCATGTTTAATCTATAGCGGGCGATAAGTATTGGCGTTCGGTTAGTATTCTTTAATAAATCCAGTTGCCTAATTTTTCTGTTTTTTTACCCAGACAGACGTGGCGTGATGGTTTACTTGTTGCAGATTTCTGTTTGGTTGCCAAACCGTCCAAGAGGTCTAACAACAGAACTGCAGCTACATCGGAGTCGTTTTTGCGTTAGTATCGTTACTATTTTATAGTTTGGCCAATTTCACACCAAATTAATTAAATTCCGAACAAATTATGTTTGCAAAAAAATGTAAAACTTCTTATAAAGCAAAAAAACCGACTGCTAACGAGTGTTAGGCAATTCCTCAATGAGTACCACAAATTTAACCAGTGACCCGTTACATTTGTAGCAAAGTTTGAGAGATTTTCAATTCAGTGGACTCGGATGTCATAAGACATTATTATTTTTATTTGAATGTTTTTACTAACACTATGACAGCGTCTTTTGTGTTTTCGTGACGTCATCATAAATCGAGTAACACTCATCGTTAAAACCTTTCATTTGACAGCTCATTTGTCAAAATTGCCGTTTCTCTGCGTCATCATAAAAATATACGGAAAGACTGACATCACATACTTAGGCGTAGCAGCAGGGTCTGAAACATAGCGGAAGACGGAAGGAAGTGACAAGCCTAGAAGAGGCCTATATCCAGCCGTGGACTTACTCGTAATTTTGGATGAAGGATTTAACTTAAAAGTATATATGTCAGTATATTTGTTGCACCTTAACGTCGAAATACATAAGCAGCCTATATACGTCCCACTGTACGGCATAGGCCTTCTCTCATGGAGCGAGTATGGGCTTTATCATCACGCGTGCCCACCGCCGATTGGCGATTTCAAGCGCTGAGGTATGTGAAAAGCTCAAACACTCAGGTTTCCTCACGATGTTTTCCTTCACCGTTAGCGAATGGTATTACTCCTATAACTTCACAAATGTACATAACTTAGAAAACAAAGTCATAGGTACATGCCCGCACTGGGAATCGAACCTGGGTCCTCGCTTCCGAGTCCAATGTTCTACCCACTAGGCTACCACCCCGTCGAAATGCCTTAACTAATTTAGAAGTTCATGGTATTGTTAGAATTCTTTCGTCATCCCAATTAATACTAGATTGCAAGTCATTGAATACACTCATGGCATTGTGTCAGTTAGGTACCAAATAATGATGATAGGGTGGAATTTTTTTTTTTTGCCTCTCTCACCTACAAACTCGGCCCAAAAGCTGCTTACATATTGACATTCAACGGGTCACAATTATTTACATTGAAATAAATTTGTGATTTCGTAGAGTATCCAGGGCAAAAAATATTTTTGTTATGATTCATAAATCCATTGAATAATTTTCCTGTGTCTCTATATTTCAATTAGCGCGCGGCTCATTAAGTATGTATTGTCTGGCAAAGTGCGAGCTCATCCGCGGCAATTACCGGCCTCCTTGCCGCTGAAGCCTACCGCCAATTGTACCTGGGGGCGTTATAGAAGTATTATGCCTACTTTTTTACCTTTTTTTACGACTTTCAGTGAGGAGACAGACATTATTCCGAAATATGTAATTTTAAAAGAGAGAATAGAAAGCATAGGATGATAACTGATAGCATAGGAACCGTGTGGCGCCGGATTACGAATAGCGTCACTCCATTTCCTTCCGTGGATGTCGTAGAAGGCGACTAAGGAAATACACTACCAGGAGACGGGCAGCAGCGTTTTCCTGAGATTCCAACCGCATACTGCGATCGCCAATCCATCTGCCAAACGTGGTGATTATGGCAAGACCCCTCATGGTTAGGAAAACCAAGAGGGAGGCCTATGTCCTGCGGTGGGCGTCAAATGGCTGATGATGATGATGATGATGAGGATGATAACTATAATTTATTTGAGTTCCCGATATTTCGGGACCATTGAAGACACCATGGTGGCGAGTAGACCGAAGATTTTGCGAGTTGACAACTGTTATGGGCAAAATTCTACCTACCATTTCCCTTGTTCGACAGCTCCTTAATTCTACACGAGACCACGGTGCCTGCAATAGTGCCAAATTATCGGAAACTCAAATAAAATCTAAGATTCACTCTTAATTATGTACAACTACGATAGTTTCAAAAACTGTTTTATTTCTAACTCTTTAAATTTGTCTAATTACCTACGACAGATGGACCCAGTTACCTCACATTAATAAAGTCCTGGATTCAAATACGGGCATAAAAGAAAACCTTTGGCCTTTGCATCTACGTAATGTGATGATGTGTACAGCGTCCAGCGGCACCATCACTCACACTAGAACAGTCTACCAGTGGGTAGAACAATAGACTCGGAAGTGGGAGACCCAGGTTCGATTCCCAGTGCGGGCATGTACTTTGTTTATTTTCAAAGTTACGTGCATCTGCGTGTTTGTAGTGGCAATACCGGTATTAACCTATGAATTAATTTTCTAAGTAATTTATCTACCTTCCGCGGTAGTATTCTCTCTTTGAGTTTAATCCCCTGTCCTCGGTGGGACGTGTATCAGCTTGCGTAGTGAGAGTAAATGTTCGGCAAGAAAACATTTGCTTTCTTGTTTCTTTCTGCAGCGTCCACAAAAGGTGCACACCCTTCTGTATCGCACGAGGCATCTCGCCCGAGTGGTGTGTACCCTGTTCCGCGCGCCGCACTCCGCGCTGAGTTTGCTGAGTGCGCAGCTGCCGCCTCGGCAAACGAGCCGTAAATGGGCAGAAGAGCCGTCAAATTGATTTTGGTTCAGGGCTGGATCAGGCTACAAAAGCTTTGTGATTTGACGAAGAATGCTTCTCTAGTTAGTGGCTCTGCTTGCTACAATATTGACAAAGAGCGCGTTAATAATAATAATAATAATGTTACTATGTCTTATGTAAAATAACCCATTGTATGTTATGTACGTATGTTAAAGTTTCTTTCTCTTTTTTTGTCATCGTTTTAGAAGTGGACATTTATAATTGGCCTTTTATTTTATGTACAAGTGTTATGCGGCTGTTAATCTTCCTAACAGAAATAAACAAAGAAAAATAAATGAATGTAATTTTGAAATATGCATGCTGAAAAAAGGAAAAACATGTAAAATGAACGTATTAATCGACGCATTGAAAGCAATATAGACATTGCAAACACGCTTGACGTGGGTCTGATAATATTGGAATCGAAACTCGAAACTGTAGTTTAAGCATCTTGTGCGTCGTCAATACGATTGGACTAGCTTTGCAATCCACAGCAGTAATGGCTCTCTTTGTGTGCGTGCGTGCGTGCGTGAGTGCGTGCATGCGTGTGTGTAAGTATTTGCACATTTCTCCTATAAATGCTTACAAACTTACGAATCCGTTGTGTATACTTTGAACCAACAGGCTGTGTTGCCGCCTAGATATCTCGTACAGTTTGTTTCTTCACTAGAGCGAATCATTCGAGAACCGCTACTCGTAAATAATTCTTCCCACTTGTGCGCCGAGTGCTGTCTACCGTTACGGCGAAACAAGAAGAGAGCAAAGTAACGAGCACGCAATGGAAAATTGGCCATACTTCATGTCGATACTACGCTGCCTTTTGCTGCATTACACCTGACAATATTACAGGGTGTGGTGACCTCTATGCACGGTTTGAAGGTACTAACTGCAAACTTATCCCACCCTGTAGCTTCAAGTGCTTTCGAAATAGGGATCTTGACAGAATGTGTCCATTTCTTATTTCATAATATTAAGTAAATAAATATAAATAAGTATTGCAGACTGTCTGAATAATAATAATAACTTCCACACAATACAATTACTTGACCTGGTCCCAAACTAGGATATCCTGTGCTATAGTAACCAGATTAGGACGTTACAAACATGGAAGCACACCCAGACTGAGGCCATTTGTATAAATGTGCGGCTCCCGCCACTAGGAATCGAACCCACGACCTCTGCTTTGGTAGCTAAGCGCCTTAACAACTAGACCAACGAGGCATTTGTTTCATCTACTTATTTATTATATACTAGCTATCCCAGCGAACTTTGTACCGACACAGAATCCGTTTATGCGATTCTTGCACAACGCCATCTATTTTAAACTTAAAATAAATATTATCCCACGGGAACGCATTACCGGGATATCAAGTATGCTATATCTCAATTCAGGTCTTTGTCTGTCTGTATGCCAAGATTCACGTAAATCCGTTCAGCCGTTATTGCGTGATTGAGTAACAAACATCAAAACATCTTCACAAACCTTAACATTTATAGTATTAGTAGGATTCTTCTAATCATGAAGGAATTGTCCAGATTAGACTAACAACTCTCTAAAGCCAATATGGAGCTCAGGTTACAGAGAAAATTGGCATTAGATCTTATTAAATTGTATTTTTGCGGTGCGGTGGTAGCCTAGTGGGTAGAAGATTGGACTCGGAAGCGGGAGACCCAGTCCGATTTCCAGTGCGGGCTTACACCTATGACTTTTCTTTCTAAGTTATGTATATTTGTGAAGTTACAGTAGCAATACCACTCGCTAACGGTAAAGGAAACATCGTGAGGAAACCTGAGTGTCTGAGATATTCACTTACCTCAGCGCTTGAAATCGCCAATCCGCGGTGGGCACGCGTGGTGATTAAGCCCATACTCTCTATCTGAGAGAAGGCCTGTGCCCTACAGTGGGACGTATATAGGTATCTTATGATTATGGAATTTGCGGTCGGTAGGTATAAAGAAATACACTTATTTAATATATATATATATATATATATATAGATAAATCTTTAATCAAATTGCCTCTGCCACCGAGCCACAGCATACAAAGACATAAAATTAACAGACATAGTATGCTAGCAAAATTCAATATTAGCAAATGAAACAACATAATCAACCGTAACTAGGAGGAGATGGTCCGTGTTACAAATAAAATTTACCCAGAAAAGATATGATGGTCTCATACCGAACACTGCTCTACGCTAAAACTGTCTGACTGACACCGATCATCAAAGAAGATTATTGTACTTAGTACCTAGCTTCCTATTTGGTAATATTGTCCTAAATTGCATGGAACTGACGTACTGTTTCCTAGTACGTCAGTTACATGCAATTTAGGATAATTGCACATTAATGACGTCACCGCCACACCAATCATGTCTGTAGACAAAAGAAAAGTAAATCAGAAATTAATAATTTATTTCAACGTAAAGAATTTACATTCTGTTTGCTGAATGTCAATGTACTATGTTACTATGTTAGCCGCTGCCTTCGGGCCGTATTTGTAGTGGAGAAAAAGGCAGCGGGAAAAAAACTCTATTCTGACCATCTTTTCTCAAATCATCTTAAACTTATACATCAAAGCCTATATGATATGATTCCGTGATAGCCACCAATAACTTTAAAAGCCAAAATAACACTTCTTACAATAGTAGGAAAAACATTAATGCTGCGGCCAGACACAACTCGTTCACGAGCATAACGCAGGGGTCAGCCATCACCAGTGTCAACCATTTTAGAGGGAGATAGGTGACCCGGCCACCACGCCACCATTCGAATGACGTTTAGCAAACCTGCAGATTGAGTTCTTTTCTGCTATAAAATCTGTGCTATAGTTATTAACGTGCAGTCACGTCGTCAGTACACCTTTTTAAAACTAAATAAATAAATTGTGCGAGGTTCCATATTTTTAAGACTCTTGTATAGAAATATATTGTGCAAGTTTGTTCCGAACCTCTTTTTGCGACAAATCTAGTCGACGAAATAGATTTCAGAGCAATATTCTTTTGCAGATAAAGCGGGAAGATGAGTTATGATAATCCATTGAGAACGGCCACAAAAAATAGGAAGAGAAATCCGACAAAGAATAAAGGACAACAAACCTCGTCTCTACTAACTGAATAGACAATTAAGTCCGTATTAGGTAACTGCAAAGCGGCGGGGGCGGGGGGCGTGGGGTGAGGCTGATTCTGAACCGAGAAATGAACCCCATAATCGTGTTAGCGCGCAAAACAATCTAGCCGCGCTCGGAGGGCATTACGAATTCAAATGGATTCATTTCGGACGATTTTGTCCCTGGCAGGATGTCTTTGTTAGTCGTAATGCCGCTGTAGGCCGTGGGCCGCCTGTCGGTAGCTCTACGGCATTCGTTACTCATTTGATTTTTTAAAATATGTAGGTTTCTAATTAATTAGACGTACCAGTCGTAAGCCTGGAAGATATGTTTTACCGTCATGTATGAGATTCACGTTATGTAACTTACCTCATCATCCTGTTAACGATTAACAAATAACTCAGTCGCCTGTCTTAATAAAGTAAGTATTTAAGACACATCTCATCCCGTCCTGATACGTCCCGCCTCGCCAACCACATCCCGCCTCGCCAGTCCCGTCTCATCTCGTATCATCTCAGCTTATCTTACAAGAAGTTCTCGGCTTAAGACTAGCAAGTTTTTATATTTTACAAAACACATATTTTATTTTTTATTTATTTTATTTTATTTATTAGACACACAAAACAGATATTAGCCAGTATATCATCAAGATAACATCAATTACTATGTAAAATCTAAACTAATATCCAAAACATGTGTGCACAGCATGATCACAGTTTACGACATTAAACTTGAACGAGTCACTCAGCTAACACATTATTATGTGTTTTTTATTCAATCAAGGCTTGATCAAGCTCAATCAAGCCAGAAACCAAACAAACAAAATAATTATTAAAAAGAAGATAAGAAGAAGGAGGCGGCTATTTTTTCGGGCTGGATAAACTTTTCCGAAATACCGACTTTAACAATCCTATACACGGATTAAATATGTCTATATTGTTATTGATTTTGAAATATACAACCCTAAATAAAATTGGTCTTATGTTATCATAGGTCATAAGTTACTTAACGTATGGCGTAGGTTTACCAACGCTCGGCTCACGGCCTATTAAAGTTATTCTCAGTAAAGTAATGGCTGTTACTTTGATGAACTAGGGACGAGTCATAATGTCAGGATAGTCAGAGATGCGCCTAGCCCAACCGTGTCCTTTGTACAGCGTGTCCTCGACAGAGCCTTTGAACCACTATACAGTGGAAATGAGGGCAGATAGCGTCTCGGGCCGGCGTACAATGCCGGTACGCCCCGGCATTCCCCGGCCGACGTCCCCAGTCCGATAGCTCTCACTACTGTGTTGTCGTGTCGTATTCTCGACCATTCTTTGTCCAGTCCCTGTGAGGCCTCATCGATACACCGATAACAACATCTCTCCTCGAAACAAAGATATATTTCACAATGAACTGCATAGAGCTTTCACAATTAAACACCGGCCGTTTCCGATACTTTTGAAAATATGTGCACCCGAATTTCCGATGCGAAACATTTCGAAGAATGAAATCGAGGGTTTATCCTAAAAGGATGTAAAAAAATTCTATTACTTATAAACTTTTCAGGAAGCTCCAGCACATTTGGCGAATGCGTATCACATCCAGGTATCAATGTCAAAGAGTAAATTGGCGTACAGGATAATAGAGAATTGGGCCCGAAAAACAGCGGGTTCAATTCTCACCTGAAACAATATGTGACATGTTGAAACAATGGCAAGGTTTTTTGTCTGCACGGAACTATCGTTTTGATGAGCATAGGAGAAACTGTGTGACCTACATAAGCGGCACGTTATCGTCCCGGATTTTGAATAGTTTTATAATGAAAGAACATGCTAATAAATAGTTAATAGGAAACTTATAGTACACCAAAAGAAAAATGTTACTGTAAGACTCCAATAAAATGTATTTTTTCTATAGTTTTATTCAGAATATGGTTTATCTTTTTACCAAACACCGAAGTCTGTTTAGCTGTCAATGTGTGATCTAAACATTCAAACTTTCACATTTATTAAGATTAGTATGAAAGCGTCATGAACAAGGTGAAAGAAAAAAAATCGGCCAAGTGCGAGTTGGACTCGCGCACGAAGAGTTCCGTACCATTTAAATATATTTTAAGCGTCTAACTGTTGCCATTATTAATATCGAGCAAAACACGGCAAAAAAATCACGTTTGTTGTATGGGAGCCCCCTTAAATATTAAGTTATTCTGTTTTTAGTATTTTTTGTTATAGTGGCAACAGAAATACATCATCTGTGAAAATTCCAACTGTCTAACTATCAGGGTTCATGAGATACAGCCTGGTGACAGACGGACGGCCGGACAGCGGAGTCTTAGTAATAGGGTCCCTTACCCTTTGGGTACGGAATATTTATATTATTTTATTCAGCCTTTTGTCTGCATGTAAACAATATTTTTTTTAAATCCTATCAAAGCCACGAAATTAATAAAGAAGAGATGATATTTCTTGAATTTATTTATTATCCGTCCGCATTTCAACGCTTTCCTACACAGTTTGTTTACATGAAGACAAAGACTGATTGAAATGAAGTACATATACGCCAATTTGTCGATCGCTATTGTCACGAAGTCGCTTCGCCCGCTCCGTAGTTGATGCGTGTTGTGTGCTCGCCGTCGCTACGAGCTGCAGCGAGGCTCGTGTCTGTCGTATTGTGCCTGGCGTACTGGACCCCTTGGCATGGATGGACGAGCCACGCGTGACTTTTTTACACAGCCGTTGTTCAGACACATACGGCGCGATCAACAGACCGATGCGATGGCTGGCTTCGTTTGTTTAGGCCATTTGAAAGAAAAATCAATTCAGTAACAGTTTTCAGGCTTCCGTAGACAACAAGGAACCCTTATAGTTTCGCCATATCCGTCCGTCTGTCGGCCTGTCCGCGGCTTAGCACAGAGACGATAAGTACTAGAGAGCTGAAATTGAGTATAGATATACATATTTATTACGCCAACTGTACAATAAATTCTTAAAAACACTAAATCTACGCCTAAATCAGGGATGCAAATCAGTACAAAATATTTTAAACAAAACAGGCTATTAACAAATTGTTTCTAAACAAAAGTGTATATTAACTACAGTCCTAACCAACCTAATTACCTATTGGCGACATGACTGTGAGATACCAATCTTAACATATTTACTTAATATTATAAACGCGAAAGTTTGTATGTATGGATGGATGTGTGTTACTCTTTCACGCAAAAACGGATTAACGGATCCGGATGAAATTTTGCACAGAGATAGATTATAGTCTGGATTAGCACATAGGCAATTTTTTATCCCGCAAAATACACATCAAAATTACCAGGCGCACGAAGTCGCGGGCAACAGCTAGTATATAATATATTACAGTCGACTGTGTTCTAATTTGAAGACTTGATAAAAGAAAATTAAATAAAATATTCCTTCTATTATTATATTTTTTTTTTACCCTCCTGCAAAATCAAAGGAGGGTTACTGTATATATGCATGTCCTATGTCAAACAATTCCTAGTAAATATTTCGGTGGGTTACAGTTGAATTATCTTCGGGCATTCCTTTTCTTTAAAATCACTTAAATATTTATTTTACTTTATTTTTAGTATTTGTTATTACAGCGGCAACAGAAATAAATCCTCTGTGAAAATTTCAACTGTCTAGCTATCACAGTTCATGATGATACTCTACTGTATGTATGTCTGCCTGGTGACAGACACTAAACTGTCATCATTGTTTTATAGTATAGGTGATTTGATTATTGTGCCTTACTAGGTATATTGAAGACAAATAAACATTTTCTATTTCTATTTCATAGTAATAGGGTCCCTTAACCTTTGGGTTAGAAAGAGATTCGATACATAAAACAGCAAACTACAATCTACAACTTTAGTCTCGTGTACCAGTCGCAAGTCTTCCCTCGAGAAGGTCATCGCCTTGAGCTCTTCAGTCATAATCAGCGTCTCTCCGGCGTCAGGTTCTTGACGCGTTGAGTGTCGTGGTAGCTAATGACGGGACCTCTGCACTGAACTGCAGAAGGACGACTTACGTCGAATTGTGAAGTGGGTTAAAAATAAATAGGAATGATTGTATCGTATAGTGTACTTTCAGCGCGAGAAATAATTTGTAAGTTCGACGTATACAGGCATGTTTATTCAAATTCATAAGTTATACATAGTTTATGTCAAGATTCTAAGAGGTTAAGCAATTCAATTTCAATTTACCTTAGAAATAAATACAAATTTTATAAAAAAATAAATAATATTAAATAAATAATGTCAATGTTTCCGTAAATTGTATAGGTACTTGGTATACAAAGAAACCATACTTTAATAGAATCAGCAGTCCCAAAGTAGTAATCTTAGATATTGATTGTTTTCTTGACAAGCCAGTTTTTCAATTAGTTTGAAAATTTTGTATGACAGTACACGCATTATAGTAAATTATAATGATATATGTGTTAGTATAGTATATATTTGTATTCTATGGTTAGTTAAGTATTTTATTAAATATGTATGAATATTAGAAGTAAGTCAATTAGTTTATGTACATTTTTTCCCATATCTTTTTATTAACAATAAATAATTTTTATCTTATCTTATCTATTTCATGTACACCTACCTACCTACTCTCTTCATCAGTTCTATCCATCCTAAGGTTGTCTGGAAGAGATCGCTTTTAGCGATAAGACCGCCAATTGTATACGGCAAAACTTAGACATGTAAGCCTTTTAATGTACTTATTTTGCTTTCTGGTGTGTACAATAAAGTGTTTTAATCTAATCTAATCTAATCTATAGTTTACGGTCGCTAAGTAAACTAAGAGCATCCGCCATCAAACTTACGAGTATGCAATTTGGGAGAAATATACATCATGTATTTTTAATGTTTTTATCTCAACAAAAATCTTCAAATTTCAAGGAAATTAAAGGCACTAGAATTCAGTAAGTTAACAATTTTCTCGGCGGCCGCATTGACTTAACTTATCATTGGAAACATAATCATAATCAAAAAAAGTACTGTCAAACGCTCCACATGTTCCTTCGCAGCAAACATTTGATAAAGTAGACGCTACCGTCACACACACCACGTAGTACTGAAGAATATAAGCCCCGGAAACTCAAACTCGAAGACCTCGTTCACTCGTTTTAAACGAAATTCACACGGAACTTTCTCTGACGGAACTTTCTTCTCATTTATAGCTACTAAGCGGCTGAGATACAGTTTAAATAAGAGTTATATAGTCTAATACAATTCATTATACTGTGGCTGAGCTTCTGGTTGCAGCTGCTCAGAAGGATCATTTGTCACGCGAGTACAGCTGCGCCGATGTGTCAGCTGGGAGCGGCTCGTCGTCAGGTTCGTCGCATGCGCTGGAGGAGACACAGGTAGCCGACACCTACTGCGTTTTTCTCGTCACCTGTGTCAGTGCAGACTGCGGCAAACGAACACCCGCTGTGCTTGGCTCATAAGATAAGATAAGATTAATATTCTGTATTGCACACAAGAAACAAGAGACCTAAATAAAAGTTGTACCAGCGGTAGTAGCCTAGTGGGTAGAACATTGGGCTCGGAAGCGGGAGACCCAGGTTCGATTCCCAGTGCGGGCATGTACCTATGACTTTGTTTTCAAATTATGAAGTTATAGTAGCAATAACACTCGCTAACTGTGAAGGAAAACATCGTGAAGAAACCTGAGTGTCTGAGCTATTCACATACCTCAGCGCTTGAAATCGCCAATCCGCGGTGAGCATGCGTGGTGATTAAGCCCATACTCTCTCCCTGAGAGAAGGAATGTGCGCTACCGTGGGACGTATATAGGCTGCTTATGGTATGTGCTTATCGTCTGTGTTGAGCCTGGAAAAGGACCAGTTATCGACAGTTGCCCCAGCAGACAGGACGCTATATCAAGTCCGATAGTGGCCGATTTCGTAGCGCCATCTTGCTTTATGTGACAAGTAAGAGCGAGTGGGCGCGATGTTGTATCGCGTTGTCGCGCCTGATAAAATGGTCGTGCCCACTTCAAGGCGTCAAAAGTAAAAATAAATGCAGGCGTCACTTAAAAAGTTTCGTTACCTGTACTACGATACACTCGACAGTATCTATTGATATTCCTGACTCTATAATAACGTTGCAGTTGTCATACATTTTCCAAAGAAGATTCAACCTTTTAGTAAAAGTTAATAGACATCCACGATATTCGAAGCATTTTTTTGGCACCAAATTTCTAAAGTAAAAGTTTATTACCCAACAGCAAAAAAGGAGTAAAACTATTCAACCTATATTACCAATATTCAGCCGCTTTTAAATTTACATTAATTAATTTGTGTATTTTGGTGAGTTCACCATAAGCCAGATGAAATAACACGGCTTGTATTTTGCATAATTATTCACAGACAGAGATAATCAAAATTAAACAAGGACGTAATCCGCTCAAAGTTCCAAGCGGCCGGCCTCTGCGAGTTTCCGCAAATCATAGAATCTAAGCCGCAAATATTGTCCAAATTAATGATTTCCCACTGTACTTTGAATAGGTTCTAAATCCATCTCTACTCCTATTACATTCTAAGTTTAAGAGCGTCCCGTAGCGTCAAAATTCCTTACGATTATAACTAAACTTTGAAAATATGTATATTACAATGAGACCGAGATATCGAGGTTTGCAAATAATTTTATTGTAAAAAGCCTCTATATCACCAAAAAGTAAATACTCAACTTGCATCACTTCAGGCTAGAAAGGCCGTCAAAAGCGAAAAGACTCGTCAACGTCGATTACCTCTGATTGAGCAGCTCCAGAGGCAGAGGGGGCGAGTTCCTCGGTCCCGCGGGGAAGCCCCCGTCAAGGTTGCTGTGAAGTAAATCGAGCGCGAGTGAGCTAGGCGGTGGAGCTGCTCGGCCCTCGCTACTGCGACAACTCGTTAGTATCACTATGACGTAAACATTATTAGAAGGGAATAGGTGTATGTTGCTGTTAAAGTTGTAGATTGATTATATTAAATAATCGCCAACTGAAGTAATTTCGTTAATAGGCTCACATAACGGTGAGCCTCTTAACGCTCGGTGTGGATACGAATGAAGGAGAATAAAGACGAGGTGTGCCAATTAACAAGGATTTAGTAAAGAATTTTTAGATTAGTACTAAAAAAACAACCATATTTGTTTAGTATTCATGAGTGGTTTCCTATATTTTCGATAAAATTAAATCATTATTATCGGTCCAATCGATAAGTTAACTTTTGACAGATGGGTGCGCCCATGAAGTTCGTTATTTATTTGACAGAAAACAGTAGGCGAAAAATGCAGCACTTCATAGACATTTCTGTTTTTTTACAATAGTGATGCGACGTGTTTTGCTACAATATTATAACGAGTAGATTAGGTATATAGCGAAGACTATTCAAGTTGATTTTCTACAAAAATATAAACCTATCTTATTACAAAGATCTATATTACAACAAATTAGGTTTACATATTATAAGTAACAAATTAATATGAAAACCCATTGGGTAGTTTTTAGATTATCACGCTCAGACGGACAACATACAAAAATATCAAAGTAAAATAGCAATGCAATCAATCGATTAAAACTTCAACATAATTTAAATCGATTATCATATAAAATCAAATCGCTTACTTGACAGAACATCACTAAATGAGCTGTCAAAAGTTAAATAAACAATTGAACCGACTTTAACACAGATATTATTTCTATATAGTTATTTTAAGTGCCCCCAGCGGGAATCGAATTAGGCAATGTTTACTGCTAAACTCACGGAGCAGCACTGTGTCAAGCGTTTTCTGGATAAAGTTAGGTCTGAAGAATAGTTTAGATTAGAAAAGGCAGCGTAAGGTCGCAAACTGAAAAGAACTCAACGCCTAACAGGTCACAAGTTCATTAGGGTGACCCGACGACGAATAAAAGAAGTATTTCTCGAGGCGAGAGTCACAGACGCTCGATAGAGCATTTATTCCCACTTCTTTTCATTATCCACGTGAAGGTAACGTGGAAACGGAAATGGAACTCACGGAAACATGAGTTATTATTATTTCTATAGTTTAGGTCTGGTATTATGGTATTTCTATTCCATGAAAATGAAAAAAATGAAAAAAAAAACTTTATTGAGAAAAAGGTTAAAAAAGTGGTTACTGACTCCCAAACTAGGATTCCCTGTGCTATGGGTAGCCAGGCTGCTTCCAAAATACATAATAATATGTGTTTTACAATAGTTACTAATAGCATCTAATATCAATCTAAAAATATTTAAAAGCATTTCACATCATCGATTTCACTACAAGTTTCTATTAAATTTTGACATACATCTACGTCAGTCCGACCGTCCGTTCCGTCCGGACCGTTGAACCGTCCGTTCAACTGCTTAAAGGACTCCGTGAGGTTAGCGCTACAATGGAAAAAACCGGCCAAGTGCGTGTCGGGCTTCGTGGTTCCGTAGAAAGAGGGGGTTTTATCAGCTTTAAAGAACTTAACAACCTCATCAACGTAATTTTCAATGGAGTTTGTTCGAAGTTCTGCTTTTATAAGTTGGTCGCCTATCAAAAAATAGTTTATACTGGCTATGGAAGAGCGGAGTGTGAGTAAACGACACAGGGTATCCTAGTGTGGGGCCAGAAGCAATGTATGTGCCTGTATGTAAATGTTATTATTATTATTATTATGTTCTCCTTGCAGCGCCATCTAGTTTTTTTTATGAAACTCAACTGAAAGCTTTCACTGAAAATCCCTCATTAGTGTGGAATTTGACAGTTACACTATTGGAATTGTTTAAGATTTTGTGCGCGTAAGATAGGAGCAGGGCCACCAACCTGTAAGCACATGAAGCGCGAACTGTGATGGAAAGTAGGACGGCGGCGTTGAAAAAGGGCGGCGTGCGCAGATTCCCGCGTAAAAACGAACGCGAAACGATAATCAGAGAACGCCTGACCTAAACTATATCGAGTTTTTTTATTAAATTGTAAACGTTTTCTACTAAGGGTGTAAACTCACAAAAACTTAAATAGCACCTAGTGTCATCATAGTTTGAGCCCGAAGCCTGATTCATTTGGCGCGTTTCTGTAGAACGTACTTTTCGGCACGTCTTATTATGAAAAGTATTGGACGTAGAGAAAAAAATATAACCACGATTTTAAACATTTAAAAAAAAATTGCAATTTCAGACAACTATATCAGAGAAACTACACCATAGACCGCAAGCATAGGCAACTGATTAATTTTATTGACATAGCGAGAGTTGTGTGGCAGCGCAGTAATTGTTTAGTGGATAACCTTTCTGTTTGAGCTAATTAATTTTGCAAAACCGTTTTCCGTTGGCCTGCACTCCACCCAAATTCCGCAAATGCGCAACAAGTAATAAGTAATATCATGGACTGGTCAATTGTATAATGAACATAACAGGGGATTTCTCTTACACAATATTTGCTGGCTTCTACACATTTTGTCGTATTGTGGCAAGTGGCATAGTCCAGTGTCTGCACACCCCTCCGGGATACAGGCGTGATTTTATGTATGTATGTTGAGCATAAGATAAGATAAGGATTGAAAGAAAGAAAGAAATTTATTGGGCACAGAAAGATTACATCAGAGGCTTAGCTTATTACAGTCAAGTTGATGATTTGCTTTACAAAGTTCGGGTCGTTGATACCTGTACTGTAAAAACTGTATTACAGATACCAGCGCGTTCCAATTTAGTTGACACTTTATTCGTTCGAGTTGACAGTAGCCATTACATTCGGTAGCTTTAAGTAGGTAGGTACTTTTAACATACGAGGCAGGTGCATAGTTAAATAAAAGGTAATAATTTAAAAAGAAGAAGAAAAACAAAGGTTGCGTATGCGTGCGTATGAGGGTGTATGCGTGTGTAGTTGTATGTGTGTGTGTATGTGTATGAGGGTATGTGTGTGTGTGTGTGTGTGTGTGCGTGTGCGTGAGTGTGTGTGTTTGATTCCGGATCAACGGAATTTCATTTTTTCTATTCTTAATTTTTATCTTTTGTTCTTCATTAACCAGACTACACTCGGTCAATGTAGAATGTACGTTGAACCTATGCTTGACCGTTGGTTCGCTGAACCGTCCGGCGACTTCACAATGGAACTAGCAGCGCGCACAAAACAAGGCAATAAAGAAGTAAGCGGGCGGAAGTGACGTCACCGCCGCGGACGCACCATGAATAATACACCAGATTAGGAGATAGCACTTGTACACAGAAAGATTGGGATGTCTCCGCGTAACTTTTGCCAAAAAATTGAAAATTACGTATACGTACGGGGATCGTTCGACTTGTAGTACATTGCAAGTGTAACTGAGTGTGTCAAATTTATATTATTGTCTTGCTAATGGATAAGCCAACTAAGGCAAGAGGGCGATACGAGATCTAAGCAGGCCTACTCCTTTCATAAAACATGTCTCACGTACGTCTGAAATAGAGATATAAATAAATCACTTCTTCACATAAGACACACAAAGCAAAACAACACAAATCTAAGTGCAAGACAACACGAAGAAAGCATAGAAAAAACATGAAAAATCTTTTTATCATCATCATCATCAGCCATTTGACGCTCACTGCAGGACCCAGGTCTCCCTCGTGGTTTTCCAAGCTTCCTGGTCTTATACCGCCCGCATCCAGCAACTCCCCGCCACCGTAACCAGAAATATCACTTAGCTAATATTATTCAATTCAATGCATTTATTGCGATAAATATTTAAGGGATACCAACACAAACAAGACATAAAGTCTGTGTCAATAGCATAGCGTCCTCTATAGACATTATACAACCTTCAGTCGATATTAAAACCGTATACAAAAGTATCGAGACAATGCGTGAAGGTATTTTTTTGAGTTCAATTCCATTTCCGCATAACAACGGAATGGTTGTCTCTTTTATGAAGCAAAATGGCGGACTGGAGGAAGGAAGGAGCTTCCTCCAGTCCTTTATGAATAAAATATTGTGACACAATCACTGCGTTTGCCATCGACAGGGCTTTGTCGCATTTATATTTGCTGCTATAGGTATGTATAACTAGGCAAACGGAGATACAAGGTAGAACCGTTCTCGTTCTTTCTTTTTTTATTTCAGTTAATAGGTAATGGCCATTTATGAATTATAAACTTCCACTTCTAAAAACAACAATTAAAATAAAAGAAACTGTAATTATTAGCTATAAATATTTTTTTTAAAGAAATACTCAAAATCAATGCATGCATTTTGCATATTTCATATTTAAAAACAGGGTTGTACAAAGTTTAATTTTGGGCTAGGTCTGTGGTTTCCCAGTAATTTTGAAATACATAATCGGTCACAATACCTGTTAAAAATAACATGTGATTATTTTTGAATCGTCGGTCATTGCGCATAACATCTTGATATGGCTAACGCTTAAGTATGCAGTTTGAACGTTACAAATATCGGGAGTAGGATGGCAACAATGGGGAACTAGCCTTAATAAATATATTAGAATAAAGGACAAAAAAGTCACAACCATAAAAATATTTTGTCTGGATTTTAGTCCTCAAAATTTTGCGAAAAATCAAGGTGCTCTAACATAAAATACTAGTTAAATTGATTTTTTCAATGAATTCTAAAAGTTCAATTTTGACTTAGCCACTGAATATGACTTTGTGCCGTCTGTATTTGTTTTACCGATAAAAAGTGTTTTACGTGTTTAACCCCTAGTTTAGGGGTAAGAAGTTCGAATTGCGTTCTGACAATGTGTAAGAAATTTACTTTAAGAAAAAAAATTGTAGACTGTACAAATAAATTATTGTTTATTTATTTTAAAACGTTGTTGTCTGGTTTCTTCAAACAATAATTTTATTCAGAAAAATTTAAAGCGTATTGTCGCTAAACCATCGCTGCCATTTATTAGGTGAACACAAACCTTGCTATTTCCTTGGGACGGTTATGCAATGGCCAGGAGCGAGACGTGTATTAGTGCATTCAAACTGAAGTAAGCGATAGAAAAGTATACACAGAAAGTTCATCTTTGATTGATCTTCTTTCTTTTTATACGGTCTCTGTCAGTTTCATATTATGATATTATACAATCCACCCATTCGGTACATTCTCGGAACTTACAAAATGTCTTATGCCGGAGCGACTTTCAATTTATTGTACAAACTACACTAGCCTGCAGCAATGTTTTTTATTATTTTATTCCTAAATAAATAAATCTGTCAATGAATATGAGGGAGGAAAACATCCTTGTTCAAAATCTTGCAGAGTCGTTTAACACGAGAGATGTTGCTGTTCTGAGTCGCAACATCACGGAACGATGTAGCCACAGTGACTGCCGACCTCCGACAGGACAAGGCATCAAAAAAGCAAAAAAAAAGAATCAATGAACCTTTCCTATTGTAACGGCTGAAATGGTCAACCCTTTCACCCTTACAGTTTTCAGCAACATATCTCTAAAATTGATACGAGTATCGCCATCTACTGTGATCTTAAAGAAGTTTTCTACTATAGGAAGGGATAGACGTAAGGATGCTCCACCCATTGGGGGGAACACAAACTTCTGCAGGTATAGAATAATGTATCTTAAATTTACATTGATATGCTCGAAGATCGTTTAAGTCATACCACCCGTGTAATTCTTACACACACACTTACAAGCAAGATTCGTTGAAACCATAACTGTCAGTCGAAACTAAACAGCATAATGCCATTTTGCTGTGTCAAAAGTATTGTATTTTCTAGAGCAACGTCGACCTTATTCATATGATAATAAGGCGTGATTATTAAAGCAAAAGTTAACATTTACATGCGGCCTCTGATACGTCATTCGGACTTTGTTCTAAGAAATAAATGAGAACAGAGGGTCTCTGTATGAATTTAAAGTAAATATTGTATGAATGTTTATGAAATTTAATTATTTGTCGGCTAGGGACAAAAGGGTTAGAATTACGCCGCCTTACGGGGACTTCACTTTCAAGAAATCATGGGTTTGTCCTCATCTATCCCTTAGGTTTGGAACTCGTCTTTGTATGGAAATAATGCATTTATTAGGTAATTTCGAGAATTAAAACTCATAATGTATTACATAGTTAGTATAAAAGTTTAGCCTAGATAGAACAACAAATATTTTTGCAAACAAACCCATAAGATTTTCGAAGGAAACGATATGTAATGATGCCATCATATTTTTCCAATGCACATAGTTATATTTTCAGTCACGAATCTACAATATTCTAGAATTTCCATTCTTTGCCATACGATCCTTAGATGCAGTGGGTCAAACGGGAATACACCGCGTAATGTAAACAATATTCTCTAATCTAAACTAGCTTCGAAGTGTTCGACGAAATTTTGTACGGGTTCAGATTTCAAGTACGTGGGACCAAGATTTCGGGCAAGTCATAAAAATGGATGATGAATGGTTTTGTGGGAGGAGTCGAGGATTGAACCGAGGAGAGCTGGTAAATCAGGAAGAAATCATCGAGAGTTCAGTCACGGCATTCAAAGAGAGAGGTAGTTCACCTGAACATTCGTCCGCGCGCGCATACCTCTGACTAGACCTAGCAGTCTAGACTTCCCGCGTTTACTGTGTTCTTTAGGACAAGTCCTCAGTGAAGACTTCGCGAGTGTAATAATAAGCAAGCCAGCAGAGACTTCGCAAAGTAGAGAAGGGAAGAGTGCATCGATCCGTTTTCCGTGAAACAAAGAGTTTTTTCCGTCAAGGGGCGTTTTTTCTAACATCAAATATAAATTTTTGCGTTGCCTTCACGTGATATTTATTATTTATTATTATTATCTATGTATACTCATATATTTTAAGTATGTGTATATTTTGATCCCGCTAATTAAAGTTCTTCCAGATTCCAGTTATTCCAGAATTCTATTTATAGATTTCACACTAACTAGCGAGAGCAGAAGGAGCGTTGGAGTTTCCCACTATGGGTTCTGCGTTGGAGATTGTCTCTAATTACTTAGGGCTTAGAGCAGGATATCATGACATGAGTAGCTACAGGACAGGATTCCGATGCCAGAAGGAGTTATTTACTAACAAACCACATCAGAACGAGACGGCGGATTGAAGGAGTGACTAAGACGACCTTCTATTACTTTTCTTTATCAAGGACTACAGTTTTGGAGCAGAGCATCGGGCAACACATCGCTTCATATATTTATATTTCTAACTTATGTTTCTCTGTCATAGCTAGCGTCGTTTCAATTCTTTGGTGCGAAAAGGTGATGCAAGCTTCGGGGTTCAATTAGGTCCACGGGTTTCGCGAGAGTACTGTCGTACAGAAGAGTAAGAGTCGGCGGCGTGCCCTGTCCCAGCGCGTGTGCACGTTGGAGAGCTTGTTATCTCATACTCGGAAGTTTAACAGTGCATTTGCGAGAGTTGTGCCAAGAAGGTATGTTGTAGATGTACTCTTTGGTGGACGAATAAGAGTCAGCGGTGTGCCTTGTCCCAGCGCCTGTGCACATTGGAGAGCTTGTTATCTCATATTCTGAAGCTTGAGAAGTATATCTACAATAGTAGAATCATTTAGTCTCTCAGGATCATGACTGGCAGAAGAGTAAGAGTCAGCGGCGTGCCCTGTCCCAGCGCGTGTGCACGTTGGAGAGCTTGTTATCTCATACTCGGAAGCTGGGAAATGTCTTGTGAGAAGATTTAACGGGGGTAAATTAGAGGGAATATAGGGAAATGTATTTTAATTTAGAATAGGATAAGAGGAGCGAAAGAAGAAGACTGTAAGTGTGATGGTCCGTTAGATGAGAGAGAGATTTTGTGCATGTTGCAATTATGGCTGCATGAAAGAGGTAGGAGGAATCGTTGTGCCCGATGGATTCTGTTGGACCGGACTTCTTATAAGTTCATGGGAGATGGGTATGTGTTGGAAGGGAGCCCATCATCAATTTGTAGATTTAATACCTTTGTCACCAGAGATGCTAGTGACTCTTGTATCGATCATGTCCTTCTAAAAACCAAACTCCCCTCGTTAACTACAGTCATACAGAGCTCAACTACTGACCACAAAACTACAACTCTCTGCCTTAGCAAGAAACTTCCCCGCACTCACGATTTTACAACATTAAAGAATGTTAACCACGAAGCGTTGCGGGATGAAATCAAGAACATTAACTTCGACCCTATTTATGACTCAAATGACCCCAACGATATGACTTCATACCTAATAAATCAAATAACAGACGCTATTGACAAACACACTACTTTAATTAAGCTATCGTCTCGTAAAAAAATCATTAAGCCTTGGATCACACCCGGACTCGTTCGCTGCATAAAACATAGAGACAAGCTACACAAAAAAACAAAAGCTGATCCAAATAATAATACAATAAAAAATATTTATACACGCTATAGAAATTTTTGCACTTCACTTTTAAAAAAACTTAAACGTAACTATGAAAAAAATCTAATACATGATGCTGGTAAAAACAATAAAAAAATCTGGGATGCAATAAAAAACATAACAAACACATATAAAGCTAAGAACTACCCTAAAGAATTACTTACAGTATCTAATTCCCCCGAGGAATCACTTAATAACGTAAACACATATTTCAGTAATGTGGGTAAACTATTAGCGGAGGACCTACTTAAACAACAACCTAACTCGAATAAGGATACGGATGAACATTATGCCCCCCTTCAATCCTTTGTTCTGGATAGTACTGATGAGGATGAAGTGGATGGAATTATACTTAGTCTCAAGAATAAGTGTTCTGTAGGATGGGATGGTATAGCAAACTCATTGATAAAACAAAATAGGAACGAACTTGTGACTCCACTTACTTATATATGTAACAAGTGCCTAGAGCTAGGTATATTTCCGAATGACTTAAAAAGATCCCAAGTAATTCCTATCCACAAAGGAGGAGACAGAAATCTAATAAATAACTATAGGCCTATCTCAATCCTCCCAGCTATATCAAAAATATTAGAAAAAGTTATTAACCACAGATTAGTATCCTACCTCGAAGACAACAAGATTCTATCCGAGCAACAATTTGGTTTCCGCTGCGGTAAATCTACAGATGATGCTGTTAATGAACTAGTCGAACATGTAGGCATAAACCTGGATAAGGGAAACAAATGTCTTTCGATTTTTCTTGACCTGGCCAAGGCGTTTGATTCGATCTCTGTCCCCATTCTTATAAAAAAATTAGAAAACATTGGCATTAGAGGTACTCCACTTAACCTATTTGTAGACTATCTTACAAACAGAAAACAGTCCGTTAAGTTAGGTACTCAGGTAAGTGCTGAACTGCCTGTTTGTTATGGTGTCCCACAGGGCAGTATTTTGGGGCCTACCCTCTTTCTTGTGTACCTTAATGACCTCTTGTTGCACAAATCCTTCCCCGGAAAATTTATCTCGTATGCCGATGACACGGCGCTAGTTTTTACAGCCAAAACATGGAAAGATACCCTCGAACATAGCCAACGTGGATTCAACCAAGTATGCAAGTGGCTAAGGGACAATGTGCTTACGCTAAATGCTGTTAAAACCAAATACTTAACCTTTTCCCTTAGAGGTACCAATTTAATTGCTGAAAACCTCAGAGCCCATACATGCTCCCTGTCAGACACGGCAAACTGCTCATGTAGTTCCTTGGAACATGTTAGTGCAATAAAGTACTTGGGCGTTATAATTGACGAAAATCTCTCATTTAAAGACCAAATTGAGATGCTGTGTGGCAGAGTTCGGAAACTTATTTACGTTTTTAAAGTGCTCCGCCATATTCTTGAACCTCACTTATTAAAACAAACTTACTATAGTCTTTGTCAATCGATAATTTCGTACTGCATTTTGTCGTGGGGAGGAGCGGCCAAAACCACTATTAAAAAGCTTGAGGTTGCACAAAGAGCAGTCTTGAAAGTGTGTACATTCAAACCTTTCCGCTTTCCTACTAAGGCTCTCTATGAATTTTGTGGGGTACTGTCGGTTCGTCAACTCTTCCTTCTCAGCATTGTTCTAAAGCAACATTCAAAATTACCTTTCGATCCATCTAAACTTGAAAAGCGCAGAGCTTACTCTGTATGTCCCCGGCTCATAAAGCATAAAACCTCCTTTATCCAAAAGTTTTTCCCCTTTTTAGGCCCATTTATTTATAATAAAATCAATAAATCCTGCGAAATCTTTAAATTAACCAAAGTAATGTGTAAACGAAATGTTTCGATGTGGCTCAAATCACTATCTTACGATGAAACTGAGAAACTCCTAGAGATCTGTAAGTAATAATCTCATCTTATCTCATTTTGCATATTCCACTATTTTTCAAAAATATATAAGTATTTATTTTGCTGCGGTACTCACCCTCTCTCTGATCTCACACACTTACACACACTCACTCACTCACACTCACATTCATTTACTCACACATTGAGGGAGGTCAACTAACACTATACCTACCCTTTTTCTTATTTTTTCTTATAATACTTTTGTTTTAACAGTAATTTACAGTTTTTGTTAAAACCAACTAGGTATGTAAGAATTTTGGTAGTAGTTTTTGTTAACGGAGGAAGTAGGCGCTGTCTGCTGTAATACAGGTGATGAACCTAGCACAGCAGCGGATGCTAAATAACTTAAATGATAAACCAAACATGTAATTTGTCACCACCTAGTTTTAGTCTAGTATAAGACTATTATGTCATAAATAAATTACTTACTTACTTACTTACTTACTTACTTACTTAGATTCTTTCTTCTAGATTTTCTCCTGAAGGTCTAGAATCCCTCCCAATTCTATTTATTCACAGGAAGGAGATCTGCTGACTACGAACTATATAAGTTATCCCTTTCATTCCAATATTTTAATAATGACATATTATTTGTACTTTGTATTTTATCATATTATGTATTATTTTACTGTACGTGTTATTATTTTTGTGATGCGCTATTCGCGAGTGAACCTGATTAGGCGCGTGTGTCAAAGGTCTTCCTAGAGAAGCATCATGTAATGCATCGACATGCATAGTTGTAGTGTACAGAAGGATTGCAGCGCTCACTCTCTCACTAGTCGCGGACATTGGGGCTAATCGAGTCTCGATGCTTGTCTTCTTGGGGCGTTTACGATTACTGACCGAAGCTAAGTTGCATGTTTTCTTTACTTAAACTGATTATGTGTACGGTTAATTTAATCGCGGATTATTATTTACTTCCTTTATCATTGTTAAATTATTCGTCTTTATCATTTCTCAACACAAGTATGGGTCTTTATTACTTAACTAGACGATCACGACTATTTTCATTGGCCAATTAATTTTCAGAAAATTTACAACCCTTCAGGTTATTTTTATATGTTTATATATTTTATTTGCGTGGGGTGGTGGCGTCTCGCTTTTAATTTATTTGAGGGACCCCCCATCCTGTTTACACTATATTTGAACCAACGAAGAAAATACGTATAACTGATAGATTTTCCACATCACAGGCTACGCCTAGTAAGGAAACCAAGAACTTCCTAACAATATCATAATGAGAATGTATTTTGTAATAAGTACGTTGTTATCGATGACTTCGTTGATTAGACTGACAATTAAAACAAATAAAAGATTCGCTAACGAAGCTATCATCAAGCTAAATGGCACCCACACAAGCCTGGTATTCTGGCCAAGGAACAAATAAATACAATCTCGTATCTACTAATAAATATTTTTTTATTTATTCAGAATATCAGAATTTTTTCTGACGTCAATAATTTACATTTCATTTGTTGATTATCTGGCTGCCTTTATGGCAAAGATCAGTCTTTTTATCTAACAGTTTTTTTAATATTTTATTTACTCTAGTTACAGCTAACATAACAGGACTAATAGCGAAGTTATCTATTTTTGACATAGTATGAACAATATAAACTTGTAACAGGCCTAGCTAACCGGATCGTTTTTAGAAATCAAGCTTTAGTAAAATCAATTACTGAGCACAGGCACATACTATTTAGGCTTACACACTACATACTACTAATCAAAATAATAGCAAAAATATGTAACAAAAATAATCATTTATTTAATTTTATTTGAGCCCCGTGGGCGAATTTAGAGATTTTTACCTAGGATTATGTTTATTTCCTTAAAATTCACTTAATACAGTTTTTCTCTTTTCCCAAGACTATGGTAACCCTATTGAGTGTTTTAGAGGAATCGTCTTTTAAGTCGTAAACCTTACACAATTTCCGAACCAGGCCCCTGTTTGAAATCGCTTCGAGCAGACCCTCTGTACGGAGCCGGGGCCAGGCCTGTGACGTTGCAGAGCAAGGCGTGCGGTAAATAATGCGGCGGTCACACGCCGCACGAGATTAATGCCCCGAGGTGCGGCTGGGCCAACGTGCGGGATTACGCAAATGTGCCGTGCCTTAGATGCAATTGTTTCTTGGCATGTTTTCTTGTATTTGTTTTCTTTTGGCATCAATCCAAGATGAAATGGTTCATATATGCTCTTGGCTGGGCCGGTATTTACACTAATAAGGTAGGTAAGGTAATAAAATGCGCAACGAACCGTCGCGCTACGCAGCGTAGCAGTGCTACGCCGCTACTATCTCGCTACGACGTAGCGACGTAACGTAGCGTAGCGTTAGCGTTAGGCTATACCGTACCTCAGTGACAGAATATTTAAAATGTTCAATCATTATTGCTTAGTTTTAATTCACGTAAATTTAACTTTCCACACTATAACAAACTTATGCTAGAAAATTAGTTTATTTTGTTTTTGTCCTTATTGATTCGTACAAAGACAAGTTGACAGCACAACTTTAAACACACGCACTACACTTAGTTGCGGTACGGGTGATTTTGCATTTAGAATGTAAAGGTTCATGAGTATTCGACTGCACATCGGCCATCACGTCAATTGTGATGGATGCACAGCATGAAAATTATGACGTCATCGGTGAGCGGGCCAGTTCAACGATGACGTCACTAATATGCGGCAGTTTTGCTCGTGTTTACTCGCAGATTCTAAGCTGCCGAATTAATACCCGAGCCGCTGAGAGTGGCCAATTATTAAGCTAAGAACACCGCCTTGTTATACAGTCGGGCTATGCCCTAGCCACATATTATCTGCTTATGTTCATAAATAAGATTCCAAGACACTGGATCGCTCTCAAAACTCCGCTCGTAATAATTAGAAGAAGTGTCAGTCGAGTAGATACAATAACATAAATGCGCGTTCGTTCCGCCCCAATTTATTTACCAAGTGCGGCGCACGCTGGCGACGCTCGCTCAAGTGAGTGTCGTGTAATTCTGTAAGGTTATCTGTGCGCTCTTCACGGCTAATAATTACCTCCTAACCTCAAGGGTTGTCACTCCGGGCGCGTAATTAGTCGCGCGACCATTAATCACCGCGCGACGCCCGCCGCCACCGCCCGCCGCGTGTAATGCGCGTTTTTGCGCCTCGCATGTCGCAGCCGCTTTTATTGAATTAGACCCCCAGCGGCTGACAGCCCTGAGACGGCCCGCTACGACATGTCGCCTCTTTTTTGTTTTCACTTATAATTCCTATCCGGAATCTCTGGCGCGAGCTCTGACGCGGGCCTTTTTCTTGAATGAGCGCAAAAACATATGTGTAGACGTTCTCCGCGAATCAAAATGGAATACCACTTAGAATTGTTTCTAGCAAGCGATTTAATTATGGATGTAATTAATTTGCAATCACTGGTATTTGCACTCCGCGGCGCTTCTAATTAGCGCAGCCTAAATTGGAATGAGTGAAATCGGCAGTGCATACACCGAGCTGTTCACAATCACGTAAACTACGACAGCATCACCGAAATAACCTAGTTTGAATACAAATATCACTTAACATAACTATGAGAATTCCCAGAATCAACATATTTGCTAAAGTTAACCAAAATTCATATTGTATTATAGACAACATCATCTACCCCAGGGCCATTTCATATTCTGTTTATTAAATTAGCCTAAGTACCTACTGAAGGTTTTATCCACACAGAGACAGAACGTTTGCTCTTTACTTTTTGTACTATTGAAATATTATTCTATTCCGAATGACGACGCACTAAATGTGACATTTGATTTGACTGCCCCAGAGCTCGTGGTTGGATTCCCAATCGCCCCAGTCTGGGTTTGTTTGGTTACGATAGCACAGGGTGTCCTAACTTGGGACCAGGACAAGTGATTGGTGTTTCAGGCCACCCTAACTACTATTGACTGAACTAGCTACATATAAACAAACTTTGCTTCCAGAATCGAGTTCCCTTTATTTCTTTTAACTTTCATCCCGTAATTTACAGTGCTATAAGCGACATTTATGGGCATTACTTCAAACTAATTCATACTACTACTAAATTCTATAAAGATAAAAGCGCATTTTTCTACGTCATTCATCATGAACTGTCAACACCTTCATTGAACGACAGTCCAACGGATAGGCGCTTATCCAAACTGACTGAATAAAAATTCAGCGGATAATTGTCGATAGTAAGCGTTATATGGCGTTCAACTTCTGTTCTACGTGGCTACGCGGTAGACTGATTAACGAGCCCATCTCGGGCTTATGCCGCATTATCTAGCCGTCTAATTCGCGGCCCTACTTTACATGATTAATGACGCCCTGCACGCCGCGATGTTCGCGCAACATTGTTCGACTATTGAATGACTGGTGCGCTCTCCCTCTGCACTACTGCAACGCTATATGTACGGGATTGAACACATTATCGTTTGCGTTGGCATGACTTCCACGTGACACAATCACTTAGTTTGGTCTCAAACTAGGATATCCTGTGCTATCATAATGGTAACCAGGCAAGGACTCACAAACATAGAAATAAACCCGGACTGAGGCCGTGCGTACAAATGTACGGCGGCCCCGGTGGGAATCGAACCCACGCAAGTTCATTTTGTAACAAATTTGTTTTACGATGAATAACATTTTAACTAAAATAATTTATCTACAGTGGGCTCAATCGCGATCGATGTTCTAAGAAACTTAATTTTCGACGTTTCATAAGAGGCAATAAGCGACAAGCGTATGAGGGAGATAACGTCAGAAGAAAAATCTCAATCAATCCAAGTACAGGCCCACCAATCTTCATTACTAAAAAAACACATATAAAAAAGATGACAAGCGTACGCCTTAAGGTTTTAAGGCACACTATTGTAATTGAATTAAATAAAAATAGATTTTATTCTTTACTGGCCTTAAAATTTCATGTTTATTTTATTTACAAGGGGCACAAACTGTATAAAGTACATCGCATTCTTAAAGACTTAGTTTAAGTTTTACATTCTGGTACCTTTAAATACTAATAACATGGTCCACAACGCTCGCCAAACAAGTGGATGGGAAAGTAAATTTTAGGTAAAATTTTTAATATTTTTTATCCTTTAAAAGCCAAATATTCATTTTAATAAGTTCGTTTAGTATGTAAGTAAGAGGTATTGATACCCCAGTAGACAGACGGACAACAAATAGATCCAATAAAGGTTCCCTTTTTTTCCTCTTAAGGTGCAGAACCCTAAATATGATGAGGAGTGTCGCAGGCAGTCGCTATCGACATCGGCCCTTGAATTAGGCCCTCCTCATCTCAATCGTGCCACGAAAATTATCGGGAATCGCGATATTTTATTTTTCGCGAATTGCGAGCCTATCGAACAAATTGCCTCCTCGATGAAAAAGATGGCCTAAGTGGAACAATAAACACCGAGTGTCAACATAATGTTTATAGGATGCTTTATAGGATGATCTGCGAGATATAAAAACGAGTGACAAGCGATTGCCAATAGACTGAAATACCTATGTTGCACAGAGCACAGATTAGGTGCCAGACAAAAACAAGTTGACCAAATGACTGACGTATTTCGGGTCTAATTGGTAGGAAACATGGTACGTCACTTAAAATTCTTCGTACTTTAGTTTAGTCAAATTAACAAGTAATAAAAAATGCTCTTATATGTCCATCGCAATCTCGTCCCGATTGCGCGGATTTTTGTTCAATTTGTCTGCTGAGCATTATAAAAAGCCATTCATATTTTAACACATCTTTGTTCCGCAATGATTATGCTTAGCTGACTTCCTCAGCTTAAAATATAATTCCGTATGATAAACTTATTCCCTGTTCGGGTCTATAATAACGAGAGCGATCCAATTGCAATCAGCACTAGGCAGACTTCGGGCTCACGGGAACAAAGGCTTTTGTAATGTTCTTTCGCGGTAGCAAAGAGTTTGTAGAATTATCCCAGTGCTGAGTAAACAAACCAGATGGGGCGAGCAGAAGTTCCACGTAGGTACTACTTTTTATTCTCTTAGATACGAAAGATTATGATGATTGGAGCCATTTGTAGATTAACACATGGTTAATGTACGAGGAACCGGTGGGTTGCTTATTAAAGTCAAATATTACTTCAAAAAGTAACGCAACGTGTTTATTACCACCTTCAGGATCTAAATCAACGTAGACAAAGAAAATAAGTACACATTCAAACGACATTTTAATTAATACCTATACTAAAGCTCATACTATTCGCTTTGTACACTGGACATGATCGTTCTCTAAACATATTATCTTCTAACAACACAGAAGTATAAATGTTCTGTGGATTGTTATGTTGTGTGAACCGGCGGCAAGGAAAGCTCTTTTAGTTTCTTGTCTCTGCAGCATAACCCACTGCAGTGCGCCGCACTTCTGTGACGTGCCCCGAGCTCCGTCGACACAGCGTCCGCGCCTCTTTAACGCCCTTTCACTCGATAGCTACTCAACACACCATTCCGTTAACGCTGGAACAGTGTACCAGAAAATAAACCAGCTGTTAACTAAACAGTTATTAGTTTCTGAACATCGTAAAACGACGACGCTTACGTAAGATGTAGAACCTTCGTTCGTTTCGTTTCGGATATCTCAGCTCCACTCCAGATAGATAAGATAATTAACTATGTAGTAATGATTAGTATGACCTTGTTTGGAATCCCAAATTAGTTTTGAAGCATCTTCTAAATTAACATATTTAAAAAGTGTCAGTTTAATTCACAGAAAATAACTTTTCTAATAGAGTACGTTACTCGGTCCAACTGAACGTTTAAAGTTGGTGTTATATGAGAGTCATCCAACGCGGTAATAAGGCTATATTTTTACTGCACACGTCCACTGGGCACTTCTCGCGTAGCCATGACACGGACAGAAGCTTGGCTTATGTTCAGTGATCGGACTAGGTAGAATGTAAATCCCTTGAGTTGGCAAGGAGTCGTAGCACGGACCTATTTAAGCCATTACTTTATTTTGGTTGGGTTTAGATATTTCTTAGCGCTTGCAAGGCTGTAGGTGTACCTATGTATCTTTGCAATTTTTTATGTTGTGTGCTCTAGTGTACAATAAACAATATTCTTATCTTATCTTATCTTACGATTGTTTGTATTAGCAAGATGATGATAAATAGATAGAAGTCTGACGCTCTGGTAGTATAATCATATGATCTGCAGTTTACTTCTGGTGCGATGCGAGCTCTAATAAAAATATTTTACTGGTTTATTCTGACTGCTCGGAGGATGGGTCAAATTGCATTTCATAAAGCACAGATAGGACCCGTGTGTACTTAGTTTGAAGTGTAATATAAAATTTAATGACATTAAAATGTGAGTCATTAAAAATACATCTGACACTAATTTATGCTGCTTTCCATGATAGGGTTACCCCCGGTTTTTTGTACACTAACACGCTGTTAATCTACTGTTTACAGTTGTCTGTGGTTTTTTTCGTATGCACTTTGGTCAATTGACAGCTGTTAACAGTAGATTAAGAGCGTGTTAGTGTACGAGAAACTGGGGGTACTCATTTTCTGTATGTAAATTCAGAACAAACCATCGAATACCTGAGCACTCAAAGTTCATTAGCCATGCTGAGACGACATGCATCATTGATACGTATGCAGTTTAGGTGTCCTATGTGGTAAGCAAAGACTGCTAGGTGTAGGTACTTAGCTGTAGTAGGCCGGCGGCACAATAAATCCAACACTTCACAGCAAGTCCAGTCTTTAATGCGTAAGCACAGAACAGAAGTAGTAAGAAGGAGTACAGAGCAAAGCGAGTAGTCACAAGCACAGAAGATAATATAGTACTTAGCAGGCACAGTTGTAAGCAGAGAACTAACGAGCGTCGGATACAGTAGGTAATGTAAAAGCGGGCAGCGTGTGCCAAACGTCGCGTATAGATTCCGACTGGTTGGTCTTGAGCAGCGCATCATCACGCGGAGTGCGCGTGCGGCGGCCGGTTTTCACACAATGGGCTGATCGGCAAGAGCGCGGTTCCATGAGACCTGACAACCAGCTGATTCACGATAATAACGGATACGTTATTATCTTATGTTCTAGTGTGAATGCTATTTGTGACTGGATGTTATTATGGAAAATTAATTAGTAAATAATATGATAAATGTGTACATAGTATTTTATAGGTATTTAGGGTTTAGTTTTAAGTTGTATATTAATTAGAAATTTATTGTACATATACATATTATATAGTATTTAATACAAAATAGTCATACAATATGTATAGTCATGTGGATGTAGCCCACATCACTCCCCCCCAGAGACCAGGTTAGGGTCGATAATAATCCGGGAAACGAACGCGTCTCCCAGAGCGAGTGATTTTATGAGGTTGAAGTGGTGCCGGTGAAGATTTGTTAGTGTGGGTGTCAGTACTAGTGCTTGGGAATGTGTAAGTGTTGTTTGGAAGTGTATAAGTGTGTGTGTTATTCAGTAAATCTTCCTCCTCCGAAAGCACGAACGCAGGTTTTAGACGGTCGATACTGACAGTGACAGGCTGTCTCTTGACAAGTATTTTAAATACCTTGTCACTTCTTTCTAACACCTTGTATGGACCAGAATAAGCTGGTTGAAAAGTCACGCGCGAAGCGTCTTCTCGCAGGAAGACGTGTTCGGCAGTGGCTAGCTCTTTAAAAACAAACACTTTATGCTTGCTATGCCGGGAAGCTGGAACAGGCTTAAGTTTTTCAGCGAACAAGCGTAAGCGCGCTGTAAATTCTGACAAGTCAGATGTAGAGGGTGTGCTCGGATTGAAAAATTCGCCGGGGAGTCTTAAAGGCTCACCGTACAGCAATTCCGCTGAAGAAGACTGTAAGTCTTCTTTAAAAGCACTGCGGATGCCAAGCAGCACAAAAGGTAGCACTTCGATCCAATTTAGCTGGGCATGACAGGTGATGGACGCTTTGAGTTGCCTGTGAAAGCGCTCCACAAGGCCGTTGCATGCCGGGTGGTACGCGGTAGTGCGCTTATGATGAAAACCGATTGTTTTCGCGAGATACTGAAACAGCGCGGACTCGAACTGTGCCCCGCGATCTGTCACGATATCTATGGGGCAACCGAATCGGGATATCCAGCCTGATATTAAAGCCTTTGCTACCGTTTCAGCGCTTATATCAGGTATTGGCATGACCTCAGGCCACCGCGTAAATCGGTCAATGGATGTCAGGCAGTATTTATATCCTTGAGACACAGGCAAGGGACCGATGAGGTCAATGTGAATATGCTTGAATCTCGCGCGAGGCAGATCGAAAGTACCTAATGGTGCAGATACATGTCGAGTGACCTTTACGCGCTGGCACGACAAACAAGTTCGAACCCATTCACGGCAGTCCTTCCTTACGCCGGGCCATATGAACCTTTCAGCAACAAGTTGTGCAGTAGCTGTGGCACCGGGATGGCTAAGGGAATGTAGGCTGTGAAAAACCTGTCTGCGGAAATTCTCAGTGACGAAAGGCCTGGGAGTCGGTGTGCTGACATCGCAGTACAGGGGTGTCTGACTTCCAGGGTAATCGACCTTTTCAAGACGGAGTGATGATCCGCCAGACAGATAATGAGCCAGTTCTGAGTCAGTCTCTTGGGCCTGGGCGAGGCTGGTGAGACAAACTGGAGTGCTCAGTTCCTCGACGCGAGATAAGGTATCGGCTACCACGTTATTCTTGCCGGAGATGTGCCTTATATCGGTCGTGAACTGGGATATGTAGTCCAGATGTCGGAACTGCCTAGGCGAGCAATTATGTTTCCGCTCGTGGAAAGCATAACAGATCGGCTTGTGGTCCGTGTATATAGTAAAATGCCTGGCCTCCAGCATGTGCCGAAAGTATTTTATTGACTCGTAAATTGCGAGAAGCTCGCGGTCGTACGGTGAGTACTTTTGTTGTGACGGGCTGAATTTACGGGAGAAAAACGCTAGGGGTTCCCACACGTCGTCTTTAAGCTGTTGGAGGACGGCCCCGATAGCCAGGTCTGACGCGTCTGTAACCAACGCTAGCTTTGCTCGGCAATCTGGGTGTGCCAAAAGAGCTGCGTTGGAGAGGCTTTCTTTGGTGTCTGCGAAAGCCTTTAAAGCATCACCGGCCAGGGTTATTGATGTGGACCCTTTTACTGCCCCCGTAAGCAGGGCGTTCAAAGGCGCTTGGATTAGGGCGGCATTAGGCATGAATCGCCTGTAAAAATTGGCCATTCCTAAAAATCGCCGAAGTGACCTGACGTCCTTTGGTGGGGGAAAATCGCGTATTGCTTGGACTTTTTGTTCCAGTGGTTTGGTTCCGCTCCCCGAAATGCGATAACCTAGAAAAGTTACCTCGGGAGCCCCGAAAACACACTTGGACACGTTGATGACCATGCCGTAGTCCCGGAGCCTGGTGAATACCTGTTTTAGGTGTGCTTCATGCTGAAGATGGTCTCTGCTGAAGATCAGGAAGTCATCTAAATAACAGTACACAAAGTCCAACCCCCGAGTCACCTCGTCAACAAAACGCTGAAATGTTTGGGCAGCATTCCGCAGGCCAAACGTCATATAGGGGAATTCAAACATACCGAAGGGCGTGGTGATGGCAGTCTTCGGTATGTCCTCCACGTGGACGGGTATCTGGTTGTAAGCCTTTTCAAGGTCAATTGTGCTAAAGACCTTACAACCAGAGACATTGTGGGTAAAGTCATGGATATGACGGATCGGATACATGTCGGGGATTGTTCGTGCGTTGAGCTGCCTGTAGTCACCGCAGGGGCGCCAGCCGTTCTCTTTCTTCGGCGCCAGGTGCAGTGGAGATGACCATGGGCTGTCAGAAGGCCTAGCTGTACCGTTTGCTAACATAGCATCGAACTCTGCCTTCGCCATTTTTAGCTTGTCCGGTGCTAAGCGTCTTGGTGGCGAAGAAACCGGAGGGCCTGGAGTAGTTCGAATGTGGTGCTGTGTGTTGTGTGGGTTAGTGCGTTGTGTACCAGCTGGTCGTGTAATTTCGGGGAACTCATGTGCCAGTAAATGGTGGTAACGCGAATCACCAGTCAGAACCTTGATGGAAAGAACATTATTGCATGTATGAGCCAGTGAAGCTGAGGCAGAAAGAGTGGTCGTACTATCTACCAGCTTTTTGTTCTGGCAATCCACTATTAAATTGTAGAAGCACAAAAAGTCTACACCGATAATGGGCTTAGTAACGTCCGCCACGACGAAACGCCATGGGTAAATGCGACGTAAACCTAAGTCCAGGTCGAAGTGCGTGAAACCGTAAGTGGAGATTGTAGTCCCGTTGGCTGCAGCAAGTTGGTAGTTGGTTGCCGCGCGGCGCTCTCGAAGCTGGCTGCGAGGAAAAACACAGAGATCGCTACCTGTGTCGACCAAAAACTGTGTGTTCGTGGTGCGGTCAGTTACGAAGAGGCGACCTGAGGAGGTGAGGCAATCGTCCGTCGCCTTTACTGACTGCCTTTGGTGTTTTCCGCCTTATAGTCGCATGGCTTCTGGCATCTCTTCGCGTGCGAACCGAATTTCTGGTGGTACCAGCAGATAGGGTAACGCCGGTAGCTAGAGGCCGATCTCGACGCTGAACGCGAAGGTGTACGACGCTGGTGTTGAGGTGTCGACCGACTAGTGCTGCGCGAAGATCGTGTGTGCTGGTCGAGTTTTACTGCGAGGCGCTCAACCATCTGACGGAGCTCGCTGATTTCACTGGCTATGCTGCAGCTTGGTGT
The DNA here is from genome assembly GCA_963969515.1 of Yponomeuta evonymella. Classification (NCBI taxonomy): domain Eukaryota; kingdom Metazoa; phylum Arthropoda; class Insecta; order Lepidoptera; family Yponomeutidae; genus Yponomeuta; species Yponomeuta evonymella. The sequence goes on from OZ018362.1 coordinate 17,975,120, forward strand.
TGGGCCGGAAAATGAAGCAGATGCTACTTGTCCGGGTGCAGTAATCTCCTGAATGCGATCCGCCAGGTCTGCCAGTTGCTCTAAGGAATGGGTAGGCTGGGACGCCAGCACTGTCTGAATATTCTGAGGGAGGCGACTGGTCCAAATGGATTGGATGAATTCCTTAGGAACATTAGGTCCAGCTAGGTCTTGTAAGTGTCGGAGAAACTGCGACGCTTTGCGGTCTCCCAGCTCCTCGTGAGTCAGCAGCTGTCTGACCTTCTTCTCATGCGAGGCGGTAAGGCGCTTAATTAGTTCGCTCTTGATCGTCTTGTAGCGGTTTTGAGGTGGGGGATTAATAATAATATCCTTCACTGCCTTAGCGTGACCCATGTCGAGGTTGGTGATGACGTGGCTAAATTTCATTGCATCCTCCTTTATGCCATAAGTCTCGAATTGCCCCTCCAAAAGAGCAAACCAAATTTCGGGATCATCCGGTGAAAATGCCGGAACCTTCAAGTTGAATGGCTTAATATCGGACGACTCATGATTTTGTCCAGTGGAAACGCGCTTTTTCTGACGACGTCGGGTGGCGACATTTTCGCTTCCGCCTTTGTGTGACTCGACGGTGTTTGCGGAATCACTGCTTTCGCTCATGGTAATGTGGATGTCCAATGGGGGGTCACCAGTTTAGGTGTCCTATGTGGTAAGCAAAGACTGCTAGGTGTAGGTACTTAGCTGTAGTAGGCCGGCGGCACAATAAATCCAACACTTCACAGCAAGTCCAGTCTTTAATGCGTAAGCACAGAACAGAAGTAGTAAGAAGGAGTACAGAGCAAAGCGAGTAGTCACAAGCACAGAAGATAATATAGTACTTAGCAGGCACAGTTGTAAGCAGAGAACTAACGAGCGTCGGATACAGTAGGTAATGTAAAAGCGGGCAGCGTGTGCCAAACGTCGCGTATAGATTCCGACTGGTTGGTCTTGAGCAGCGCATCATCACGCGGAGTGCGCGTGCGGCGGCCGGTTTTCACACAATGGGCTGATCGGCAAGAGCGCGGTTCCATGAGACCTGACAACCAGCTGATTCACGATAATAACGGATACGTTATTATCTTATGTTCTAGTGTGAATGCTATTTGTGACTGGATGTTATTATGGAAAATTAATTAGTAAATAATATGATAAATGTGTACATAGTATTTTATAGGTATTTAGGGTTTAGTTTTAAGTTGTATATTAATTAGAAATTTATTGTACATATACATATTATATAGTATTTAATACAAAATAGTCATACAATATGTATAGTCATGTGGATGTAGCCCACATGCAGATCGACTCGATGCTTCAACATATTTGCCTACTTTACTTAGGTGAGTCAGCATAACTTGAGCCCTGGAGCCGCAGGTGCTGGTTCAAAATTCTCATTCAAAATTCAAATTCCTAGCCTTAAATCATATTAATATTAGGGGTTAAAGTATGAAATTGCCGTTTTATTGCAATAGGTTCTTTGAATTGACATAGAATCTTCATGGTTTGAGGTTTTCGAATGAAACTTTTTTCAAATGGTTTCTATGATGTTCTTTTTTTTAAAAAATGTGAAACATTTGAATATCGACTTTCAATTGTTTTTGTTATTCAATTTAGACAAGAAAGATGGATACTGCGAAAATTCAGTCGAATCATGAGGCACCCATTTTTCGTATTTTTTTATTTTATTGATTTGACGCAAGTGAGTCAATATTGTGGGTAAGGTAACGTTAAACCATGCCGCTAATTCCTGGGTAGTTTGACTAGGGTCGGCTTCCACTATCTCTCTTAATTCATCGTTATTCACCTGTGTGGGCGGTCTTCCTCGTGGCTCGTTCTTTAAGTCGAAATTTCCATCACGAAAGCGTTTAAACCAAAATCGCACGGTGCGTTCATTAGTAGACCCCTCTCCAAACGCAGCATTGATATTGCGGGCTGTTTCTGCCGCGTTAGTTCCGCGTCGGAACTCGTATTCAAAAATCACTCGAATTTTCGCAGTGTACGGGCATCTTTCTTGTCTAAATTGAATAACAAAAACAATTGAAAGTCGATATTCAAATGTTTCACATTTTTTAAAAAAAGAACATCATAGAAACCATTTGAAAAAAGTTTCAGTCAAAAACCTCAAACCATGAAGATTCTATGTCAATTCAAAGAACCTATTGCAATAAAACGGCAATTTCATACTTTAACCCCTATTATTAATGCATTGTATTGTTCTGTTGATGAAGCAAACGTGATCCATCAAGATCGTGGCAAGTGGCAGTCCTTGATCTCTGCCTACCCCTCTGGGTTACAGGCGTAAGTTTACATTATGTTATTTATATTTAGGGCTTGGATACGTGAACTATGGTCATAGACGTAGCCTTTAAGTAGCGGCTGGGTGAGTATGGTCGAGAACAGAAATAAGTGGTGTGTTTTGGGGAGGCCTATGTCCAGCAGTGGACGAATATGGGCTGATGTATTGGGAGTCCTACTGCCAATACAGTCTACTCGCTTAGCGTAGCTTGCACCGAACGCCACATAAGAGAGAAAATCTAATAAAACGCGTATGAAGACTATTCTATCATATCCTTGCTTTGAGTGGCAATTTGCAAACCTTACTTTCTGCCTAAGCCTGCAGGCTTGAGGTTATTTGAGTGTGTTGCATGCGTATATATATAGTTATTTCTAAAATTATATACTATCCCCTTTTTTTAAAGAAAAGCTATTTTATTAATGTTTAGGGTAAGTACATATTTTGCTTTTGAGTGGCTCTGTTTGATACATACTTAATTCTTAAAACCGTTTGTGCTAAATAGAATGAATATTTTCCCATGTAGGATTTACTGAAGGTTGCAAACATTGGTAGAGCACGTAGTGTGAAATCAATAGCATTATATAAACCTTAATGTTTCGAAAAAAATAAAGCGGGTGTCTCACCAATTGCGCATTTTAAAAATAACCCTGTATGTTCTTATTCTATTCTCGGGTCTCGCTGACCAAGCAAAGCTTCTATGGGTGTACCGTAGTGCCTCGGGGCGAGTCGGGAATGCATCAGAGCAATTAAGGCCGGCGCACACTACCGGGAACAAAGCGATTACAAGCAGCCAAGTCTTGGCGTTCAGCACAGTCTTCCGGCCGCGCACCAATGCACCGCCTAATTTCTTTGTTAGAGTTAGAGGCAACTCCAACACGAGATTACGGTACAAACATGTTGGAAGCACCTACGGTGAATTTATATGACTAGCCTAGTTGAACGTGGATAGAATAGGGACTACGTGCGCCAAATCACTGGTTAAGTAAATTAATAGATAAATTTACACTTATCCGGAAATGAAACCCGAGTAAATAGCTGATTGGCTGGGTTGTCAGTGATAAAATTTGTCCATGGATAGCTCTGCAAATGTCACGTTGCAACACGTTTTGGCACTTATTCACTGGTTAGAGCTTACGCGTCGATAAGCAGATTGATATTGCAGATAGCGTTGGCGCAAGCTACTTCTTTGTAACTGAATGCAAACTAAATTGGTAATGCCAATAAAAATTTCATTGATATCGACGAATCCGATTTTGCCGGTAAATAGTTCACGCATAAAGATAGGCATCGGCGTAAATCAGACAGGATATACTCGTATTTAATTTATCAAGCTGGGGCTGTGAATACAGTTGACTTTTGCTGAGTTATATCGCTACAATCCAATTGATATTCAGCCGTTCTGTCCCTGGCCATGTGCGCCGACATGTTAACGCTGTTATCTTCCGTCTGCAACCGGAAACTAGCACTTCCACACGGTGGTGTTAATTTATTGTTGCTAAGTGTTATCGGTCACTATATCATACTGAATAGGTCAGTAAAGTAGCCCAATGGGTCAGTATAACAGAACATAAGCATGGGCTAGAAAACGATTTACTTTAAGTATAAGACAAGATAGATAAACAAAATCCTCGATAAAACAACGCCGGAGGCAATGTAGTCTGCATGACTTGAATATACAGATAGGCTGTATAAAAAAACCCTGAAGGGGTTTTTTTTATACAGAAGGGGTTTACTTTCTCTCAGAACGATAACATGGACTTAATAGTCACGCTTACGCTGGCGTACGGCGGATTGGTAATTTCAAGCGCTGAGTGTTATTACAGGATCTGAAATAATGCGTTGATTGACGCCGAGTATGTAGACATTTTGAAAGAAAACTCAGTTCTGATTTCCGGTTTTTAATTTGAGAACTTTTCAAAAAAAACAAACAAACAAACAAATGTTTAATGAGCTGAACAAAAAGTAACAACATAAAGTAGGTAACTCTGAGCCCCAAACTAAATTAAATTGTATCTTGGGGCACAGTGGTCCATTCAGGGTGAACTTAAATATATCACAACATAGTGTTTGTACAGTACGTTGTAGTTATGATTGGTTCTCGTTGTAGGGCATACCTGAAGCAAAGGATCTCCCTGGCGGGGCAGCGAGAGAACGTTGCTTCCATCGTGTGATCATTTGGGTCGCGTGTGACTCGGGACAGATTTCTGACATTGGAAATGTCTTTTCGTTCACTCCAGTGTATGCTCCGATTTCACGAAAAAGTGTGATCCCCTTATATCTTGAAGAGTAGTGAAGAAAAAAATTAAATAAAAAATACTAACCGACTTCAAAACCCTACAGGACTACAAAGTTACAAATTATTTAAAATAATAGCTTAATATTAGAAGTATTTATACATGTAGGTATTGTAGAAGTATAATTTGGACCCGGTGCCGAAAACATATGTGCTAGTCATGAAACTGGGCACCGACTACAAATTATACTTTTCATTTTTTATTCAAAAAATTTTATTTTTCACTTTTTAGTGGGGGAGCGGGAGAAAAATAAACAAGTCCCTATAACCATAATTTACCCTACTTAATACGTTACTCAAAGTTCTCAATTTCCATCTCCGAAAGTCTTCACCAGAACATCACCAAATTACCTTGGGACTACTTTTACGCTATTATGAAACATACTGAAGGATGGGCTCTATTAGGCCTTATTTGCTGCTGTACATTGAAGAGTTCCGTTCTCCGTCTCTGAAAGTCTTAATGAAATTTCACCAAATTTAAATGGCACCAATAATACGTTATAACAACTCAAACAAAAAAAGAGTTATCGAAATCGGTTAAGATTTGACGGAGTTATGCGAGAACATAGCAAAAAAAAATTAAAAAGTAATACCTACCTACGCGTCGAATTGATAACCTCCTCCTTTTTCAAAGTCTGTTAAAAACGCTCAAAAGACGCGTATTCACGAGAGCTGTAAGGTGCAAAAAGAAAGTCAAAAATTAAAAAATTATGGTTGAAATAGTGAAAACAAAATTTCTTTTTTCCGAATTTTGGATTTTGGTGCTCGATATTTTAAAAACGAAGAATGATATCAAAAATTTGAGAAAAATCCTTTGGACAATTTAGTCAGCTGCAATCTGAGCCTAAAACAAAGACGATCGGGTTTGCCCCGTAACCTGACCTGACCCCTTTTGAAAAAAGTCAGAACGACATTTTTCACATGACATTTATGACTCGATTCATTTCTAATGTGCCCGATAGTCGTGTGAGACACGAAATCTGTGAATTTTTTATGATTGCTTTATTTTTAATTCCAGTTTTATGTTATGTTTTTGTCTTTATTGTGCCCTTTTTAAAAAAGCTTTACGTGAATATTCTTTTATTGCGATGTCTTTTTTTTTAAATAAATTACAAGTAAGTGTAAGAGCAATAAAATCCAAACTGTAATATCTCAAAAACTCATCAAGATTAACATAAGCACTTATCAGATCGTATAGTTTATGTAAATGTTGCCACTAGACGCTCACCTAGCATAGATTTAAAAGGCCTTATTTATTCGTTACTTAAGCCGACTTGTACCATCTTCTTAAAAGCGGCTAACATATAACTACCCCTATACTTACTCATACAAAATCCACTTAAATGACATTTAAGAAGTGGTGCAAGGCGGCTTTATTTTTATTTCAGATACTTGGCATCCATATTGTGTTACTATGTACATAGTAAATAGTAAATGTATATTTTAGTGTTAGTAAATGTAGTATTGAAAATGGGGTCATACTTCATACAATATTATTATTATAACAAATTGATATCACTGCTGCCTTATCCCATGGGAGATAATGCAGTAGCGGGATATATAGAGATTCACCCTGAATTCTATTCTTAAATCAAAAACTGGGAGTTTATCCTTCTTATTCTTTAGCTCCTTTATTTTCTACAAAAATACGTAAGCAAATCAGGTTCCAGTTAAACTAATTAACCAATGGACGTATTTGTCGCGGCCGACTCGGGCTACGCGCTGTACGCCGCAGAAAGCTGAGGCCGCGACCGTTGCGAATGTTTGATTTAATCCGCCGGCGCCTCATTACCCGTGACTTAAACTTCTACTAAGCCTGCTCACTTTCGTGAAAAGGCACGAAAGAGACGATTCGCCCTGCTAGGGTCATTACCTGAGAATGTTCGCTTGTTGGCGATTTAAGCGTTCAATGGACATGGGCATGATTTCAGGGGCAACAGCAATTTAGAGGGCATGTCTTAAGAAAGGCGTTGCAGTAAATGTTTGTTTTTATCTCTGTCATGCTATGACGTTTCAATAGTTGTTTAACATTTGGTTGAAATTCAGCATACTTAAAGACCACGTCCTGTATAGTAAAGTAACTTAGGATACGTTTAATCTGAATCCCACAAAGATGCGGGCACGTCTTTGAGTTAGCCTTATTAGAGCGGCCAAACCTTCACACTGACATTATACATCTCTCACCTCTTACATAAGCCGCTCTTAAACCTCTCGCCGATTTTTCCCTAAGCCTCTCGAGTGACATATTACTTTACTCTTTCCCGCACTGGATAAGCTTCTCTAAATAACGGCTAAACAGTGGACTGTCAGACAACAAAGCGAGTCGATTGTGAGGCGAGAAAACCCGGCTGTCTCTTGACGGCGACAGATGGCGCTGATCTCAACTACAGAGGGCACTCACAACGGAGCTTACTATTGACAAGAGATTTGTCCGCCACCGGCGCGGACGCGGGCACGGGCAGTATCTCACCGCGGATACACGCCACGGTGGAAAGGGAATCATGCCAAACCGCATTATCTGCCGACAAATGTCTTTCCATAACAGAAATTTATGCAAACCACTTCGGGTTATTGCGAAAATATTTATTTGTTCGACGGTTAACAATTTGTTCCCGACGTTATGGATGGCGACGGGAGCGGCGCGGAGCGGGGGTGAAATATGATATAGCCTCGCGGAGCGGCGGCCGGCGAATTTAACATGGATATCGGGAACTCGAAGAAAAACTACGCTCGCTGCAAAAATAATCCATCCAAAGTAGTTTATTCAGTCGGACCTTTTTCATTTCATCGCTATAACATTATTGAAAGAAGCCATTCTTGGGAGGAATGCGAACAAGTTTACAATATCGTAGCGGCTCCTAGCAAGCTGAGGCGTAGCACGGCTGAGGCGTAGCGGGCGCCCGTTTCTTTTTAAAAGCATTCAATTCCGTACTTTGCATCAAATATAAATTAAATATTGATCTGCTGTCTGGCCCAACAAAGGCAGACTTGTGGCCACTGAATTAGTAAGCATTCTTCAGTAGCGGTTGTTTGCAAATTAAGTTTGAATTCATAAGGCTCGAGCACTTCGCTCGAATCCCTAATGCAACGCTACGCAGCGAGACTACAGAGTACAGACAGAGCCAGCAGAGGAGATACTGGGAGTCTTCCGCAGCAAGACGAATGATAGAAATACTTGGATGTAAATTTGGTCAAAGAAATCGGATAATAACGAACAATCAACTGGACAAAAATAAATCTCAATTCGATTCATGTAGTGCGATAACTAACAGAAAGGATTTGTTTGTTGGATGTCGTAGTTATTTATGTGACATGTTGAGTTCCGACATACTTATAACGATGTGTTCAGATTATTCTAATCTACTGTATGTAATTACAAAAATAATCGCTGAGTAATGGAATTTTTGTTCGAGTCGTTTTATGTGTGAGAAAAGACGCACACACGCTGTCTCTTGGAGACTTCGAAGTAAAGTTCAGTCAACCGTGTAGTACTTACAGGCCTGAGCGATCAATCGCTCAAGCTTTCCGAGACAAAGTTCTACCACGAACTTTCACAAAACAATTATGTTAAGCGCGCGCATGTCTAATGACGAGCATCATCTATTTATGAAGAGAAGACGATAAAAAACATAACAATAGCTTTGGGCCAACTCATGGCCTTCGTGAACGGCTTACACTAGTGAGAATAGTCACAACTTTGTGAGGAAATAGAGGATCGAACAAGTCAAGTACCTTTCACATCTGGCCTCAAACATACTCTCAACTTAACTACGACCCTTATAGTGTAAACAATAAGAGTCTGTAGGCTTTTCCGTCGCTAGACAAGCTTAACCGTGTAATCCTTATTTATGTACCTCCCGTACTAAAATAAATACAACAGAACTACATACACTCAAGACCACTAATAAAAACAATAATTTCCGTTAGTCCGTTAAACAGTAACTTATAAGTATTATGCTACGGGCACTGAGTTGGTAAGTAGCGATCGTACTTTCCGTTTCACTTAATTCAGAGCTATCTATTGGGGCAGGCAGGTAGCATCAGCAAAATCAAGCATATATTTTGAGCAACCCGTGCTTCTTACGTTCTCTACAAGCTCCTGGCTGAAAGACTGTCTGATATTTCTCGCAGTAGTTTCGTTTAGTTTTTATTTTGTATATAGAAAAATTTGATTAAGTTATGGATTATATTCTTTTTGTTGCACTAACCCGTGCTAAGGACATTTTTTTTTTAAAACCTATTTAGAGGCTAAAAATTCCACCCATGCCGGGACGCGGGTTCAAGTCCCGGGATCGGTGGAATGTTTAGCCTCTAAATAGGTTTTAAAAAAAAAAATAAGTTTTGGATCCCAAGATTTAGAAGTGATAATGTTTTTTTTTGTACTTTAAGTAAAAGCCGTCAAAAACCCAGCATAATATTTGCTTTTTTCATAACGGGTACGATGGAACTGTCATCGTCACCTTGTGACAAAAGTTCCCAAAATAAAATAGATTAAAAAAAATATATATATTTGCTTTACGAGTACTATCGTTTTAAACCTGTCGTTGAATTTCTTGTGGATGAGTTTAGTCCCATCTGCCGAGGTTTTAAACTAAGTGGAGTACTTTCACAGTCAGATAAACAAACACAAAGTGGTTCTTCTGCCCCAGTCGCGGCCGGACGCGCCGACCGTATTGCGGTGATAAAAGGCGCGATGGCTGATAGTAAAATCCCTCGTTTGAATGAATCGCATCCACTTGGACGATTGTGCTAAAGACAAAGCTACGGATATCTACGGGCACTGAAACATCCAACCTTCCAGAGAAAAGGACACGCTAGCTTGCGGCAATTTGTTTCTTTTATGATGATGACAAACATTGTTTGAGGCCAAAGGAAGAGCTCCACACCAGCTATTTAGCAATTTGTAGAAATAGTTTTAATTCATTACTATTATTCAATAGCAACAGTGCTAACGGTGAAGGAAAACATCGTAAGGAAACCTAAGTGTCTAAGCTATTCACATACCTTAGCGCTTGAAATTGCCAATCGGTGGTGGGCACGCGAGGTGATTAAGCCCATACTCTCGAAAAAGCCTGTATCCTACAGTGGGACGAATATAGGCTGCTTATTAAGCTTATGATTCAATAGCAGGGCTAGTCTGAAGCTTCAATAAATGAGGAGGTTTTGGCACAAGTATACCCTCGCAGATAAGATGTAAGTACTTACACGAATTTACACTTACATTTTTAAATAGATCTCAGTCGTAAGTAATAGATTACAACGTGACACAAGTAGAGTATGTATCCGTAGGGCAAATACTGCTCAATTACAAAAAAAATATACTCTGTATGGGACCTACAATTTATAATAAACTACCTAGCGACTTAAGAGAACTTGACATAAAGTTATTTAAATATAAATTGAAAACTATGTTATTGGACAAATGCTATAACAGTGTAACGGATTTTTTGACCGAAAAATAATGGCATAGACATAAGTCTGGCATAATTACTGAATTCTATTAATTAATTTCTTTATTGTATTTTTCTTGGCATTTAAATTTTTCATGTAATTGTGTATAATAAGTACTTATGACATTTAAATATTTCGTTCTAATGTAAAAATTATGTATTGAAAAAATTAATTTCGCTTCTAATAAAACTAAGACAATTTTAAGGCGCTCTCTCACAACGAAATTTTACGTCTACAATGGCAAAGCATGCAGAACAAATAACCGACTGTGTACCATCTTCTTGAAAACTCATGTTTGACAAATAAATATCTTCATCTTTGTCGCCATATAATTGTTTCGCGTGTTCCGCGGGGTGCTGCACCACCCAGCCATCCTCCAGGAGCTGCGGCTGAACGTACCAGACGGGCTGGGGCGGGGCGGCGGCGGCGGCCCGCGCTGCTGGCGGTGCCGCGTGCGCGCACCAACCTGCTGCAGCGGACGCCTCTCACGCGTGCGCTGTGCTTGTTCAACATGGTGGCCGACCATGTAGATATATTTTACTGTAGTCTGAGCGAGTTCAAGAGGGCCATAATTCGGATTTTAAGTTAAGGACTTATTTTATCTAACTCTATCGCATTAGGTAATACACCTGTAATGATAGATGTTAAGTGGTGATACAAACAAGTAAAAATAAAAATTAATAATCAATAAATCTTTAAAGAACGCACATGACCGACTCTCTGCGCAACCGCAACAGTCGCCTTGACCGGACATGGTCGGACGTAATCAAAATCATCACCACTGAGCTGGTATTATTTTATAAACGCCTCGGCCCAGAGCAATTCCCTCATCACCGCAAAGAGTTTTATGAAGTAGCGGCCATAAAATGTTCCCTGGAAGCGCAAACACTGTGCGAGGCCTTAGGTCCCGCGGGAGGTCGTAAAAGAGCTGTGTTTACGAGTCATCCTCGGCAGCAGGATCAGTGTGCATAGGCCCTAGCGGTGTGATGGCATACAGGAACGAACGGAACGGGTGGAAGAGGCAGCTTTCATGTTTGAAATTCACAAATACTTTTAGGCGAGTCATTTTAGCTCTGTTTGGCGGACTATTTTGTCCTGAATCACCTAGAGGCATATTTTGGTAACATTATGATAGTTACAAAAGAAAAAAAGGCAATATGTTTTTTTTTTCAACACTAGTACAACGACCGGTGCGGTGAAGCCGTTTTTACAGCAACGCGAATAAATTGCAAGCTGTTAAAACATAAACAAGTAATTAAAACTATGCACAAATTCCCATGCCTTCCATAAGGCCGCATCGGTTTTTATTTTATTTAAAAATCTGATCTGATATGAGGATTTAGTAAAAATGTTTTACAATTTACAAATACAATTTGTTCAAAGAAGCTTTAACTTATAACAGTTATCCAAAAAAAAATTATTTCTTGTATGTCGTGTGCCACCTCAACGCGCTCATGTAAAATGTCAAACCTCTAAATGTTATTATTACACAATTCCAAACTGCAAAGCAGTTTGTTGGCGAAGCGCTCTAACTGCTACATAAGCTCATCAATGGGTCCCTTGACATTAATGAGATATCACTCTTTAGCCTCAGAGCCAGCTACCGCCCACAAAGATTCTTCCGCTTATTTCAAGTTCCAACAATAACGTTTCTTACAATGGACCTATCTCTCGTATGTGTCGTTACTACAATGATTTGAGCAATGACTTTGATATTACCCATCAAACATTTCGGGATTTCAAGAAATTGGTATAAACACAGGCAGTATAGTTGATTGAATATTTATTTAACAAGTCTTTGTAACATCACCTCATTTACGATGTAAGCTTAATTTACATAGAAATGTTGTGCTTACCTATAAGTGGTGTACATACACGTAATTATATCTTTTTATACAACACGATTCAACTATGTTCTGTGTGTATGCTGTTGGTGTGGCTTGTTAAATAAAATAAAATATACTCTTATATTATACCTATATTATTTTTATACATTAATACATTAATAACGTATATTTAAAAAAAGGTAATATTAATAAGTGGTTTAAATTAAAAAAATATATCTTTATCTTATCAATAGCCGAGTTCATGGAACACGAACTATTGCCCGCCAGTATTTGCCGACCACCTATTACGTAGAGCAATATTCGTATGCTATATAAATACCACATGGATATGGGCCGTACATTATTAGCTGCTTTATTTGAATGCAAATCATCTGATTGTGCATTATTGACTCCCTTCTCAGAATCCTGATCCTGCGCGGATCATACTTTATGAACCCTTCAGTTCTGCGTTTACAAATTGGCAGCCTCAAACTACGTAGCCTGTATGCTTACAGATGCTGCTGTCAAGGCGGAATATTCGCCTGGCTGACTTACGAAATGGGTAACTAGTAATAATATCTAAGTGTGGTTTGAAATAGTCTTATGAAACTGCACATATTGCGCATTTTGATATAAGTAACTAAATGATGTTGAATTGTTATGATTAATTTAATTTAAGTATTTTAGTGGATCATTTGCCAACAAGCATAAGTTGTTTAGTTGCACCATCGCATATCTATTCGCCCTCGTCGAGTATGCGTCTAGGCTTCACTCCGGCGAACTTGTATCGAACTCTTCAAACTTACTCTGCGCGCTACGCCCCCAAACCTGATCAATTCCTGCATCCACCTGCCACCTTCACCACACCGCTTCAGCTCGCAAATAATATTAAAGAACCGACCAAGTACGAGTCGGACTTGCGCACGAAGGGTTCCGTACCATTATCTATACAACATTAGACAAAGATCGAATTTGAGTACAGTGCCATCTATAGAAACCAACAAGAAGCGTTTAACATTGACATTTAACTACATCACATCGGCGCTGTGAAGGTTACATAGATGGCCACTAGATGACGAACGCTGTCTTTAGACAACGTTTTATGTATGGGAGCCCCCTTTAAATATTTATTTAATTCTGTTTTTAGTATTTGTTGGTATGGCGGCAACAGAAATACACCATCTGTGAAAATTTCAACTGCCTAGCTACCACGGTTCATGAGATACGGTCTGGTGACAGACAGACAGGCAGACGGACAGACAGACAGACAGACGATCAGTGAAGTCTTAGTAATAGTGTACGGTTTGGCACCCTTCGGGTACGATACCCTAAAAAGGAGCGCTGGAAAATGTACAACATTAGTTCCAAATAAACTGCAGCATAAAGAAGTCATAAAGATGTACACTCAGTGCTTTTCAGGAATAATAACAGCGAGAAGTTGTAATTTTGAATGGTCGCTAAAAATAAGTGCTCTAAATGGGATATCCACTGTCCCATTCCAGTCAAAACTACATGCCACTCCGCCGGCATCAGCAAATAGTTACCTACGGTCTTTCCAATGCAAATTATATCTTATTCCCACAGTCGCAAGAGTCTATATTTAGAATGAACCCTTCAAACACATTCGTTCGGGCGCCCATGCAACAAAAGACAATGCTCTCCATACAACGGGCGATTACGTCAAAAGTGACATAAACTACTATTGGAGCTGCTCTTTCTTTGTTCATTAAATACAATGACAGCTCTCTTGGAAACAATACAGCGGTGAGTCGGAAAAAACGCGCAGTGGATTGTTTGCGAGTGATAAAGCCGGCGGAGCGCGGGTGCAGGCGGAACAAACAAAAACTATGTGGCGAGGCCGCGCCGTCGCTTCCCAGGAGTTTTATTTCGTATTTTGCTCGAGTGTGCACACGCCCCTTCCCTGCGCCCGCCCGCTACCGCTGCCGCTGCACACTTCTACTGGTTTTTGTCGTGCGTGAAGTTTCACGAGTACTCGAGTAGCGCCAAGGACATTCAGCTCATTTGTACAAGATCAGACACTGAAAAAGGTAAGAAACGAGAGAGATACTTATAGTGCCTCTAATATACCAAGCAAAATGGTGTTCTCAGTTGGAAAACGAAAGTCCCATTTCGTCGATATAAAACATTTCAACATACTTTGTAAGCAATTTAGAGAAATCTGTTTTATCTCTGTTATTATGGCGGTTAGAGTGGACTGGTCAATTATTCAAGTGATAAAGAGCGAAGATGGGTGAGAAAGCGAAATTTTTATTTACATGTTTTATATAATTTATTTTGCATCTACCAAGAAAATCCGACTCAATGTTTTATTGGAGGGGAGGTCCCCTACATCAGCTGAATTTAGGATGCAAATATTTTTTCTCATCTACAGCACAGTGTGGGGTATCGTTAGATTGTTCGTTTAAAAATATTGTGAGTGTAGAAAAACCATTTTTCGATTTAGGGATCCGTTTGCGAAATATTAAATTTTAAAGCGCGAATTTTTGTTAGAGTAGGGCTTTCCACCCCGGCTTCCGGCTAAACGGTTGACTAAAACTGTAGAAACGTGAAAAAAATCAGGGCAGTAGCACATATATCGACCTTAGGGAAAACTATCACGGCTAATGCTTTACAAGTTTACGAGTAATAGGCGTCCAACTTATGAAAGGAAAATTCCGTTTAATGAAGTTGTAGTACTAGCAGCAGATAAAAAAAATCCTTTCTTCTACGGAACCCTACACTGCGCGTGGCCCGACACGCACTTGGCCGGTTTTTTATTGCTTTATTGACTGAGTCTTATAATATGTCCGAAATAAAAATATTACTTCCATATAACTAAATCAAGGATATCACAAACTTAAAAAAATACGCAGACTGAGACCATTAAATGGTTATTAAATTCAAATTTTAAACAAGTCATAATCAAAAATGTAATTAAAGCAAGGCGACCTTACGGATCGAATCTGTGACTTCTGTGTAGAAAATCAAGCGATGATATAGACACACAATTTGTTTATCCATTTACATGGTTTCTAAATTGAGTGTTTCTATAAGTAAGAACTCGTAATGCTTACTCGGAAGTTAACATAAACATTAATATAAACATTCGTCAATTCGACGCGTACTTATGTTTTTTTTTTTTTGCTATGTTTTCGCATAACTCCATCAAATCTTAACCGATTTCCACAATTTTTTTTTTGTTCGAATAGATATAACGTCCTAGTCCTATTTTAATTTGGTGAAGATCTAATGAAGTCTTCAGAGATGGAGAACGAAACTCTTCAATGGACAGCAGTAAATAAGGCGTAATGGGGCCCATCCTTTAGTAATATCCGTATGTTTCATGAAATAGCATAAAAAGAGCCCCAAGTTAATTTGGTGATGTTCTGGTGAAGACTTTCGAAGATGGAAATTGAGAACATCAAATTTTAAAGCAATGAATTAAGTAGGGTAAATTATAGTTATAAGGGTCTGTGTTGTTTATTTCTCTTCAGCTTCCTCACTAAAAATTTAAAAGTAAAAATTTTTAAATAAAAATAAAAACCGACTTCGTAACACTACAGCACTAAAAAGTTAGAAATAATTGAAATAATTATAAGTATGTATACATGTAGGTATTGTAAAAGTATAATTTGTAGTCGGTGCCCATACATAAATACTTATAATTATTTGAATTATTTCTAACTTTTTAGTGCTGTAGTGTTTCGAAGTCGGTTTTTATTTTTTATTTAAATTTTTTAAATTTTATTTTTGAGAAATTTAACGAGGCAGAAGTAAATTATTGTCATTGTCTATAGGGGCTGAAATAAGCTGATTCACAAACGGGTGGCACGAGGCAGCCTGCTCCGTCTGCCCTTAAAATTGATTATGTTCCCTCAAGTGAAGTCTGATAAACGGTAAGTTATTCCTGAACCTAAAATTAACAATCACATAGCAAAGATTATTCTATTCTATTGTTAATCGCTATTGAGTCGGTTTCCCTATTGTATGGCTATGCAATTACCTATAAATTATCACTAGATGGGCAGCAGCATCTTCCTGAGATTCCAACCACATACTGCGATCGCCAACCCGCCTGCCAAGCGTGGGGATTATGGCAAAACCCCTCATGGTTATGAAAACCATGAGGGAGGCCTATGTCCTGCAGTGGGCGTCAAATGGCTGATGATGATGGCTATGATTGGCATCGCGAATAATAAAAAAAAACGGGCCAAGTGCGAGTCAGACTCACGCACCGAGGGTTCCGTACAAATTTGTAGATAGGTTCTTAAATATTATAATTAGTTCAGGAATCCAGTCTCGCAGTTTTTTCCGAGCTTTTCCCGAACTTCAAAGATATTTTTTTATAATTTAATTACAAATGTATAGTTTCAGATTTTGTCCTGTATTTGTAGGAAAACTCGATATTGCTTGCCAAATTTCATAGTTCCAAGTCAACGGAAAGTATTTTATAGGTTTTAATTCCCTTGAGTGTCTAAATATACGTTTTTTGCGGCATAAACGGCCGTATCTTCTTTTACGTTAATTTAGAAGTTTGATTTTGACGCAGCTTCAAGGGACTGTATACCTGAGTCATATACTCAGGTCTACAGTCCCTTGAAGCTGCGAAAAGATCGGTTTGCGCGTGAAGGTATCGGTTTCATTTCACCTCGATACCTCTTGAGGTACTCGAAAGGTCTTGACAGACAGATGGACGGACGGGCGGACGGACAACAAAGTGATCCTACAAGGGTTCTTTTTTTTCTTTTT
The DNA here is from genome assembly GCA_963969515.1 of Yponomeuta evonymella. Taxonomy (NCBI): domain Eukaryota; kingdom Metazoa; phylum Arthropoda; class Insecta; order Lepidoptera; family Yponomeutidae; genus Yponomeuta; species Yponomeuta evonymella. The sequence continues at coordinate 17,991,750 of OZ018362.1, forward strand.
GAGGTACGGAACCCTAAAAATAGTAATTTTATTAATTTCATTCACTTAACAGTAATAAAACAAATAATATTACGAAAAGTAGGTACGTGGTACAGTCGATAATACATTGACCTTAACAATTTAGTTTTAAATATTCCCGTAACGTAACTGAGTAGATAGAGTACATCGATGTAAAGGTTGCGACATCAAAGCGTAGTTTTCACACCATAACCAAACTACATAGACACGGGCGAGGGTTTTCGCTCTCTGGAGCTTCTGTTTTTCCGTTGTTGAATGTCTCAGGTCTCGGGCGTGAGTTTTTCCTATCCTGTGACGTGATTAGGACGCTGGCTCATTAGCGCCTCGCCCTGCGGCGACTCGCCTCCACCAGATTTATCCGCGTCGCTCGGCGCCAGTGTTGCCGGGTTATCACAATAGAAATAGGGTATTTTTTACTAATATACGATCTACGGTAATAAATGACTAATAATGATGTAAATAATGACTATCGATAAAGGCTAAGTACCTTCTAGTGAAAAAAATACATTCTGTTGCGTGATGGAAAACACTCGCACAAAAATTTTATGTTAGTGATAGTTTTGATAGAGCTTCATCTTCTAATATTGTGAAAATTGGTCGTATAATATGGTAATTATACTAATAGTGACTATGTATAATGAACTGTAATGATATTGACACGTAATTTTTGGTGTTATAATTTTTTTATTTCTACTATCTTTGTAATAACTGTGCAATGGGGGTGTGGAAGTTGACAGCACCTATACCGACTTTAGCAAAGCCTTTGATAAGGTCAATCATTTCCTTCTTTGCGCCAAAGTAGCCACTTTCGGAATTCGGTAAGCAAAAAACAGGCCAGTTTTAATTTGTCTTCAGGGCAACTCGTTATTTTCTTCTGGTAACACTGCTCGGCGCCGCCGTGCCGTCGCCTCGTCCGCCCGGATTAGCGCCGGTTCAAATTTTTATTATCTCTCGCTAACTTTCTTCTTTTTGGCGTTTTTTCTTTCTCACAAGATGGAAAGAGCGCGGAAATAAGGGGAAATTGATGATGATGTTGTCCAAAGGAATGTGGCTAGCCCTCAGAGTGATGCGACTGGGCTCCTCCTACGTCGCTGATATTGTTATATAGTCGTTTAGTAACTACAAGTACATTTTTTACAAACTGAGGGTGCACCTACCTACCGCTCTTTTTAGAGTTCCGTACCTGAAGGGTGCCAAACTGAAACGTATTACTAAGACTTCACTGTCTGTCTGTCTGTCACCAGGCTGTATCTCAGGAACCGTGATAGCTAGGCAGTTGAAATTTTCACAGATGATGTATTTCTTTTGCCGCTATTACAACAAACACTAAAAACAGAATAAAATAAATATTTAAGGGGGCTTCGATACAACAAACGTAATTTTTTTGCCGTTTTTTGCTCGATATTAATAACGGCAACAGGTAGATGCTTGAAATATTAACAGAATGTTAAGTTATATATTCGCTTCAAAAATAAATAATTACCTTAAAATACAATGAACACTGAAGGGGGCCTCCCCCAGACGTGATTTTTTGCCGTTTGTTCTTGTGTCTAATGTTGTATAGATAGTGGTACGGAACCCTTCGTGGGCGTGCTCGACTCGCACTTGGCCGGTTGTTTAAGGAGCTCCGATCAAAAATTTAAATCAAAATTTTTTATTCAAAGTAGCACAGAAACTGCGACTTAATGAACGTTACAAGTTAAACTAGGTGTCCGAACTCCAGTTTATTAATAAATTACATGAAATTGGTTTTAGTGTATGTTGGTTGGTCTGTCTTTGTTTTGAAGGTGAAGTGCTGGATATTTCTACAGATATTATTTCCTTTCCTGGTTACCAAATTGCACTATGCTCTAGTTCAGTAAATGCTTAGTAGTGTTAGTAATTGTGTTACATAAGTATGTAGACTATATTTATTTACTTATAGGTACGTAACAGGTCTAATCGCGATTGTATTGGTTTGTTCACTATTTGTCACCATCGTGAATCACTAAAATGTTTTTATTTATTACTATAATCTCCTTAACATGAAAGACAAGGAGAAACTAGGAAGTTTGTTTCGAGCTTAAAAACTTGCTGCCAATTTGGGTCAAACTACCAACATTGTTTATGTTCGTCAAACCCCATCATATCATATTCATATTCATTTATTCAGTTTAGGTAAAAACAACGTCAAATAGTAATATTAATAATAATGCAAGACCTAAGCACATCATCATCATCAGCCATCTGACGCCCACTGCAGGACATAGGCCTCCCTCATGGTTTTCATAACCACGAGGGGTTTTGCCATAATCGCCACGCTTGGCAGGCGGGTTGGCGATCGCAGTATGCGGTTGGAATCTCAGAAAGACGCTGCTGCCCGTCTCCTGGTAATATAGATGGTAGCAGATGCTTAGCTTAAATAACTTAACAATAGCTTAATAATAAAATTATAGTCTCATAAGAAATAAATATAAATCGATCAAAAATTTTAATATTAATAATTAGTAATAGATAATAAAATAATGTCAATTCGGTTGTTCGTCCAGATATTCCTCAACAGAATAGTAAGCTTTTACACATATTTTTTTTTATTTATCGCTTTTTAGTTTAGTTATAGTTTATTTTTTTTTTATCTGTGTAGGTATGACTATCAAGCTGTTGCTTCGCTATTGCACTAACACCGCTATCACACGATATCTCATACCAGCTCTTGTGCTTACATCCAGTATGCCCGCCTATTTAATTCTATTAGTGATCCACCCAACTCAGTTTCCGCCGACCGACGCGGGTACTCCAGCCATGTCAGAATGTCCTGCTGGAAGTCGGAGGTCGGAGGCTCTTTGCCGCCATCATTAGCATGTAAAACATTCGTCATTAGTTCCCTCGACTCCAGTTGGTGCCGCCCGTGTCACCTAGAGTGAGACGGAAGGTCTGTTGAGATCTTGGGTGACTCTAGTGCGACAAAGAGGATTCACTATCAAATCGCGAAAATCTAGATTGTCCGGAAGAAATTGCTGCTAGCAATAAGGCCGCCCGTTGTGCTTTTTCATTGTAACTTTCATATTTTATGTCTCGCTTCTTGTGTGCAATAAAGAATATTCTTATCTTATCTTATCTTATCTTATCTAATTAAATCTTTGCAATCCCCTAAGCACCTATAGATATTTGCCCACGTTGATAAAATATTGTTACATACGTTATTCCTGTGGTTATACTTAATTGGGCACAAAAAATATTCTAGCACATGTAGTTAAGAATGTTAAGATCCTAATGATTGATTCAGTGCGGTTTATGATTGATGATCGTCAGCATCAAATCAATCTTTACATATTATGTAACTTGCTCAGTTAGGTAGAAGAATGAAGGTCGATCAGTTACTGTTACTGTACTCAGAACACCACTTTTCAGTCCGTCAGCTCATTTCATTGCGTCACGAATTTTTCCCAGCATGTATAAACTAACAGAAAACATTTCATGCTCTTCATAGAATCACTATGGGTAATGTTTTATTGACCGAACCTACTATGTGGGGCTAGCGGTGCAACCGAGGCAAAAGAACCCGCCATGCTGCTCTGCTCCTATTGAAGAGATTTGTCTCTTCTGTAAATCCTCGCAGCAAAAATACGACGACTTTTCGATAGAAACAATAGTTTTAATAGATTTTTGTACAATTACATGTTGCTTGCGCAAATTATATTTTCACAAGAAGAAGAAGAAAACAAAAGACGATCTATACAAAAAGAATACGTTTGAAGTAGCAAGGAGGTTTCATACTTTTTGGCAGGCGCAAACACCTATATTACACGCACCAATTCCTGAACGATTCCCACCGTCTAACTGTCAAATTCCATACTTATTGCTATCGCATAATTAGGCCCGAGATGAAATCCGCACCTTGTCACCACCGTCGGACACGATGCCCAGCCTCAGTGGCAGACGAACCACTGGCGATGCACCTGCACCGTACCCGATGCAACTTTTCCGACCCCACGACCCTCAGTAATCAAGAAAACGCCGCGAAGAGGGAAGCCTATGTATAAAAGGCATGTCTTCTGAGACGCTGGTTTTATTTCTTTTCCTAGTTTAACTACCCATATAGCACGAAGTTCGACGAGCAAAAACTAACAACTAAACTTGCTGCAACTTTGATTATATCTATAATTTCTGCTTTTAAGCCTCTGTTATCGGGGCAGGAAGTTTCTCTAACCAAATTCAGGTTAAGTGTATAAAAGTAGCGCTCATGTTGCCCAAACGACAGAGGTTTGTCAGGATCGTGGCAACTGGCAAACTTTGTTCTCTGGCTACCCCTCTGTGATGCAGCCGTGAGCTTTTACGTATTTTTACTGTCAACAAACTATGTACTGTACAGTGTGCCTTCGATATGATTCAAGTTGGCGGCACAGGTGACCGGCCCGCTGCGGCCGCGGCCGGCTGATGAATATTAATGCTCCGCTGACAGTTCGGCCGGTCGTTTTTGTGACCTCAGACACACTTCAGCAGCGCTGTGCCGCGGGGAGGATAGTGTCACTACCGCCTGCCACGTCATGACTAATAACATGCTTTTCAAATGCTACTCCACACTGACGGGAACTGTTTGCAGCGCTGATAAATGGTCGGAAGTAGCCATGCCGGCGTCGAAGGATTCTTTATCATTGGTAAAAAACAATTGTTGGAAAAACTATCTACTGTAAAAGCGTCGCTGACTAAATCTTCATCTACCGGTAATACTATTGGTTACCCACACCAATTCATTTATATTTTCACAAAATTCTGGTTGTCTTTCCAATTTTGTCATGACATGTACTGGTTCGATTACTTCAGCTATATCGATTACTGTATCCTATTTTCGCACCAAAACCGGTAATTACGTTGTAGGTATAATATTTTACTGATTGAAAACAGTAAAACTAAACAGATTAAATAAATTGAACTCAAACGTAAACATTTTCGTAAATATCTAAACACAACATAACATAAGCACACGCCTGTATCCCGGAGGGGTAGGCAGAGACCATGGTTTGCCACTTGCCACGATACTGTCAAACCTCTTTCACTTCATCAACATGCATTAGACGTTTCATGCTTCGGGTTCTTTTTTATATCTAGACCACGCAATGTTTCTTAAACAGCAGAGCGAGAATGTTTGTAGAATGTCATCGGACTCTATTTGATCACAATATGTAGTTGAATAATCATTGACAGTAGAGCTATACCTTCCCTTCCCTCTCTATCTCTTTCTCAGTAGATAATGCCTATTTTATCAAAGTTACATATGATGCTCCAGTACCTAGAAGAGAAGAATGAAATCCACGAAGCGAAGCACAAAGACTTAGAGCACAACGAAGGCTATGACAACTCAACAAATCACACATCCATTAACGGGAGATAAGTAAACTATTAACGGCGGATCCCCACAAGTCCGGCAGTGTCGAGTGAGCGATGGCGCCCATACGTCCTGCCTTATCGCCGCGAGTGCTGCCCGCCCCTACACTAGCCTTCACATCCAATAGAACTCGCAAAAGTAAAAGGCGTTACGCCAGAACGACAATTCTAGAGGACAGGAAATAATAAGCTACTAATGATAACTTTTACGTAAATAATCATTTGTTTTGGTCCCAAACTAGGACCTGCTACGGTAACCAAGCAAGGACATATAAGAGGCTTCTTGTACAAATCAAGTACCTACGGTACCCTCCAGCGGGATTCTACACCACTACCTCTGTTTTGGTAGGCCAGCGTGTACTGTTAGACCAACGGGGCAGTCGTGACACAAGTAACGTGGTAACGCGGCAATTGTTCTTCTAAGTCTTCAAATCATAACTGTAGCACACTTTGTACAAGCATTAACGCAGCTGACGGTATGAACAGCAGGCATAAGAAAGATAAGTAATAATATGTTATATGTCATTATGTATATCATCATCATCATCATCAGCTATTTGACGCCCACTGCAGGACATAGGCCTCCTTCGTGGTTTTCATAACCATGAGGGTATGAAAACCACGAAGGAGGCCTATGTCCTGCAGTGGGCGTCAAATAAAATCTCGGTAGAATAAAATCTCGAAAAAAAAATTATTTAGGTACCTCTACACCTAATTAGGGATGCAATTTTTTTTTCCACCTACACCATAGTATGGGCTATCGTCGGATTGCTCGTTGAAAAGAAAAATATTGCGGGTTTGGGGATTCCATTTTTTGATTTAGGGTTTCGTTTGCGAAATATTCGAGTAGGGCATCCCGCCCTCTCTCCTGGCTAAACAGGAAAAGTGAAAAAATTTAAGGTAGTAGCACATATAATGAAGTTAAAAGAAAAAGTAACACTAGTTAATGAGTAACCAAGTTATAAAAGAAATATTTCGTACAAAATTCATTGAAAATTACTTTAGTTCTGTAAAGCAGATAAAAAAGCCCTCTTTCTACGGAACCCTACATAGCGCGTGGCCCGATTCGCACTTGGCCGGTTTTGTCTAGTAATAACAGCGATTGGCTCAAGGGTCTCCGCTACAATTTTGAGAATTTGGAGAATTTTCAACGAGCACGTAGGTATAGTTAGGCTGAAAAAGAACAAACCCAAGCAATTACAATAATACTGGAAGTTTCGAATGGAAATCGAAACATACGAGGATGTTATTCTTAACTTTCCGTTATGGAGTGCTTCCGCTTAAGCCCATTACTGGGTTCTATTGTTAAAGGCAAGAAATGACGCACGCGCCGCTCCATCAAACTAATAATAGGCATTAGTCGCGGAGAAAAACCCCGTAATAGGGGCCATTAGGTACCGCCCGCCCTCAGACACCGTGAGGTATACACACCACCTGACGCCACCAGCTTCGAGTCTAATCAAAGCAGCTCGGCGAAAGAAACCAAAACAATAGAATCTATAATTATTGCTTCATTTAGCAAATATGGCAGACCATCGCAACGAACGTGCGGTTTGAAATCATTACCCATATATTTGCTGCAGACATAATACCTATCCGAAGTTTAGCTCGCCGACCATCCTCGGAAATGATTTCTACTCTAACTACCTACGCTAATCACCACATTTGTTGCTCAAATGGCCATCTCTGAATCTTCGTTTTGATAACTCATCGTTTTGTCGTTTAACGAATCGCAAAAATCCTCCTATAAACAGATAGATAAATAAAACAGGTGATATTGCTGATTCCCTACCGGCCAACAGTAAAGTTTGAGCTTTTGCTGAATATCTGTTAAGATTTCCATGTCATTAATTTTATCTATCGACGGTGTTTTACAGCAATTACTAAACACTAACGCAACGGTCCCGTTGCGTTAGAGTTTAATAATTAATGTGTCAGTGAACTCTACCGTATATAGGCAAACTTGAAACTTAATCCACGAACTGATATTATGTGCACGTGAATAGACCCGTTTCACACCTCCGCTCCGACACCACAAGATTCGCTGAAAAAATCTCTTAAAGAGATAAGCTCGCCATTGTACATGTATTTTCTTTTTTTACCTTTCCTGTACTGTGTTCTGGTATGCGCAATAAAGTATAATAGTATATTAATAATAACTATTTAATTGGTTCAATCTATTCAAAAATATTTTCAGTGTATTTCAGACATAACATCTAATATTAACATGCAATAGATCATTTATTTATTCACAAACAATTGTCATTGTATTTGAACTATCTTATAAATGTCACATACAATTCTATTATGTCAAATAAAAATAATTCAATTAAATGTTAAAAAAGGTATTTCCAAACCAATAAAATGTCACTTTAAAATACAATATAATGTCAATAAAAAAAAAAAAAAAAACACACACACTCACACAAGTACAGTCAATTAAATAAACCGCCCCGAGACATGTCCGACCCAAAGGTACCCATAACACTGGCAGCGTTACCGCGCTGCACAGCGAGGGATATCCTTTGCATCAGAAATGCCCCTGAGCGGTAGTCAAAGCCACGGTTCCTGAGACGATGCCCTATCTCCTTGACAAAAACTTTCCCCTGGGCACCCCAAACTCCAGTGGTTTCTACGGCGAGTGGCACAAACAGATAGCTGCTCATCAGCTGGCTATATTTTGCACACTTGAGTCTAGCTGCAGCTTCAGCAGCTGACCCAGGTACGGCAGCCGTAGAACCCACGTGTGAAGGTGCGAAAGTGCATACGCAGGTGGCATCCCAAAGCAATTAATTGATTGTATATTAATTGAGTTTTTCATCTGTAGATACCCGTGACATGAAATGTTAGAATAAGCTCCAGTTTCTCGTAAGCTAACGAATTCTTAATTTACTGTTAGCGGCTGTCCTTTTTGTATGCACTTTGACCAATTGACAGTTGTGAACCTTAAAATAACTGTGTACGAGAAACGACTGCCAACCTCAACGTCCAAAAGCAGACTTCAGTTAGTCCTGCCGCTCCAGGCGAAAGCCTCATTTGCAGGTTTTTTGCCGCGTCGTTGTCGCGGTAATGACGTGCGCGATCGGCGCTATCGCGCGCGGCATTATGTGACAATGTCGCAATCACAATCACAATACCGACTGTTCCGAGTGGAGCGGCGGTAAAGATCGAGAGCGTAGGTACGCGTCGAGTCCTTGGTACAGATTTCAGTTAGGCGTATTAAAACGTACATTACATACGTCTTTTTCGTTCCATCCTCTTTTGGAAATGAGACCGCCAATCACACATCATTGTCGAAGAATCAGCGGCAGCGTATAATATGCCAGAACTAATTTAGTACCAACTCAACATTTTAACGAAAATTAATTTTAGGTGCTTAAAAAGCGAAATGAAGAGATTCTAAACATTTTATGGTAATAACCAAATGCCAGTGCCAGGTTCGATGGCTTAAATGATTCCGCCGGCCGGTTTTTTAATAGAAACGATGATTCTATTAAAAAACCGGCCAAGTGCGAGTCAGACTCGCGCACGAAGGGTTCTGTACCGTTATCTATACAACATTAGACACAAAGATGGAGAAAAAACTGGTCAAGTGCATGTCGGGCCACGCGCAATGTAGGGTTCCGTAGAAAGAGGGTTTTTTTTTCTGCTTTACAGAACTAACAACTTCATCGAAGTCATTTTCAATCGATGTTGTACGAAATTTTGGTTGCCTATAAGCCTACTTAGCCGTGATACTTTTCCTTTTAAGTTCATTATACCTATGTGCTACTACCCTGAATTTTTTCACGTTTCTACAATCAACCGTTTAGCCCGGAGGGGGGGGGGGGACACCCTACTCGGACAAAAATTTGCGCTTTAAAGCTTAATATTTCGCAAACGGAACCCTAAATCGAAAAATAGTCTGCCTACATCCACAATATTTTTCAACGACCAATCCAACGATATCCCACATGATGGGGTAGACGAGAAAAAAAATCATCCCCAACTTTTCATGTTAGGGGAGATACAGTAAAAAAAAACTAGCATTTTATTGTTTAACTTTGTCGGCGTGATAAATATGTATACACACACCAAATTACAGCTTTCTGGTACCACCGGTCTTTGCGCTAGGCACCGGACAGACAGACAGACAGACGAACATGGCGAAACTATAAGGGTTCCTGGTCGGACTACGGAACCCTAAAAGGGAAAGCTAACAGGGCTTTCTTCTTATTTAGTCCTTTTACTCCTCCGCTTTCCAATATTTAGATCTTTTACTAGGTGAAGGTCTTTGTAGCTGTCAGTGGAATGAGGGTTGAGGCAAGCGTGTAAGCTGAACTAAACGAAAAGGCTTCAAAGTACTAAAATCAAACGTCGTATGTGTGCTATGTAGACTTGTAGAGCCACCCTTTCACGGCTCCCAATGTCCCGTTTAGAGTATCTACATACCACTCCCAATTAAGCATTACGCCAGATTTTACGCACAAGCATAGTTTAATCCAGAGCGTGCTTAGGGACGATACGGTATGGTATCTAGACACGGGTTGAACAAGCGGCGGCCGCGTCGGAGACCAGTTACGGCTGTCGGGCCGCGTCCGATTGTATCGCATGACTGCCCCAGGCTAAATACACGACAACCTACAGTACACAGCCGAACCAGCCACCCACCACAATACTGCATGGACTGCCAAAGAATGTGTAACACACAGACAAGAATTGACTATTTTCGGTGATTATATATTCTCTCTGTTGCACTAACCCGTGCTGAGGACAATTTTAAAAACCTATTTAGAGGCTAAAAATTCCACCCATGCCGGGACTTGAACCCGCGACCTCTGGCTCACCGTGCCAGCGCTCTCCCAACTGAGCTAATGGGCTAGTGCAAGCATCGATGAAATTTCGGGCCTCCTCGAACCTAGGTACATGCATGTAGGTACAGCGATATCATTCCGATGTAAAAACCTAACTGCAAAGTGGGTTACTCAGTGCTGCAAGTGATGTAAATCACTTCGGCCAGATGTCGCTGCCTGTACGAAATACAGAGAAAGTTTGTAAAGAGGCTCGAAATTTCATCGATGCTTGCACTAGCTCATTAGCTTAGTTGGGAGAGCGCTGGCACGGTGAGCCAGAGGTCGCGGGTTCAAGTCCCGGCTTGGGTGGAATTTTTAGCCTCTAAATAGGTTTTTAACATTTTCGGTGAACCTGGTTCTTCAATAAAGGTTTTCTGATAAACGGCCAAAGCGCGAGATATCACGTAAAAACGCGACTAGAGGTTTACCCACATAGAAGCCACTTGGTGCTCAGCCATCTACTAATGCATAAGGAGTAAATTGGAGCGGAATTAATGCACGCGTATGAGATAATAAATATTTACGCAATGTACCGTAATTGGTGCACATTAGAGGCACGCCTTGTCCTTGCATCTTCTATGTTTAGCTAGGGACTTATATGTATTTACCTAATTCAATAAGTTTGTAACGATATAATCGTAGTTCAAAATCGTACGTAACAGAGAGTTCGCAAGTATTTTTTTCTTTAAACATTGTCGGGCTCAAAAATCTTAACTATTTAGGCAGACTATTGACCAGGAGTGGGTCACTACATTCAACCGTTTAGTAAATTGAAAGAAAGAATAAAAGTCTAACTAATCATGTTCAAAGGAAACTCCTCAGCAAACAGCCGAATAAAAGTTCTCCTTCAAAAGTCTCGGCACTCGCAACGCGATTAACAGATCGGATGCCGACTGGTATCGGCTACGACCGAGCGTGCAAGAGCTGGCGAACTATGCAGCTATGCACGGGTCCACACGACTCCGAACTAGCGGCTAATTTGCAACGAGCTCTGCTCCGGCCGAGCAAACTTAGACGACAAGAAACTACATCGACATACCTGCCTCTAGTAAGTTATCTAAAGTTGCGTACTTTGAATAAATGAAGCACCGGTACACTGTGATCGTGAACTAGATCAAAACGTTAACGCAAGCAATATGTAACAAGTATGAAAAGTATTCTCGAGAGACCCGAATAAATTGCGGCCGCCGCTGATGTATTGCGTGAAGAAACAGTTTTGACAAGTTCCTTACCATCGCTCGAAGACTAATACTTTCGCGCAAGGCGTTAGGAAATATGCCCATCTGAAGTTTCCCGGGAGTAGAACATCACGCGAGTATATTATAAAATACAATAATATCGTATGCAAACGCAATTTCGCCGCGGACTCCCCCGGGCGCCGGGGCGCGGGCCGAGACTGGCTGTCCGCGCTTCGTCTTAACAAACATGGAAGTCTTACTGCATACATTTGAGTCAATATTGACCGAAGTAAAATGGATAATAGCCCACAGTAGATGATCAAGTTATTCGCTCCGCCTCGTCCACGTCGCGCCCAACTAAGTATGTTAACGAAAACCTTAGAAATAGTCTAAGTTAAAAACCTTTTTGAGATTTACACAGGTCCAGCGCAAACATATAAATTGCGCAAACTTTTCAATTAGGTAATAACTGCAACTGTTTTGGTTGCAAAAAGAAGACAAAGACAATAAAATCCCACAAAATAGGAAATGTTACAGGTAGAGCTTCCAACTTGACAGAAAACTCTGCGAGCCAATCATGGCCATTGGCCAACCTTTAGGATTTGCGATGTCAGAAGCCTGGGCAATTTGGCGTGCACAATCTCCGTGAAAGAAAATGTGAAAATATATTTTCCGAGGCGGCATATGCAAAGTTTTAAGGTGTGCTTTATTTTTTCCGAGCTCGGATATTGCTTCGTTGTAATAATTAATACTTAGCAGCCGTTAGACGTCTTTCCAAAGAAACCGCCTAAAGGACGTATTTCCTAACTCAATTCTACTATTTATCATTTTCGTACCGTAGCAGGATCCTAATACACATAAACAAAAAGTGAACATAAACAATGATAAGTAAAAACTAAATACCTACGCATACCTAGGAACTTAATAAAGTATCATTCTGTCGATAAAATACAATTACTTATCTAGAGATCTAATTCATATTCCTCCGATATTATTATTTTCTATATCCTACATCTACTTCCTTCTCCGATGTATTAATCCAGTTCATTCAAATGTTCTGTGAAGAGATTCTGTTTGTGAGTGTCAATGTACAATGACAATGATGTTTGTTGAATATTTTTTGCAGCCGCAGCAACTAGATTTTAGGGTTCCTTTGGGGTGCGAGGCCATTCATGCTAACCAGTCTTTTACCTACTCCAGCAGGGGTACTACAATGACGCTAGTCACGCGTTTTAAAAGACGCGACTTTCCAGTACATTAATTGTCAAATTCTGTCATTTTAGCGCTTTAGCGCCACAAAAAGCATGAGTCGTGCCATCGTACTGGCTATGGGATGGCTCCGATGACGCCATTTTTAACCTCTTCAGTCTAGTGTGACCTAGAAAATAACAATTGATAACCATCGGTTAATGAGACTGAATCTTAAGGGATATTTACTCGTTTACTTTTCCATTTTGCAATTTTCCGACGTTAAAATTCAGTTTCATTATGTCTAGTGCTCGTGTTAACCTCAGAAAATACTACCATTGGTTAAAGTTAACTTAGTATAGTTGGATATGGGGGAATGAAGGAATGGTTTTCATTAGGGAAGTCGGTCGGCGCCTGAGGCGTCGTCGTGGGTATGAGCATTGTTCCGGGGCGTAGGTACCTGATGCAAAGGATTTCCCTGACCGTGCAGCGGGGGAAAGCTGGGTGTTTAGTAATTTAGTATTGTAGTTTTATGTTCTGTTCTGTAGGTTTTTGTTATGTATTGATCTATATATTTTTAATACGTACCGCCGTTGGTAACCGCCGGTTAGTATGGATCACCTGATATTTCGGCCGCGGTTTCGAAACTTTCCCCATAGTAATAGTACTTACATTACTTCAGAGGGAAGAAAGTGACAGTTCCATACCGAGATTATGGCATTTGCGCCACGAGCTTGCGAGGGGCGCAAACCATTTGAGGTATGGAACTGTACTTTACCCTGAGGTATGTATAGTGCTTTTTATTACACCTACGAGGAAAATTATCACAAAGATAAATGCTAAATCAATCGAAGTTTTTGCGAAAATGCGCGGGCTTTTCCTTTTTTTATTCGCCCGTTTCTGGAGTAGGCTAAGATCATAAGGTCATGCAGCCACTTCTTCCGTGATTCCGCGCGTTTTATATACAAAAATAATTTCGTTTTTAATTTTCTGTATGCACCAAGGAGGTTGGTAACTGGTAAAAAAAAACTGTATGTGGCCAGTAACAATTTACTTGAAATTTAATTAGTAGACAGTTAAAAGTTATTTGTTGACCCGTAGAGCTACCATTTTCGGATGTACCTATATGGGTGTTTTGTTTCACTCTTTATAAGTACATACGATATTATTGTATTTACGCAAACCGATAACTCACGAGCGATAACCAATCATTCTCCCAGAAGATGTAAAAATTGCGTAACCGTTACGATAATAACACTGCGAGCAAAAATCACATCAGTTTTAAACACCTCCCGGTATGATCCGCAACCATGGTCTGGTTAACTAAAGATCAACTAGATTCCTACCGTGAGAACGGTTACATCCTGCTAAAGAATGTACTGGCACCGGAAGAGCTTGACTATATCAGTGAAGAATACGACCAGCTGTTTCAGAGGAAGAATCCGAAGCAAATGGAGAGTTCTTGGGTCGGCGACGACAAAGTGGACCGAGTGAGCGACAGCGCTCTTACTGTGAGTATTTAACCTTTCAGGTCAGGTCAGGACACTCAATGAAACTAATTGATCGACCAATTCGTCGACGATTCGTAGGTCGACGGTCATCTACAGCTCTAATTAAAAAGAAATTATAGAGCAGATCGAGTCAATGTTTATTAAAGCCGGGATATGTTATTGCTTTGTTATTTTATGTAATATTTTTATGTTCAGGTTCATGGTGAAGCTGACATAGTCTCAAATTGTTATTTAACTATTGAACCGGTCTTAATAGTAAGTAAAGTAAATAGTATATTTTTTTATCGAATCCCGCGCGAACAATATTCTTCAATGTTCTACACTGAACATTACTCACAAAAGTTGGCGTTTGGTTCCAGGTAAAAGGCATCCACAACCTGCAATTCCACCACGCCGCGTTCAACCGTTTCCTGTTCAACTCGCGGCTGCTGGACGCGCTGCAACAGCTGATGAAGACGACCAACATTGCACTGCATCACTGCAAGGCTCACGTCAAGCCGCCACGCACCGGCGCCGCCTACCCCATGCACCAGGTACTGTGTTCCACTGCTTCCTGTTCAAAACGCTGTCACCAAACAGCAGCCGAAGGCGATGTCCAACACCACGCTGCTTTATTGCAAGGCATTCGCAATACTGGCGCTGCCTATCCTTTCCACTGTTCGGGTGTTTCATGCACCAGGACTCTGTTTCGCTGTTCTTTGATCAGCCGCAGAAGCTATAAAAAAGAACTTAAATCACTATCGGGTAAGTAGGGGCGATAGTACCAGGTAGCCACTTCGTGTTCCTCTTCCGCTCATACCAGTTTGATTAAAATGACATTTCCAATTTTTTTTTTTTTTGAAGCTACAGCTTTGCAACATCGTCTCTCTATGTTGGGCAACGTTTTTGCTTCCCCGTGAAGTAACGCAAAACAACCGCATCTGACGAATATTTCTGTCTATATTTATGTTTCTATGTTTCGAGACAACATTGTTTTCTTTTCAGGATTATCCTTATTTCCCGTACGAGAATGACTCTCTAGTGGCGGCGTTCTTGCACCTGGACGCGGCCACGGCCGAGAACGGCGGCCTCTGCGTGTACCCGGGCTCGCACAAGCTGGGCCCGCTGGAGGACGTGGGCGCCCGCGAGACTGACGGCAACTTCCATTACGTCGACAAGGTATAACATTGAATCCATGCAACAATAGTTATTTGTTATGCAAGGCTGCAAAGTTAATTTTTGGCGCGAGTACCTTGTATTGAAACCTGAGCAAGCGAAGGATTCTAGGATTGAGCCACGAGCGAAGCGAGTGGTTCAAATATAGAATCCTGAGCGTAGCGAGGGTTTCAAAGGTACGAGACGCTAAATAACTTTGCTGCCGAGCGCAACACACAACTTTTCACCTCACTAAAGCGAGGAAAATGTTAGGTGCAAGAAAAACCGTTTTAATAAATATTAAATTACTGTTAATTTATATCTTCGTCGCTGCTAGCTTCGCTCATATTTTATGATTTCTTTCGATTTTATCAAAAAATAAACCAAAATAATGGAAGTAAAGTGAATTCAATAAAGAGAAGAAAATTTTTAAGTTTTTTTTTTAAATAAAATTTTCTTGCCGGCCAGTGCGATTCTATAAATGAGGCTGGCGCATGACATGAAATAAGTATTTGCATTACAATCATCAATGGACTGGCTGCAGAGAATATAAACTATTACGAAACCAATGAGGTTCTATATATATGTAATTTATTGTACGAAACCTTTATTGAATAAAAATATTCCAATTTTAAAAACACTTTCCACGCTAGCGGATAAAGTGCGATTTTCCACGCAGATTTCGAATGATAAACAGAGCTTTTACGAGCTAGTGAGGTGAAAAATCACTTGTCCTCATGCCAAACAAGGTACTCTGTGATATGGCAACGAGACAAAGACATCACAAAATAGGGAAAATAATCAAATTAAGGCTACTTGAACAAATCATAGTACAGTGGCCTTCATTGGGAAAAGCGACCTCTGACATGAAAACTAAACTTGTATCCGCTAGACCAATGAGGTAGCAGAGGTATCATCATCAACATCATTATCACCATCATCACCCTTTAAATGGCGGATTGTACGTCCACTCCGGCACGCTTAATTAGCTTGGAAGGCTAGTACCACCGGCAAATATATCTGTTCCAGTCACGCTTCCCGCCGGAAGAAGCCAAACCGATCGCGGCCGAGCGAGGCGACGTGGTCGTGTTCCCGTACCTGCTGGTGCACGGTAGCCCGCCCAACCGCTCGCCGCGTCCGCGCCGCATGCTGCTGGCACAGTTTATGGACGCGTCGGATGTGCCGCGCGGCCAGCAGCCGAGCCGGCCCGGCCAGGGCTGGCTGCTGCGCGGCGCTAATGTTAACCGCGAGGCCAGCATCGCCAAGAGATTTAAGCATTAAATGTTTTGGTGGCAAACGTTGCACCCGCTTCTTTGACTTGGTTTTTCCTAAGACATGGGCGAGGTTCGGCTAATGAAGAAGGGATACTTGGAACCTACAGCTGGAGACCGCATTTCACAGAGACAAAGAGGAGATAGTTTTCTTCTTGGGTTTGAGGCCAAGACCCACTTCGGGTCATTGCATCGCAGTAAGTATTGCACATTGGTTGGAGGTGGGAACGAGAACCCTGGAGTGGGAGGCTTTTACTAGGCATCGGTACACGGTAGAGGCTACAAATATATCTCCAGCCCTCGCTGTATTTTAATTAGACATGGATAGTAAAACGAACCTGTGCACTACCTAGCCGACATAGACAAAAGCTGTTCATCGAGAAAATTAGCGACTTTCTCAAGTCAGTGAGTTAGTCTAGGGATACAAGTTAATTCGGGAGCTTTGTCTTCATTTAATGAGAGGTAGACAGAAGGTACTTCAGTAACTTAATCGCAGACACAACACGCGACGCGACGAGGCGTGTCGGTTAATTAGCTCGCCTGCAGCCGGCAGCGGCAACCAACGTCTCTCGACCCGCAACTATGTCTCGCAGAACTCCCTAGCAGCGCATTTACTGAATGCGACTGCCTGGATATCCAGTTGCAACTATCGGAGGACTTTACTTGACAGAAACGCCCGGAATGGCAGTGATAATGATACAACTTCTTGTAGTTGTTATGCAAGTGAACTGTATAGCTCCACAATGAAGCGGCTATCAAAGTTCCCGAGCAGCATAATTGGCGGCGCGGCGTAGGGGACTCATTAGGTACGTAGCGCCGTGTACTCGCGCGAGCCCGCAGAAGCGTTCCGCGTCTTGTGTACAGAGCTTGTTGCCTACTGATTAAAATCATAATTATGGCGTGTGCAGAACAGAAAATGCTTCATAAATCTTGAGTGCAGCACATGCGAGTCAGTACATTGTAGTATTTAATTCAAAGCGTAATTTCATTACGACTTCCCCGCGGCAGACAAAGGCTTCGCCTCCGGCTGAGGTAGTAGGGTGAAAATGTACTCGGCACTCGTGTAAAGGGAAAAAATAGTTGCCCACGTAATAATTCAGTGCTGCAACGTCATAATTCTTAACAAACAGCCCGCGCTGAAATGAGCGTTTCATTTGACGGGGTTTATATTTTCTCTTCAATGCATGTGTGCGCGATGCAACAGCCCCAGCAAGAGTTCTGCGTGCAGAGGGTCGCCTCGGATCTGCTTCAAGGCCACCTTCTCCATCACACCGGCCTAGGTAGTCAAACGGCGCGAGTCACGCGTTTTATGGCGCTAAAATGTCGGAATTTGACAATTCATGTACTGGAAGGTAGCGACTTTCTACATTTGAAACGCGCGACCTTACGCCTCAAACTGGCATTTAAGGATAGTCGACAGCACATGAACCCTGTACTGTAATCAATTACTTTTATTTAATTAGGTAAGCGACTTTGCAACAAAAATGTAAAGGTTGTCTTGCTGTCGACTGCACGTTGCAAGCTGCGAATAAAAAATCCCTAGAAGTATTGTAAAAAATCACATTAAAATCACAGACCTGACGATTACTCAAATTGTCATTACCAATGAGCGCAAGATGGTCAACAGAGCCAATCACTCTGCATTCTGCTTTTCCAATGTGACGTCAAAGTTTACTGGACTATAATTGGTGGCAAGGGAAAAGGCAAGCCCCCCCCCCCCCCCTGGCACAATTCGCATGGGATTCGTTTTGGCGCTAGTTGGACTCTACCTCTACAGTTTTTGTAGTACCTATCACTGGTTCGTAAAAACTAGTAACCGATCACGCTTAGGTACGCAATGAACTTCAGTCCATTCTAAAAAAGGTTTTACTTTAGGAACTTCTGAACCGACCCAAGTATTTGGTGCCGGCGGCATGCGCCAGCTGCCATGTGCACGCTGATTGCATCCTTCGCGCCGGCTGGTAACGTGTCATTTGCTTTGACAATATCTTCGCTGCCATCAAGTGAACGAACAGCTGTCCGGGTTTCTGTTTGTTATGTTACACGCGACAGTCCACTTCAGCGTGAGATTTCATGGCATACCTTTTAGGATTCCGTAGTCAACAAGGAACCGTTATAGTTTCGCCATGTCCGTCCGTCTGTCTGTCCGTCTGTCTTGTCGTCCAGTCCGCAGCCTAGGTCAGTGACGATCACGCTGACAAAAAGGCACAATAGTCACATAAAAAAAATTTTTGGGGTCTTTTATTAATTTTTTTCGTCTAAACCCATAGTATGGGGTATCGTTGGATTGGATTGGTCGGTTACCAATAGTGTGGGTGTAGAAAGAACATTTTTTGATTTAGGGTTCCGTTTGCAAAATATTACGCTTTAAAGCGCAAATTTTTGTCCCAGTAGGCCGTATCCAATTAAACGTTTTAATATCGGTGATATTGGTTTTACAACAAAGGAAAGTTCAAATATTGTTCTCTTCAGTGCAGTATGATGAAGTTTGAGTGTTCTTGGTGGTCAAAACGCAGTATAAGTTTACAAGTTTATTCTTGTGTAGTCGGGTAGAGAGTGCATACCGTTTACATGGAACAACTTAATATATTCGCGCAATGAATTTCTTTCACAAAAATAAAATCATTTCCAGTCCTAAGAAAATACCAAGTACCTCCTTATTCAAATAAAATTGTCTAACAAAGAGAACCTAAGTTATGTTGAAATTGGAGCGGTCTCGCGAGTGTACGATGGACAGGAAATGTGCAATTTCTATTCAGGGCGAGGAGAGTACGCCAGCAAACAGGATGTTTATTACATCGGGCGAGATGTTGCAAACAACTGGCGGGAAACTGTCCCTCCAATACGCCTACCAGCGCCATTTCCATCGCATCAATCTCAGCGCTAGAACATCACTAATTTTCTAAAGACAATGAACGTAATTGGCAGAACGAGAGGGATGGGGAATAAAAGGGAAGAATCCAGCTAAGCTCTTTTCACTGAGTCGTGGACATATAGATATAGATAGAAAAGTCTGTAAATCTGCCCCGAACCGACCGAACTCGAGTATCGGAACACGTCTTCATTTAGGATCTAGCTCTTCATATTCCGTGATTCCGCTTAGGCGAATAAAATATGAAATGATGAGTGGAGACATTTCCCCAGAGGCCGCAATAAATCAGCATCTTCCACACGGGGCGATACTCGGCGGTATTAGCCGGGCGCGGGCTGAGGCGGTCATCTTCAGCGCGATAAAGTTGCCCGCACGCGCGCATCCGTCAAACTTAGTGTCGGCGCGCCCGCGGCGCACACTGGTCGGATGTCTTAACTAGTCTTTTACCTCCTCCTAACCAACTCCTACCTACGTCTAGATAAGCAATGCCTGTTATATGTATAGCTTTTCTTATCCCGGAGGGTTAGGCAGAAACCAAGTTTTGCTACTTGCCTCGATCCCTATAGTCCACTACAGAATTGAAGAATTGACCCGAAGGCAAATCACGTTTCTTGATCAACATAGATACAAGAGCAGGCAGAAATCAGGGGACTTCCTTTAACATTCAACAGACTGCAAAATCTTTACATTGAAATATATTTCCTGACATATTTCCTTTCGCTACATTTTGGTACATTCACTGGTAGTCCCAGAATGGAGCTAATCGATAACGGGTTCTTTTTATTTTGCTCGTCACCAACACGTACCTACCTACCCTGAGCCCCAAGAACTTTTAGCGAGTTACCTGAAGTATATATATAATCAGTAGGGGCCGTGGCGTAACTATAGGGTGGTAGGGCTGGCAAAATGCCACGAACCCTTGACCTGAGGGGGCCCCCCGAACTAAGAGGCGAATTATGTATGAGTACTTCAAATCAATTAAAGTTAGGCCATATATACTACAACTAAAGACCACATACATATTTTTTATTTTAACTGGGAGGGCATCATCCAATGAATTTTCCATGGGACTCAGACGGTATAGTCGCCACTGAGTAGGGGGGATTACCTACATCACCTAATCTGCACACCTATGTGGGTACTGTACGAATTATTGCATAAATAATAATATTTAACGTTGATTAGGTACCAAACATGGTGGAGAAATAAAATAGATCTTGCTTAGCAGTGGCATTCTATTGAGGCTATATGAAAAGAAAATAGGTAAGATGTGGCAGTGAGCGCCGCCGCTCGGGCCCGGCCATAAATTGCATTACGGTAGGCAGTGTTCAGCGAATTTTTATAGAGGCCACCGCGCGATTTTATGCCGCCCACGAAACACCAGATACTCCCGGTCAATGAAAACACGCCGAAAGGCGCGCCTTTGTAACACTGCGCAATGCGCATTCATAATTAGGTAAATGCTAGTTTCCTTATTTTCCCTCTCGTACAGTCTACATAAAAGCTGCTACGGACAACCATGATGAAAGAAAGGTTGGAGAGCGAAAACTTGAAAGAAGAAAAATGCTTTCTCAGGATACTTAATTTCACGATCCTAGTTGTATCTGAGCTGGGTATTGTACCTACAGTATTTTTTGTTGCAAAGTCACCCGTAGTGTAGGTACAAGCCGTTAACCAGCTGTAGACTATGCCAGTAAGCTCCTTCTGTCTCGTCCTATTGTCCGGTGCTGCTTAAGCATGTCGATTCATGAGAATTTCGAGTCGAGTAAATTTTATTCCGCGGCGTTATGTCGGAGAGATAAAACTCCGCCGAAAACCGAGCCCTGAGTGTTTTGCGAACATTTTAATCATATCCCTTTATTGTCTTGTGGATTTCGCTGAAATCTCGCATTTATTATACCTACATCTGTGCTCAACGGCCTTAATTGTTTGAATTTTATTATGTACTATGTCGCGACATCTGCCGTATAATATAGGTAGGAGGTACATTACTACGAACTCTACTATTCTTTCTGTGGATCTGATTTTTCTTCCTATCATCATCAACCCATTATGTCCCCACCGAGGGGCACGGGTCTCTTCCCTGAGGAAGGTTACGCCATACTCCACCACGGGGGCCAAGTCCGGATTGGTGGAGGCTTGTAGACTAGTGGCTCGTCTACTGTCAACTGTCAGAAGTTGTCAAGCCGCCCTAAGGCCTCTGACTTGGCTTAACGACTGCCATCTATCGACGGCAGCCGGCACCAACAGCTTAACGTGCCTTGCGAAGCACGGAACCGCTCGGAAAAATGCCACTAGCGCTAGACATAGACGGCGACCCATCCATGCACTGAACGCGCCCTGTGTTGCTTAACCTTCGTGATCGTTTAAGATCACTCAGGCAGCCGGGGCTACGAGCGATTCATTTCATAACACTTACATATTTTATTAACTTTATTGCGGAATTACTTACTTAATTTTATGTCGGAAGCGTCCGACCAGGTTAATCGCAGAGCTTACACATTTTGTTTGGATAGTAATTGTAATTGCCGTCTTATGACAGGTATAAACTTATTCTGCCTAATGTAAATTAATAAAAGAGAATCTCATTCCCTGAGTCCTGTTTTATACAGCTACAATTAGTACCAATAAACTTAAAATGTCAGTCTTTTACGCCCAACCTAGCCTCACGATTGTTCAAAAATTATTGTCAGTCGTGAGTGTATTACTAGGTAAGCATTTGGATCGTAAATGCAGGCCATTCTTTTTACCGTGACACAACGGAACATGTAATTTACAAATTGGCGGCCACACTGAGAGTAGGGCAAAAATAACACGGCTGTGCGGGCGGCCCCTGCATTCACATGTACCGCAGGTAACCGCATCAAATCCGCAACCACGCTTTTATCACACCAGAACAGAAATACTGTGGAAAACAACAGAAGAACTGTATTGCCACCCAGAGTGCGCTTTCTAAGGACAATACGGGAATCGATTTAGTAAGGTTTGTGGTATTACCTACTTGCGACCTCAATGGCAAAAGCACACCTTTGCCATTTTATGTTTACGCCCTACAACGTTGTAAAAATATAGGTAATTACTCGTACATAAATAAGATAATAAGGAGCACCGGCCTTCTCTCAGACAGATATGATAATGACAGAGAAAAAACGTACATATGTGGTTGTGATTCTCGTTGTGGATGTACCTACTAGTTGATGCTGTGCACATCTCGGCTAAACGAGTTTTTCCTATTTCACACAATATTTTGAGAACAAAAGGTTTCTGCATGATGGGTGCCGCCTTTACTGACGGTCAACTGAAATCGAAATCACGCAACATTTTCTGAGGTGAGGAGTCGTCAGCGAGTCGAAGGAGTCTGAGGAGAAGAGGGGATAGTCATGCATTTATGAAACCGGTACCGACTGCGCTACCGCTGACAGCCCACATTCAATTTTAATATCTTCAGGACCAGGGGGAAGCGATCCAGTAATTCTTCTGTCATGTAGTTTATTTCTCAGGAGGCGAGCGGGGCGCGCGGGGAGGGGCGGGATCAATTTCAAATATTAAAGTGAGTAGGAAATAGTAAAAGTTTTATTTCCCCCGCGGCGAGTGTTTACGGCGCCGCGCGCCGCGCGCCGGTGTAATAGAATTCTCGGCTGAAGTGCGCGATGCGTCGCGAGCGCGAGACGCGAGGCATGCGGCATGCGGCGACCCTACCTTTATTGGTAGGGTTGCCATAACTTATAGGAATCACTACGGGACGTTTTCTGTTCCGACGATCAAAACTCACAAAAAATCATAGTTTTTATTCCAAATGTTACTTGTCTATTTATAATTTTAATTGCGCCGGCGCCACTCATCTCTATTTTTGTATTTTGTCGAAATACGGGACGAATACGGGATATGCAGTAATACGGGACGGGATGGTCAAATACGGTGACAGTCCCGTATGTACGGGACGTATGGCAACCGTATTTATAGGTAACGAATAACGGCGCAGCCTACTGCCCTCGTTACCGAAATCCTAGAGATGAAAACATTCCGGCTACACGGGTTTTGTGTCTAAAAAACAGAACCCTTACAAGTTAACTTTGTTGTCCGTCTGTCTTTGTCTCAGGAGCTTAAAATTAAATGACAGACGGCGTCATTGTTTGTTACTACACAACCGACACCTACCTACTATGTACTGCTTGTTGTTATTACAAGCAACTTCATTTCGTACAGTCGACAGCTGATTAATCTTTACATTATCGTCGCAAATTCACCTATAGCGTAACAGGGGCTGCACACGTGTAAAGGTTGATGTGTCGTCGACTGTACAGAATTGTTTCAGGAACTTCGTTTCATAGTATTTTCATGTTTATGATATCCTTGTCCGGTTAGAATGGCACAGTATCCTAGTTTCGGACCTGGACAGGTGATTGTGTTATTATTGTTACTATTATAGGTAACTCTTTATGTTACGTACATCTGCGAATTTGTAGTACCGTTAGCACACGCTAACCGTGAAGAAAAACATCGTGAGGAAACCCGGAGTCTGGTTGGCTCCGCACGTATTGACTTGTCTTTGATCAGGATGGATAGGTGCTGGCAAAGCCTACTTCATCTAAAAAACAAGGTCCGAGGCACTGCAGCGTCCGAGTGGTCCCTTCACCCATCTAGTGTGAGTGATGCGCCACTGGCCGCTGCATAAATCATCTCATTGCGTAGATGCAAAGGCCAATGTTTATGGGTAACTCTTTATTGCACAATATCATTTAAGAGTATTCTTGTCGGTGCCGCATCTTCCACCCACTCCCGTCACATGCCAATTCTTGGACAGCCTGGTACCTACGTCACGAGGTATTTAATGCACAATAGTATCATATTACTTGATAAATAGATAATATTTGTCGGAAATAGCAACTGACGCTAGCACGGTAAGGGCGAGGTAGCGCCCGCGGCGGAGCATGTCACACAAGAGTCGAACACCGTGTAGCAGACATTATCATATAAGTACCTACTTACATTTTCAGTTTCCAGATAAAAATAGATAGCCCTTGTTTCGTTGGTAGCAAAGGTTACACCAGAAAAATGGGCGGCGATTGAGCGGCGTGGTCCCAACAGGTGCGACCGGCGGATGATCCGGCTCGCGGGACCACGGTGACCCACATCGCTGCTTCGCGGAATTGTGGCTTATCCGAGGCGCGACAAATACTTACGAAGTTTTGTTTGACATTTGTATTTGATATATATGTCAGACGATTGTTCAGAAATGTATGCTGACTCGTTAACGTCACACGGTTATAAAATGCAACTGGCGGTATCACGCTTCATTTCCAACCCATGGGTGGTGCGTTTGATTCTCGCAGGCGGCCGCCTTACTTTATTGACTTGCATGAATGGCCTCAAACTCGATTTTTGTCTGTGGTCTTTTCATGTTTATGAGGTCCTCAGTTTCAGGAATCAGGACAGGCTGTGTGGTGTAGAAATATATCACTAGTCGCTAGTTTAGCGTACCCTAGCATTGTAATAATAATAATAATCAATCAAATAATATTTATTATCGTAAAGAATAATACACAGAGGCAAATAAATGTTAGTTAAACAATGCTTAGACTGTAAAAGGTTTAACATGTGTAAATATCTTTGAGTAACGGTGACCCCACACTAGGCATAGCCTGTATCGTGGCCGTCACGACATAAAATTGGGCTTTTTATTATCATTTCATTGTGGCAATCTAAGCAGATTTTGATCTAATAAGATTATTGATGTAGTACATTTAATTTCAAAATAATATCAATAACAAAAGTTAATTGTTATAGAAAAGTATAGTTGTTTATTCGATATATTTTCTTTCGTGTTTCAATTTCATGCTAAAAGTGAAAAACAAAATGAAATCAATAATTAATTCAATTACATGCAAAATCAAAAATTTTATTTGAACTCTTTTAAATAGTAGGGTGACCATTGTCACTTCAGGCTTATCGCCTGCTAAAAACCAATATTTTCCGGCGTAAAAATACGAAAATAGACTGAGGAAATAATAACATTAACCAAGCTCTGGCTAGTTTAACGGAGTTATTTACAAAAATACGATTCCTCTATAACATCGCTCAGAGGCGGTTTAAATGATGTTGGTACGTCTTCTTGTTTAGCACAGACTATTCAGACAGGCAGTTTATGCCTCTGAAGAGTGTTTTAATGAATCGTGTTTTTATACATTTTTTGAGTTTGTATTTAAAATAAACTATTTGATACGACCTATGCAATAACAAAACCCACAACATTCGAAAAACTAAGCGTTTGTTTACTCTTTTTATAAGCCTTTGTAAGGCTCGGCAGGATCGTATGATTATAAAACAAACAATTGTTTATTTTCGTAAAATTAGTCTCTGTATCTGCGAGGAGTTGCAGAAATGTTCAGTAGAAATTAATAGGATTATTTTACTATGACACTTTTGATAATTTATTCGCGATTTGAAAGTTATGGAGAACCTGGGCATTTATGGGTAATGACGTGCTCTATGACTTTTAATTATGACAGAGGATTATTTTATTGATGCGAAACGAGTAAAATCAGCATTATTTTCCGAAAAATAAACGGTAATACTGTAATTTATTATCGTTTGTTATTTGGAAAATAAATTAAATTTTTCACTTGCCCAAAAGACTACGGAAGATGGGCCTGTCTGCAATACAAGCAGTGGAGCTGGCTGGCATTGAGGAATGTAAATATACATAAGCAGCCTATATACGTCCCACTGTAGGGCACAAGCCTTCTCTCAGGGATAGAGTATGGGCTTAATCAGCACGCGTGCCCATCGCGGATTGGCGATTTCAAGCGCTGAGGTATGTGAACAGCTCAGACACTCAGGTTTCCTCACGATGTTTTCCTTCACCGTTAGCGAGTGGTATTGTTACTATAACTTCACAAATGTACATAACTTAGAAAACCAAGTCATAGGTACATGCCCGCACCGGGGATCGAACTTGGGTCAATGTAAATATAATTTAATATTATTACTAACAGTTTACCATCATTATTATTGATATACTTTATTGCACACACGAGAACCCAGTACAGGAAAGGTAACAAAATAAAATACAGGTACAATGGCGAGCTTATCGCTGTAAGAGATTGTTACTAATACTAATGGGCATTGCCTGAAATAAATAAATACATGCATACAATACTAGAGGCAAAGGAGAAGACATAAAAACTGCATTGTTCGTTAAAAAATATGGCGTTTATTGTACTTATCAGCGAGCCGGCGGTGCAGTGGGCGGGTCAAGCGGGCGCTGCCTCGCCGCCGGGGCTGGCGTCTGCCGCCGAGTGTCATCTGCGGACACAACAGACCAACAATATAAACGAAACGAAATTCAAAGAAACGACAAAAACCGAAATGAAATGGAAATTTGAAAGTAGCGTCACCTGCGGTTGAGTGTGCGCTGCACGGAGCTCATGCCGTCCACGAACTTGGTGCGGAACAGCACGTTGGCGTTGTTGAACATGCCGTCCTTCAGCGACACGATTATGAACTGCGGTGGGGGGGGAGGTGGTGTTAGTTTAATGCGTTTACAAAACGTGACATCGAGACTGACTTAGAGGGGGTAATCGTGTGCTGTTAACGAAAAACGAAGAAAAAGGAGGTATTTGCCTATTCAACCAAGATACGGCGTTTGTTTAATATATTACAAAATTAATGATTCTGACTAATTCGATTCTCATGCTTTAGTGTGCAAGAGCTGAATATCAAAATAAAATTTCTGTAAACGCAACACAGATGTTGTATTATCGCAAACCATAGGTATAAGCAAGGCTGATGAATACAATACAAATTGTATTGTCTTAGTGTACATAGTGATACATTAAACAGGTCTAATCGTGATTATTTATTACGTTAAATTAAATCACTTTGACGACCTCGTGGCGCAGCGGTAGTGTATCTGCATGCCATGCAAGAGGTCCCGGGTTCGAATCTCGGCTGGACAAAAAAAGAACCCCAGGTCTTGGATGTTTACATGTTTGTGATGTCGTTGTTTCTGGTTCCTACGACACAGAGTAAGGGGCCAGAAGCAATGTATGTGCCTGTATGTAAATGTTTATGTTTATGTTAATTCTCGACGTTGCCGTGGTCACACTAACACTGAAGTGGCGTGTGCAGTCAATTATTGTAGTGACGGCAGGTCTAGGTAGTCTACCCTGAAGTCACTTTAGGTTTTCGCAGCCGGCCGACCACCACTCGTTCAATGTACTCGTATAACTATGTATGAGCATCGGGAGTCATAAAAAAATAATAATCACCTCAGTCCTGACCTTCAAAATAATAATTGAAAACCATTGTTTACCATTGTTTTATCTATGTCCATTAGCCTCGTCAGGAGTGAGGAGGCTAATGAACCTACACGGTGACTGGTCCCCGTAGGAGAAGCTCTGCATGATGGGTGGTCAATTAGCATTTTAATATTTATTGGGCAAAAACTTTTAGTACAGAGCTTTTACAATAAAATGTTACTTAAATGCGTTACACAAAATTGGTTCAAAAGGTTGAAAATCTGTGTTACATACTACAACCAGTGACAATTTATTTAACTTGAACTTGGATTGTACATAATATTTAGTTATATTTGATAATAATAACTTTACTGATTTTACTAACGTAGTGAAAAAATATGTACATCCTAGGATAAAGTTAGTTTAAATTAAACAAAATAAAGTAGTATGAAGCTAGTTAGGTATGTGTAGTATGTCTTCAGGCATATCACGTGTACCTGCGAGTTGGTGAAGTGTTCCTTGAGCATCTGGCCGATGTTCTGCGTGTGCGACAGGTCGAGCGCGGCGTCCACCTCGTCCAGGATGTAGAGCGGCGCCGGCTTGAACTGCAGCATGGCCAGCACCAGCGCCAGCGCCACCAGCGAGCGCTGCCCGCCCGACAGCTCGCCCAGCGACTCCTTCCACTGCCCGTTGAAGCCCACCTTCACCTGCGGGCGGGCCGAGCGGTCATGCTGCGGGCGGGCCGAGCGGTCATGCTGCGCCGGCCCTCACTCCGAGGACGTCTAACGCTTGCGCACCCGATCTGTTTCCGACTCGAAGATAACATAAAGACACATTTATTTGCATAAACATGTGTCAACAACAGTACAGTAACGTGCATTATCAAAGTGTTAAATATAACATTGGCTGTAAAATATAACGTGGCTGCCCTGCGCCCACGGGCACTGATCTCGAGCCCGTCCAGCGCGGCACTGACCTCGAGCCCGTCCAGCGCGGCACTGACCTCGAGCCCGTCCAGCACGGCACTGACCTCGAGCCCGTCCAGCGCGGCACTGACCTCGAGCCCGTCCAGCACAGCACTGACCTCGAGCCCGTCCAGCGCGGCACTGACCTCGAGCCCGTCCAGCACAGCACTGACCTCGAGCCCGTCCAGCGCGGCACTGACCTCGAGCCCGTCCAGCACGGCACTGACCTCGAGCCCGTCCAGCACGGCACTGACCTCGAGCCCGTCCAGCGCGGCACTGACCTCGAGCCCGTCCAGCACGGCACTGACCTCGAGCCCGTCCAGCGCGGCACTGACCTCGAGCCCGTCCAGCGCGGCACTGACCTCGAGCCCGTCCAGCACAGCACTGACCTCGAGCCCGTCCAGCGCGGCACTGACCTCGAGCCCGTCCAGCGCGGCACTGACCTCGAGCCCGTCCAGCACGGCACTGACCTCGAGCCCGTCCAGCACAGCACTGACCTCGAGCCCGTCCAGCGCGGCACTGACCTCGAGCCCGTCCAGCACGGCACTGACCTCGAGCCCGTCCAGCACAGCACTGACCTCGAGCCCGTCCAGCGCGGCACTGACCTCGAGCCCGTCCAGCACGGCACTGACCTCGAGCCCGTCCAGCGCGGCACTGACCTCGAGCCCGTCCAGCGCGGCACTGACCTCGAGCCCGTCCAGCACAGCACTGACCTCGAGCCCGTCCAGCACGGCACTGACCTCGAGCCCGTCCAGCGCGGCACTGACCTCGAGCCCGTCCAGCGCGGCACTGACCTCGAGCCCGTCCAGCACAGCACTGACCTCGAGCCCGTCCAGCGCGGCACACAGTAGGCCGAAAATCACGTTTCATAGACATTCAAACTGACATGTCATAAGTGACGCTTTTTTTGCTTGGATGTGATGGAGAATACTTGCTATATGCCTTACATAATGAACTTTCAGGTTTATAATCGTAAACAATGCGCTCAGATTTTTTTTCGAAAAAATTTGTATGGAGTCGGCATAAAAAATTATGATATCTCCGTAATCGCACAATTGCGCCTAATATCCTCTGAGGTTATTAATATATACATTATTTAGGATTTTTTGGCATACTTCATGTTGCGGTCAACCATGCGTTTTTTTTTTCTTCGATTTTTAAAAATTTACCAATTTTTTTTGTTTATTTTTTCATTTTTACCTAATATTAAGCTTAACATAGGCGTATATAGACTAGGCATTAATGCAAAATTATTATGTACAATAGTAGAAAGCGAAAATAGCTTACTCATTAGCTGATATCTGACAATGGGGATTGTTCATTTTTTTTTACCCCTATTTTTTATTCCAGATATCGAAAATATAGACTAATTTAAGATACCAAATTGAATATTTTTAAAATTTTTGCTACCATAATTTTTTTATTAATTATTTAAAAATTCTAAGAGTTTGGTAAGGATGACGTCATTGATGGCATTATGTTGCGTTTTTCATGCATAAACAGTAAGTAATCTGTGCTTAAATACGTTGACGTTTAACGTCAGACTCACCTCTACTGTCAAGTTGATAGTTGTTTAAGTTTTTTTTATTCTATGGCAATGGATCTAGGCCGAATGATGACGATAGTGACGTCATCGAAGTGCAAATGAAGGTTATACAGTTTTTGCGATAAATACTAATAATCCGTCATTATTTTACTTAAATAAATCGATAGAAGTGATCAGTAACCCTATTCCTCGAAATGGTTTTCACTAAACGACAATATAAAAAAAATTAACAATCCCCATTGTCTAATGATCCTCTAAATCTTCAATAAAATTAGGGAAATTATAGTTTGTAAATGATGTTTTAAATAACTGCCGACTTGTTGAATACCTTTATCTATAGAATAATTAGTTTCTCATAAGTTAGTACATTAGAGGGTAGTTAGTAAATTACTTGTTCGGAAACAAAATAAGGTGATTAGTAAATTACTTGTTCGGGCACATACACTAAAATCGATCGCAATAAATAGGAATACACTTGAAGAAAATAATTTAGTATACTTCAATCATTGAAAGTAAAAACATTATGGCAAGCATCGTAACTAATTTGGATTGGTTCGTTATTTTGAGAAAAGCACACAAACTCAGTGACTATAATTTTTTGTTCGAAACAGTGCTATCTCATTTAAACAATAGTGTATCTGAAGAAGATTGTGTGACTTTAAAATAATTTTGCCGGAGATTCACTAGGGCTGCACAGAAACGATATGAATCAACACATCGGAAATATGAGATATTCCGAACTCACTACGAAAGTTGGCTTGAAACTGATGTTGATTGGCCGAGTTGCTTGAAAGAAAATATGCAATCGATTATTCAGCATGAAGGAAGTCCTATAGTGCCCCTTTTGGAGTCATCATCAAGCGCTACTGGTTCATCTAGTGAGCCATCTACATCATCAACTGGAACAATGACGAAAAGAAAAATCGCCAATCGTAAACCTTTTGAAGACTTGGGAACGAAACAGAAAAAGAGGCGAAGTGGAGACCTGACTGACAAAGATTCCAGTGAGCTCGTATTTGCTACGATTTCAAAGTTAAAAGATGAAGGCCAGAACAACATGGGTTCTGTGATTGAATACATGGTACAACATCCAGAATCAATCAAAAATCTACATGATTTAACTCCCATACCAACCACTAAAGAAACGTTTTCACCTCAAAAAGCATTTGGTTTACTAATATCTCTGAAATTATCAAAGTGGCAATACATAACTCTGCGAGAATCAGCAATTCGAGAAGGCCTTAAACACTTGTACCCTTCGTATTACTGCGTGCAAAAAGAGAAGAGTGTGTGCTTTCCACCTGAACCAAAAAATGCAATTATGGTGACAGATTCCTCAGCGAAAATTTCACTGCAAGTTTTGCTAGATCTGACAGCAAAAAGAATAATTCAATCGTTGCCAGAAAGTATGCAAAATAAAGAACTGGTTTTAATATCAAAATACGGTTTTGACGGAGCATCCAGCCAAAGCAGATACAAACAGAAAATGGATTCTACAGAAGATGACTCAAGTATCTTCATGACTTCGTTGTCACCACTGAAGATGACTTGTGAAGATGTTACAGTTTGGGAGAACCCAAAGTCATGCTCCGCAGCGTATTGTCGTCCAGTGCAGTTCATCTTTGTTAAAGAAAGTGAAACAGTGGTGAAGAAAGAAAATGAAAGAGTCAAAGCTGAGATATCAGCTCTCCAACCATCTGATTGTGATAGCAATATGGTGAGTCATAAGCTAATGCTCACCATGGTTGATGCCAAAATAAAAACTTACCTCTCTCCTTACGTAAGATCGAATGCAGCTTGCTATATTTGTTTGGCGAAACCTTCGGAGATGAACAAGTTAGAAGAAGTTAGAAAGAAATGTACAGAAGATGACTTGATGGATCTCGGACTTTCATCACTACATGCGCGCATTAACATTATGGAATGTCTTTTGCATATCGCATATAAATTAGATATTAAGAAGTGGTCTGCTAGAACAGAAAGTGAGAAAGCTGCAGTGGATGCAAGAAAAAAATCAATCCAAGCCAAGTTCAAAACGGAACTCAACCTATTGATTGATGTCGTAAACAAAGGCTATGGCACAACTAATGACGGCAACACTGCACGATGATTCTTTGAATTTCCTGAAAAGACTGCAAGTATCACTGGACTAGATGAAGATCTGATCCGAAGATTTAATGTGATTTTGTAAGCCGTAACTTCAGGTCAATCCATCAATGTTTCAAAATTTAAAGAATATGCCTACATAACTGCTGAAAAGTATGTAGAATTATACAACTGGTACTACATGTGTCATCAACAGTGCACACGATACTGCTTCATGGAGCTGAAATTATTGCTGCTAACGCAATAGTACCGATTGGGAGTTTATCTGAAGAAGCTTCAGAAGCGCGAAATAAGGATTTCAGAAGATTCAGGGAACATCACTCACGTAAGAAGAGCAGACTGAGTTCAAACGAAGATATATTTAATTTCCTTATTATCTCTTCCGATCCGTTTATTTCAGCAATACGACCAACGATGGATGCAAAAAAAAGAAAACTTTGTTTGCGGAAACATTGGATCTGCTGAACATTGAAACGCCTGAATTAGAGTTTAGGGATATTGCTGATATAAACTCTGACTCGGAGTTTGACTCTGAAGATAGTGATTCAGATTAGGCAATATTTTAAAGTAATATATTTATTGTTTTATTTATATTTTTATCATATAATTTTATTGTAATAATTTTTAAATCAATTTTTTTAGCATTTTTAGAGAGTCGAAACACAATTATTTTGTTAGTTCATCATCAGTACACTTAGTTGTTAATTAAACTTAGTTTGATATGTGTAAATGTTCCTATGATGTAAATATATAATATGTTGAAAAAATCAAGATATTAAGCTTTTTTAATGTATTTTACCTTCTAATATAGCACACAATTAATTTTCATGAATGCCCAGTCTATATGCATTCATGTAAAACTTAATATTTGTAAAAATGGAAAAAAACTTTAGTGAAATTTTTAAAATCGAAGAAAAAAAAAACGCATGGTTGACCGCAACATGAAGTATGCCAAAAAATCCTAAATAATGTATATATTAATAACCTCAGAGGATATTAGGCGCAATTGTGCGATTACGGAGATATCATATTTTTTTATGTCGACCCCATACAAATTTTTTCGAAAAAAATTCTGAGCGCGTTGTTTACGATTATAAACCTGAAAGTTTATTATATAAGGCATATAGCAAGTATTCTCCATCACATCCAAGCAAAAAAAGCGTCACTTATGACATGTCAGTTTGAATGTCTATGAAACGTGATTTTCGGCCTACTGTGCGGCACTGACCTCGAGCCCGTCCAGCGCGGCACTGACCTCGAGCCCGTCCAGCACGGCACTGACCTCGAGCCCGTCCAGCACAGCACTGACCTCGAGCCCGTCCAGCGCGGCACTGACCTCGAGCCCGTCCAGCACGGCACTGACCTCGAGCCCGTCCAGCACGGCACTGACCTCGAGCCCGTCCAGCGCGGCACTGACCTCGAGCCCGTCCAGCACAGCACTGACCTCGAGCCCGTCCAGCGCGGCACTGACCTCGAGCCCGTCCAGCACAGCACTGACCTCGAGCCCGTTCAGCGCGGCACTGACCTCGAGCCCGTCCAGCAACGCACTGACCTCGAGCCCGTCCAGCACGGAGCGGCCGGGCGGCGGCGCGAGCTGCGCCTGCGCACGCGGCAGCAGCGCGGCGAAGATGCCGCCGAAGTCGCGGTTGACCTGCGCGCACGCCGCCAGCAGCACGCGCCGCTTCTTCTCGTCCAGCTCGCCCATCACCTGCACCAGCTTGGCGCGGTCCGCCTCCACGATCGCCTTCTTGCGCATCACGTCCTGGTACTGACGGCGGAGAGACTATTTTCAATTCCATTATATCTAATACTTAGAAACAAGTAGTTATGTACCTAGTGACAGAGGAGAGCGTGTGCGACTCTCACTCTGTCGTACGGCTGATGTCGCAGACGGTAGAGCGCTAATGGTCGGAGAAACTAGGTGATAATGTTCAGGTCTATACCTATGTGGTATAGTCCGCACAGATCTTTTTGGCGGTGACGTGAACATAGTCACAGATCGTTTGCACATCGCTTACTGTCTTTACAGTGTATGTGTAAGTAATTGGCTACTCTAGTAATCGAGTAATAGTAATTTACTACGCATCACACTACGTCAATTACTCACAAATACACTGTAAAAACAGTAAGCGATGTGCAGACGATCTGTGACTATGTTCACGTTACCGCCAAAAAGATCTATGCGGACTATACGTAATGCACGTTTACATGTTGTAAGACGTATATTATTACCGAGGGGCAAAAGTGAAGTCTGGCGCAAGCAACAATACCCGCGAGTTCGATTGTACGCAGTGCACAGTCGGCAACACCGCCACGTGTTAAAAAAGTACTATATTGTCCAATTCTGTTACAGAATGCTAAGATTCTGCTAAAATAAAAAAAAAAGCAAAAACACATCAAATCTGCATAACCATAATTATCCTTATCCTCCTAATAATAATTATCCAGCGGCGTGTGTTCTCTACCGGTCGCACCCCGTTGCCAGCTGCGCCAGCACCTGTTCATCCTCCTTCCCCAGCCGGTCCCCCCCACACACCTGCTCCTCCTCCTTCCCCAGCAGCGTGTGCGCCCGCGCGTCGAGCCCGCGCGCCAGCCGGTCCCCCCCACACACCTGCTCCTCCTCCTTCCCCAGCAGCGTGTGCGCCCGCGCGTCGAGCCCGCGCGCCAGCCGGTCCCCCCACACACCTGCTCCTCCTCCTTCCCCAGCAGCGTGTGCGCCCGCGCGTCGAGCCCGCGCGCCAGCCGGTCCCCCCACACACCTGCTCCTCCTCCTTCCCCAGCAGCGTGTGCGCCCGCGCGTCGAGCCCGCGCGCCAGCCGGTCCCCCCACACACCTGCTCCTCCTCCTTCCCCAGCAGCGTGTGCGCCCGCGCGTCGAGCCCGCGCGCCAGCCGGTCCCCCCACACACCTGCTCCTCCTCCTTCCCCAGCAGCGTGTGCGCCCGCGCGTCGAGCCCGCGCGCCAGCCGGTCCCCCCACACACCTGCTCCTCCTCCTTCCCCAGCAGCGTGTGCGCCCGCGCGTCGAGCCCGCGCGCCAGCCGGTCCCCCCACACACCTGCTCCTCCTCCTTCCCCAGCAGCGTGTGCGCCCGCGCGTTGAGCCCGCGCGCCAGCCGGTCCCCCCCACGCACCTGCTCCTCCTCCTTCCCCAGCAGCGTGTGCGCCCGCGCGTCGAGCCCGCGCGCCAGCCGGTCCCCCCACACACCTGCTCCTCCTCCTTCCCCAGCAGCGTGTGCGCCCGCGCGTCGAGCCCGCGCGCCAGCCGGTCCCCCCACACACCTGCTCCTCCTCCTTCCCCAGCAGCGTGTGCGCCCGCGCGTCGAGCCCGCGCGCCAGCCGGTCCCCCCACACACCTGCTCCTCCTCCTTCCCCAGCAGCGTGTGCGCCCGCGCGTTGAGCCCGCGCGCCAGCCGGTCCCCCCCACGCACCTGCTCCTCCTCCTTCCCCAGCAGCGTGTGCGCCCGCGCGTTGAGCCCGCGCGCCAGCCGGTCCCCCCCACGCACCTGCTCCTCCTCCTTCCCCAGCAGCGTGTGCGCCCGCGCGTTGAGCCCGCGCGCCAGCCGGTCCCGCCGCGCCGCCAGCTGCCCCGCCCGCGCCCCCGCCGCCGCCCCGCGCGCGCCCAGCTCGTACAGCCCGCCGGCCGCGCCGAAGTACTGCTTCTCCGACGAGATCCACGGGTGCTCCGCCTCCAGGGACGCGATCTGCGGGACGGGGGCGACGTTTAGCGGAGGTAATATTTATGATAGAGAACTCAGACTTCGAAACCGAAAGTCTTTAACGATGACACTAAGTAAATATTTAAGTGACGTTCTGTCACGCTCTTTTCTGAGAAATTCGAAGAAACAGCACTACAGTTAATCGTTTGCTCAGCGAAATTCTCAATTCAGAAACTGACCGTTACAGAACTGAAACTTGTTCCCTGACGGTAAAAGTCCATTGACTTAAAGTTGTTGAGTTAATTACTTAATTCATCAGAAATTACACAATTCCTCAAAAGCCTAAGGTGAATGACGGCCTACAAAATTTGTTACTTGAAGCGGTAGCGGGCTGGTCAAATAGTAGGTGAAAAGTTTCTTAAGTGGAAGATACAAAGTATCAGACGTCTAGCGGCTGAATCGACGATCTGAGGCAGATCGCTGATTGAAGACGAGCGAGAACACAAGCATTGGTGTACCTCGGGGAAGGCATATGCTCAGCAATGGAAGAGTATAGGCTAATCGATTGATTAAAACTGATGTATGATAACAATGTACTTTTCGAATCGATACTTAACATCCCTCAGTAAAAAAATTATCAATAACCCGATTGCTGAGCATTAACTACTAAGCTACATTTCTGAATTTGGGTCTCGTCCGCTTAGTAGTTAATGCTGAGCAGTCGAGTTGTTGGTAATTTTCTATTTCAGTTTTTTTATTTTTGTCTTTTTAGTGATTTTAATTTTTAATGTTGATTTATATATAGCCTATGACACCAAGGTATTGATTTTTTACATACATTACACGTGATCGGCGTATCTAAATAAAATTATAATAAATTAAATATAACAGCGATATTTAGTGACCCATGGTTGTAACACAGCGTTACTTAACAGCGATCTTTGTTTTTTGACACTTTTCTGTTCCATTAACGCTAATTTAATATAGCGTAGAACACTCGCGCAGGGATGACGAATAGATTGAGATCCCTTATTTGTCAAAATCTAACCGTCGGTTAAGGAGTTACGAGCTAAACACATTAACTCACCCGCAGCGCGCAGTCGGCGGCGCCGGCCTGCAGCTCGTTCACGCGGTACTGGCGCTCCTCCACGGCCAGCGCCAGCTCGGCGGCGGCGCGGCGCAGCGCCTCCTGCCGCTGCTGCAGCCGCGCCAGCTGCCCGCCGCGCGCCGCGATGCCGGCCCGCTGCTGCTTTATGGCCGCCGCCGTCCGCTTCACTGCCTCCTGCGGGCACAGACTCTTGCAGTGGGGAACTACATGTGTCGATCCGCTATAGTTATAGCATGACGGAATTAAAGAAAGAATGAATGTCTTCTACATTTACTTAA
The DNA here is from genome assembly GCA_963969515.1 of Yponomeuta evonymella. NCBI lineage: Eukaryota > Metazoa > Arthropoda > Insecta > Lepidoptera > Yponomeutidae > Yponomeuta > Yponomeuta evonymella. The sequence continues at coordinate 18,029,016 of OZ018362.1, forward strand.
ATTGTCACAGAAACACAAAGTAAATACTGTGGCGACTGAGCGCATAAGTTTTTGCAATGTCGACAAATTAGATGAGTTGCGCCAGTCGCGCCCCACCGCTCCTGGAGTTAAATCGCGTATTAAGTCGTGCAACCGAGTCTTGTAATTTCTTGTGCCGTTCGTTCATTATATTTTCTTGTGTGCCTAACGACTCTTTCATTCATCTCCATTGAGTGAACCCTCAAATAAAAAGGTCAAAACGTCAAAATACGAAGGTACACAAACAAAATACACGAACGTCAACGAAACAATCGTGAAGAGAACGTGCGAGGCATATAGAGTCGAAGGCAGCCTGGTACCATACAGTAATGTACGGCACCGAGCCACATCAGACTCGAAACGTTTCAGGTGCTACCGGTGACTATAAAAAAGTACGAGTAGGTACTGCTGAGAGTCACACTCGGTACTCGCGGTGAGACCGAAAACCGGATCTCGTAGGGCTGGCGTAGAGTAACCGAAATCGAAGACTAAAATCCGCACAGCTCGAGTGACCCCACTGTGCTGTGACGATGCCGAAGGCCCCGTAAAGCGGACTACAGGAAGGTTGAAGGCTAAACTCCGTAGCGCGGCCCGAATGATTGCACGACTGACTGAATGAAAACTAAATCTCGTAAAGCGGCCTAGTGTGACCCCATTGCGGCAAAGCCAAAAGCTAAAACTCGCAAAACGGCGCCATGTGACCCCGCTGCGGCAATGAAAACTAAATCTCGCAGAGTAAGCTTGCGTGACACCACAGCGAAACCGACGGCCTAACGCTGCAGAACGGGCTCGAGTGACCCCACTGCAGCGAGGCCGCCGGCCGCCCCGAGCGGGTCGAGAACTAGGGGAGCGCGGGTGCGGTAGGGGGGGGAGGGAACTGGGCCCTCTAGTTTAAAGACAACGTAGATAAAAAAAAAGTGTAACCGCAGCTTCGTCGTGCGCGGCCCGCGCCGCGTCGTGCTGCTGCTGCAGCTCGAGCGTGGCCATGACGCAGCCGTCCAGCTGCGCGCGCGCCGCGCCCACGCCGCGCTCCAGCTCGGCGCACTCGAGCCGCAGCGTCTCGAACTCCTGCTCGCGCGCGCGCCACGCGCCGCTGTGCCGCTGCGCCGCCGCCTGCGCCTCCCGCAGCGCGCTCTCCGCCTTCGCGAACTCTCTGCGGAGCGATACGCGGGATCGTACCGGGTCGGCTCGTGCCGCGTACGTGCGGGACTCGTGCGACTCACGGGGGTCGCACGTGACGACTTTTCATTATTCGAAAGTGGAGGTGAAAATAATGTATTTACCAAAATTTAAATAACAGATTATCTTTCATTCAAATTTTTGTGATAAAAGGAGCGTCACGAACGCTTAACACGTAATAACGCGACGATAACTTTTCAACGACAAGGACTTTTCTAGAGCGGCAGCACACCCGCACGGGCGCACGGTCCCGGTTCTGATAGTCATACGACAGAAGTCACCTCTCCCTGTGCCCCTTGATGTCCTTCATTTTGAGGTCGAGGTCGGCGGCGCGCGCGGCGGCCCGGCGCTGCGCGTGCTCGGCGTCGCTCAGGTCGGCGTCGAGCGCGGCGACGCGCACGCGCAGGTCCTCGACGTCGGCCAGCCGCTGCGCGTGCGCGCTGCCCGCCACGCGCGTCGCCAGCAGCTGCAGCTCCGCCGACACCTCCTCGTGCCTGTCGTATTCTTATAATGTATTTTGTGTGGTCGGGCTCCGTCCGGCCCGTTCGAACTGCGCCACGAAAGTGTTAACGGAGTAGTCGCGCCGTGCACGGTGGGACTAACGGTTTCCGTGTGCAGACTAGATTTAGTTTGACGTCGGATTAGATTAATATATTAATCCTAAGAGTTACATGTGAAGTTATTACTCGAACAAAAAATATTGATCGGAAATAATAGGGATTAAAGTATGAAATTGCCGTTTCATTGCAATAGGTTCTTTGAATTGACATAGAATCTTCATGGTTTGAAGTTTTCGAATGAAACTTTTTTCAAATGGTTTCTATGATGTTCTTTTTTTAAAAAATGTGAAACATTTGAATATCGACTTTCAATTGTTTTTGTTATTCAATTTAGACAAGAAAGATGGATACTGCGAAAATTCGAGTCACGAACACGTCATGATGGCTTCGTTGGAGTAGCGGTTAACATGCAATGTCAAAACAGAGGTCGTGGATTCCATTCCCATCGGAAGCCGCCATATTTGATTTGTACGCATGGCCTCGGTCTGGGTGTATTGCCATGTTTGTGATCTCCTCGCCCGGTTACTAAAGCACGAGGTATCCTAGTTTGACACCGGACCTAATTATGCGCACCCAATCCTGAGCGATTTCAATCGTCTAACTGTCAAATTCCATACTAATTTGACAATTACACCACCGGAATCGCTCAGGATTCGGTGCGCGCAATATAGTCGATATTTTTGTTGATTCCATTCAAAACATTGTAGTAAATTTAAGATTACACTTATGTAATTAATTGTTGTGTGCAATATTTAAGTAACATTAAAACCGTTTTGGTTTTAACTGTAAGTTCTTATTAAATATATAAAATAAATAATTAATAAATAGGGGCAGGGCAAGTTATCGTGTCGCGTGGAGGTAATTAGTAATAATATTAAAAGCACTGACTTCTGCTGCAGCGCGCTGAACTTGTCGGCGGCCTGCTGCAGGCGCGCCAGCTCGGCGCCGTCCTCCTGCAGCTGCCGCTCGCCGCACTGCAGCTGCTGCTCCAGCGAGCGCAGCTGCGCCAGCTGCACCAGCACTGACCCGCCCTATACACACACACACACACTCACACACACGTCTCGTGCACACATCTGCTCTGGGGAGTGTCAAGTGACAGACCCTGGTCTCTGCCTACCCCTCCCGGACACAGACGTGACTTTATGTTATGTTATGTAAGGCATAACGTGGATCGGTGGTAATCTAGTGGATAGAACATTGGACTCTGAAGCCAGAGACCGAGGTTCGATTCCCAATGCGGGCATGTACCTATGACTTGGTTTTCTAAGTTAAGTACGGTTGTGAAGTTATAGTAGCGATACCACTCTCAAACTGTGAAGGCAAACATCGTGAGAAAACCTTAGTGTTTGAGCTATTCACATACCTCAGCATTTAAAATCGCCAATCCGCAGTGGGCACGCGTGGTGATTAAGCCCATACTCTCTCTCTTTCTCTCTCTCAGAAAAGGCATATATTAGATATAATATCGTCAGCCTATCGATCTCAATAGGTTTATTGATAGATCTCAATAGACCGTGAAAGTGTGACGTCACAAGTCTATTAGGGTTGTGGGCATGGCCACCGTGCCCACAACGGTGGATCCGCGCTTGCCGGGGAACCCGAACACGGTCATTCTATATGAGAAGCGACTTGTCGACCACACGTCGACACTCCAACATTCCTGCATCGCACGAGCAAAATGTTTCACATGACGTACCATAAATATGACGTCCGATGAACGTCAGTCGGACCGGTTCGTCCCCACGCATATGATTTGCCTGGCGGGAAATTTCTCTTTATAGTAGAAAAGCACGCTCACCCGCTCTTCCATATAAACTAAACATTGCATGCGCAAGATTTTACCCAGTCGATTAAAAATCCAATGCACGATTAAGAACGAACTATAACTTGCCTAAAACCGTCTACACACGGCCCTAAAATCACAGGAAATATCGCGAGAGTGATGGTGGGGATGAAATCGGCTACTACGCTACACACGTCCGTGTCGGTCAGTACGTAGCCCACCGTGCAGCAAAGCGCTCGTCAATCCAAGATGCCGTCTACACTTTCAAAGCAACAAAAAATAAACTCCACAAAATCACCACCAACGAGTCCTTAACTCCTGTCGCCACTACGCTCGCTACACTGCTGCGGTGAAGTCGGACCCGACTTCGCTACACACACACTGACAAAGCTCCCTAGACGGTAGTCGGCCCTAAATCGTGAGCTCGCCCGAACCAATTTCTGAGTTAGGGTAATGATAATAATATTGATTACGATTTGCCTACACACGAGGCGATCTAGGGTGCTCCCCACCAGTTGCCCGATATTACCTTCGATTTTAGGGCCGCGTGTAGACGCCGTAACGCTGCGGCGGCTCACCTGCGCCCGCGCGCCCCCGCTGAGCGTGCCGCTGGGGTCGAACACGTCCCCGTCCAGCGTGACGCAGCGGCGGCGCACGCGCGGGTCGAACGTGACGCGCTTGGCCACGGCCAGCTCGCGGCACACCAGCGTCTGCCCGAACACCCACGTCATGGCCGGCCGCAGCTCCTCCGCGAACGAGATCAGGTCCAACGCCAGTTGCACGCTCTCCGGCCCGCCGCCCTGCCGACGCCGGGGGAAAGCGCTCCCTTATAATTACGTAGAGGTGCGTTCGGATCGCGACGGACCGCCGACGCCGGGGGAAAGCGCTCCCTTATAATTACGTAGAGGTGCGTTCGGATCGCGACGGACCGCCGACGCCGGGGGAAAGCGCTCCCTTATAATTACGTAGAGGTGCGTTCGGATCGCGACGGACCGCCGACGCCGCGCGCCGGGGCGACGCTCAGTGAAGCGCGCACGGCGTCTGACGACCGCCGCGCGTCTACCCCGACCCTAGTCTCGTCGGACGTCGTCGAGGCGACGAGACTAGGGTCGGGGTCACCGCTCGAGACCGCGGCGAGCGGAAGTCTAGCGTGGAGGCCCACGTCTCCGATTAAAACTACAGGTAGTTAAGGAACTAAAAAACGGGCGAAAACTTTAACGCGACGTCGAGTCGATCGAAGTCACGTCGAGCGGAATCGTTTCAAGTGGATTTTCGATCGTCGATTCCTCGAGTCGGCTCGAACGGCGCTGGGTTTGGGCACTCACGATCTCCTGCGCCACAGCGAGCGTCCGGCGGTCGAGGGCGGCGCCGGCGATGCGGTCGAGCGGGATGATGGTGGCGCGCGTCCGCAGCCGGCCGCGCGTCAGCAGCGCCTTCGACGTGCGCTCGCTGTCCACCACCACGTTGTACAGCTGGGGGAATATCGTACTCGTCTACCGATACGGCGGTAGAACGCCGGCTTCCCGTTCGGGAGGTCGTCGGTTCGTAGCGTTAAACAATATAAAACGTATGGAGAGGCAGTAAAGCGAAGTAAATAACTTAATAGCAGCATAAAACGACGGCGACTCACCCTGCCGCCGGCCGCCGTCTCCAGCGCCGTGCAGTAGGCGGGGTCGATCACGTCGATGAGGCGGCACACCGGCCCTGCGGACCGGCACGGGTGTTATGCTTCGTACTATGAAACTCTGGTGTTATTGTACATCTTTGACAAAACACTCGATTCGAACTCGAGTGTGAATGATTTCATTCTCACTGGAGGCCGTAATATTTCCTCGTCCGGTGACTCGGTTTGGGTCTGAGATCTCAATTATTGTGGATGTACAGAACATCATTTATTCTCAATCGGTCACTGAACAGTTTATCTAGTCATCAGTTGCAAGTTTCTGTGCGTGTGTGGATGTATGTGTGCAGCGTGTGCTGACTGACATGGCATCGTTAGACAGACGCTGCCGTCCGCCAGTCGGCTCTAGCCGCTCTCCAAGTATACACACCTATATCTTTAACTAAAATAATGTATTTCTATATCAATAACTGTGAACAGCCATGAAGAGATAAACTACTGTCACGATTTGTTTAATTTGAATTATATTTCCTATTAATTTTCAACTACGATGTTTGTTAAATATTTGGTCTGTTAAAAAAGTACAAAATTCTAATTTATTATTTAGAATTTGGTTCGAATTACTGGCAACACTGATGCTTGCCCCCGATTGGTCAAACCTATGGTCGTATCGGATCGGTTGATTCTAAAATGATTGAAAATTATGAGGCATTTTTGAAGCCGGTACGATCGACAGGAGACAACGGTCAGTTCTAAATAGGCAGCCACAGCGAGTAGTCGGCAAAATACGATTTACAAGTAAATTAAGATTCCGTTGTAAAGTTGGAAGTAATAAACCTAACCGCTCACTATCTCGAGTTTTATTCGTGAGAGGTGCGCGAAACGTTACCCTTGACCCTGCTGCGGTCGAAGTCGGGCTCGGGGTCCGAGTAGACGAAGCAGCACCGCTGCAGCCGCGCGGCGCACGCGTCCAGCGCGTCCCGCTGCGGCTGCGTGCTGCGCTGCAGCGCGCGGCAGCCGTCCTGCAGCGCGGCCGCGCGCGCCGCCGACTCGGACAGCGCCGACAGCTCCTCCTGCGGTCAGTATACGCCCCACCGTCACCGACGTCGCGCCCGGCCGGTCCCCGGTCGTTCAACCGATCCCGAAGCTAATCAGCCGGATCCACACCGAGCGATCCCACTCGGATCGGCGACCCCGCGATCCGCGATCCTCATCCGTGGAGCGTGTCCACACCGAACGCTCCGTGCCGCGCGCGATCGTTCGGTGTCGATCCGGCTATTTGAATCGGTTAAGAAGGATCGATGACGCTCTGGGCTTCATCCCGACGTAGAGCTCGAATTCGGCCTTGTCAAAATTTGTATAATGTCGTGTGAACAGCGAACCCTGTTCTGTTTGTCAATAGCGAAGTCGTTCGCCGAGTCGTCTCCCAAAAGCGGGGCACCGACCTGCAGCCGCTGCAGCTGGTCCTGCCGCTCGAGCAGCAGGCGCTGGTCGGCGCGCTGCTGGCCGGCGTGGCCGGCCGACTCCCGCTCGAGCTGCCGCAGCCGCGCGGCGCAGTGCTCGCGCTCCATGCGACACTGCGACGCCAGCGTCGACGCCTCCGACGCCTCCTGCTTCGCCGCTGCCAGACACCATGCATCACAAGAATTTATCGCAAAACTGCAGGCTCATTTTAAAATCGTTTGCCAGATTTTGAGGGAAAATTCCTTTCATTGTAAAAAACAGTATTGTTAATGATTTATCAGTAACATTTGTAAATAATCGTGATTTCCGACCTTCGGCTCTGAACTGTTAAAAATCTCCGATATACGTAAACAATTATTAAAACAACAAATTAGCCAGCGCCGATCCTAAGACGCTCGAATCAGTTTTTTTTTTCGATTGTTATTACTTTTGGTCCTGATATTGTGTGTTAATGCTTAATTTTGGAAAACAAAAAACAATTTGCTTATGCCTCTTTTTTAAAATAGCTTCATGTATTCTCTTCTAACACATGGCGCTAGTCTGAATAGCCCCGTAAAAACGATGAACGAATTCAGTCACCCAGTAGAAAGGACAGTCCGGCCGATCTAAAGACGCCGAAGACGTCGGGGCCAGGAGCTAGTCCCGCGAGCAGCGCGCGACTCACCCATGAGCTGGTCCTGCAGCGAGTCGGCCGCGCCCTCCAAGCCGGAGCTGACGGCCAGGAACTTGTCCCGCGCCGCCGCCAGCGCCGCCTCGGCCGCGCCGCTCGCCGCCTTCAGCTGCTCGAACGTCGCCGACACCTGTTGCGAACGGATTATGTCTCACTTGTCCGTTTTGAAAACATTATGGAATAGTACTGGCCACTGAACTGTAGAGTGACCATGCTGAACACCTGCAATAGACAAACAACGTTGCGAGTCCCTTCGGAGATAAAGCGGTGGCACGAGCTTCATTGATAAATACAATTTCTTAAGAAATTTCCGTATCTAAATACAATCGACAGCACATCAACTTTTACAAGCGTCATTTCAGAACATTACTCGAGTTGGCATTTACCAACTAGGTAGATCATACGTGAAGAGGGAGAGACGGGAGTCGAAAAATGTTGTCTTGTTTTTATACAAATGGCCTGAGTCGGGGTGCATTTCCATGTTTGTGATGTCCTTACCTGGTTACCATAGCGCAAGGTATCCAGATAACTAGAAAAAGTTATCGTTTCATGTCATCATTACCATCAGCCATTTGACGCCCACTGCAGGACATAGGCCTCCCTCGTGGTTTTCCAAGCTTCCCGGTGTTGTGCCGCCCGCATCCAGCGACTCCCCGCCACCGTAACCAGGTCGTCAGACCACATTTCGGCGGATGAACCATCTGGTGGGGGCCTTCCACGCTGCGTCGTCCATGTCGTGTAGAAGTTATTTATTCATACAGGTAAGGGGGTTGAAAACGGCCAAACTCATCCTGATGAAATGAACCCTTAACAGTTTGTAAAGTATACAATACAATACAAATAAGCTTTATTTCTCCATCCACAAATTAGGTACGCTAGAGGTGATACAACACGGCACAATGAAACTGACCTCGTCGAGCGTCTTGGACTTTTCCCGGAGCGCGCGCTCGTCGTCGGCCATGGCCTTGTCGAGCAGGCGCGCGCGCGCCTCGTGCGCGTGCAGCGCGTCCTGAGCAGCACGCCACGCGGCGCGCGCGCCCGCCTCCTCGCGCTCCTCGCCCGCCAGCTGCGCGGTCAGCGCCGCCAGCGCGCTGCCGCTCTCCTGCGGGCCGCCGAACGAAACCGCTCCAACGTTTATGTCTAAATATGTCATTTGAATACTTACCTATCTTCTAACATATAAAAATCTCGTGTCACGGTCGGTGTTTGTTACCGAACTCCTCCGAAACCGCTTCACCGATTTTTATGAATTTTTGTGTGTATATTTAGTAGGTCGTAGGCTAATTCTGGAGTCGGCGGACTAAAGCACGTAAGTCCAAAACACAAGTTATTGAGGCAGTAACAAAAACCTATTATAAAATTACTCTGTACCATTTTTATTTTCCTAATTTCATTAACAGAGAGCTGTCGTGAATCAATGAATTGAGAATATACATGTTTATTTACAAAAATTAAGCAAACTGCTATTTTAATTAATTATATTGCATAGAACAATAATTAAATCAATCAATATGGCAACGGCTCGGCAGCCAGGGAGATCAATCTGTGCCGTTTTTTTCCACTAACTAAGGTTGCACACTCGGTTGCAAGAAAAATAGAAGATATAAAAACAGTCCAAATGACCAACAAGTGAACAAGCTAGAGATTGGATGATGCAAGACGGAATATCATACAATTAGTAGTATTAATACTGCAGTGAATTTTGACCTGCAGTATAGATAAAAGCACAATACAAAGCATCTGCACAAACCAGCTCACAACTTGCTTGACTTTCACTTGATCTCGGTATGAAATTGGTTTAATTGCGCGACTTTTCAACACCAACTGCTCACCTCATCTAACTTCTTATTGAGCTCAGCAATTTCTTTGTCCAACTCCTTGCATTCTTTCTCATTGTTCTTGATGTTGTCTTTCTTCGTCTGGATTTCCTCCTTCACTTCTGCCACTTTGGCTTCTGCTTCCTTCACATTCTCTTCGGCTGTCACATACCTGAGGTAGGACAATATGTTGAAACGAATTAACAAACACATCTTGTACATAGGATGGTATTATATTACAATTATTTGATCATACACGTCCTCTAGGGCGTGACAATTAAGGTGCACGTTTATAAACATTAAAATTAGTTTTAATTACATTATAAGGCTTATTCAGTTGTTTAAATCATCAATAAAGATTATTATTATTTAGTTTACTAAATGTAAAGTTTGTTTCCTAAAGCTAGTTAGACAATTGGTTGGTTTAAACAATATTAAAACGAGCAAATATCAAAATTTTGTATGGAACAGCTCATATTTTTTTTTTACATTTCTTCGTTGGTCTCGTAATAAAAGTTGGTACCTAGTATTGATGAAAAGCCAAAGGGCCAAACTAAAGAGTTTCACTGAACCTTATTGAATCACTTAGTATTTAAGTACATAGCAAGTTCTGATCCAATAATAATAATAAATAATATACTTTTTTTTAAAGAACTTAAATGTACTGACTTATAAGCCACATGCACTCGGGTCAAGTTCTCTAGCTCTCGGACCACTTTCTGGTACTCCTGGAACTGTGACCGTTCATCCTGCAGCTTCTGCAATTTCGGAGCGATGTCTTCTTTGATGATCTGAAACAGTCGCATCACATGAATTTGCAAAATATGTAGAAGATTTCATAATTTATTAACTAGCTGAGCTTGCAACTTTGTGTAAATGCTTACATCATTGAGTTCCCTGAGCTTAGCATCCTTCTTCTCAATCGTCTTCTGCGCAGCCTGTTTCTTGGCCTCGTACATCCGAGTGCCAGCAGCCTCCTCCACCATTGATAAAATCTACAAGTAAACCAGTTGTTTACAAGAACACTAGCATACTACAGATAACAATCGTTTTTCTCCACTACTTTTCTTTTACAAGTGATTGATGAAACTGATAATTCATGAAGGGAAAATAAAAGGAATAACACATGGAATAACAGCCTTTATGTGCTGGTTGAAAGCCAGGGCCACCACGGAAATAGCATACTACATTATTTTTAATTATTCAGGTTATTGGATCCCTCAGCAATAGTAAGAAAATATACTATGCGTGTTTAGCAGTTCAGGCAGGAAAAGGTAACAAACATTGATTAATAACATGATAATAATATTGCATTAATGATATTAGTATGTAGGTACATTAAAGTTAACTTGACTAAGTCTAACCTCGGGCGGCTTCATGTTGAGCACCTTGGTGATGCGGCCCTGCATGATAAGGAAATGCGGGTTGTTGACATTGAGCTGCACGGAGCAGAACAGGTCAGCCACACGTTTATTCTGCACGTTGATGCCGTTGATCAGGTACTTGTTCTTGCCGCCCATCACCACCTGTGGGCACGAGAAAATGGTTTTACGGAATGGCATTTGGAAACTAGGAGTTGATCAACATTATTTATTCAATGCAGAGAAGCATGCTTCACATAAAACTTAAAGATAAACAACGAATAAGAGATATCCAGAATAGAACAAAAGTTCTTGATGTGATTACAAAAATAAGACAGTTAAAATGGCGATGGTCTGGCCACATGATGAGAGACACAACAGACAAATGGAGCAAGAGAATCACAGAATGGTACCCAAGAGACAGGAAAAGGAAACGTGGCAGGCCACAGAAAAGGTGGGATGACGACTTGCCGGTCGGGTGGAGAAGGCTAGCTCAGGACAGAGCCACTTGGAAAAGCTTGGAGGAGGCCTATGTCCTAGGACAGCCCAAATAAATAAATATTAAAATGAAATAAAACAAAACTAATCAAATTTAAAATTAATGTAAATTAATTCATTGTAGCTAATTTAATTTAATACCAAGGTAATGTCTTGAATTTATGAATAATATATAATAATATAATGAATTAAATAAATGTAATGAATTTTTTTATGCAAACTATTTAAGTTGTGTAAAGAAAACTAATCTTAATGCATGAAAACGTTACCATAAATGATTGTAAATGTAATATTTGGGGAATAAAGGCTAATTTGAATTTGAATTTGAATTTATTCATTGTAATACAAACCATGTTAATCTTTAAAAAACGAAAGTATACAGGTTGTCCCGAAACTCAACGATAACCTGGCACCGGGCGAGAGGCCATGGTATACCAGTTATGGGAAAAATAAGAAAAAAAATCCATGTCACTTAGTCAAGCGATAATAGACATATTTCGAAAAAGCTGAAAATTTGACACGCTTAGTCACATTTTTAAGTACTGTGATCACAGTTTTCACAATTTTACAGCGATTTTTTTAATAATGTAATTTCAAATGACTGTGCTACTAATCGCAACCACAAATCAAAGTAATAAACATTGTTAACTAAGGCCGGATTTTTCAATAGTGAGATATAACTTAACTCGAGAATAAAACTGATGCTGTCACTATCTTGTCGTATGATTTAGACAGTGATAGCGTGCTATTTTTTCTCCAGTTAAGTTTTATCTCACCATTGAAAAATTGGCCCTAAGTAAAATAAATTAAGTTTTGACGCGTTATGGTTTACAAAATTATTGTCTGTTAACTTTGACACTCCATGTTAGAAAAAAAATGTACCACACTACCCTGGCAAGTTATTTCAAAAGATGGCCCATTTAGTCTAGATTTCAAAATGGTACAACACTTGCTACTTTTCTTGCCAATTAAAGTGCTATTTCGTATTTTTTGAGAATGGACCTCATGGAAAACTTAATCAAAATAAAACAATCAATTATCGTAACACTTTAATATACTTCTAAAACTAAAGTAGATGCTGAAATTGTTTTCCTCTGGCACGAATACAAGCTCTGCATCGCCTTAGAAATGACCTCTTCAACGATGCTGCATCAATTCTTTGGCGCAATTCTAATAGATTGTTTGTATTTGTTTTGAGTAGACTTTTTCTTTTATGCATCCCCAGTAAAAAAATCTACTGGATTGAGGTCTGGGGACCATGCCTGTTCTGCCTTTCTGCAGAACCATGTTGGCGAAAATTCGTGAAGATCTGGATTTTCTAAATAAAATTTTATGGACTGACGAATCGACGTTCAAAAAAGATGGTTATTTTAACTTACACAACCTACATGGTTGGTACATGGAAAACCCCCATTTGATGCGTGAGGACCGATCCCAGTACCAATTTGAAGTCATGTGTACAGGAATTGGACCATTTGAGCTGACTGAAAAATTAAATGCGAGTAGATTTGCACGACTGGTGAAGAGGTCATTTCTGAGGCGATGCAGAGCTTGTATTCGTGCCGGAGGGAAACAATTTGAGCATCTACTTTAGTTTTAGAAGGATATTAAAGTGTTACGATAATTGATTGTTTTATTTTTATTAAGTTTTCCATGAGGTCCATTCGCAAAAAATACGAAATAGCACTTTAATTGGCAAGAAAAGTAGCAAGTGTTGTACCATTTTGAAATCTAGACTAAATGGGCCATCTTTTGAAATAACTTGCCAGGGTAGTGTGGTACATTTTTTTTCCAACATGTAGTCTCAAAGTTAACTGACAATAATTTTGTAAACCATAACGCGTCAAAACTTAATTTATTTTACTTACTTAACAATGTTTATTACTTTGATTTGTGGTTGCGATTAGTAGCACAGTCATTTAAAATCGCTGAAAAATTGTGAAAACTGTGATCACAGTACTTAAAAATGTGACCAAGCGTGTCAAATTTTCAGGTTTTTCGAAATATGTCTATTATTGCTTGACTAGTGACATGGATTTTTTTTCTTATTTTTTCCATAACTGGTATGCCATGGCCTCTCGCCCGATGCCAGGTTATCGTTGAGTTTCGGGACACCCTTTATATGAAAATTAAAACACTTAACTGACATCTGACTTGTTTATCCTTTGTACATGTTTATATTACTTATTATGCCTTTTTTTCTTGTGATGTGTTAACTTGTCCCAATAAATGTCATTCTTTCTTTCTTCTAAAAATGTTTTTTTATGCAGCCTATATTCGTCCCATTGCAGGGCACAGGCCTTGTCTCAGAAAGAGAGTACGGGCTTCATTACCTCACGTGCCCACCACAGATGAAATGAAATAATGAGTGCCAATAATACTAATAATAATCAGCTAAGAATGCTGAAATTAAGTCACCTGCCTGAGTGTGCTTGCGCCAGAGTTCAGTCAATGCCAGCAGTAAAAATAGAATGTCCATTGGCTAGCCACAGCACAAAGAATCCTAGTTTGGAAGCCAGGGTTCTCTATGTGGACCAAAAATTCAAGTATTTTTTTTATTCCATTAGGTATAGATTATTCCGTGTGGCACCGGATTAAGAATAGTGTCACTCCATTTCCTTCCGTGGATGTCGTAGAAGACGACTAAGGAAATCAATTACCAGGAAACGGGCAGCAGCGTCTTCCTGAGATTCCAACAGCATACTGCGATCGCCAACCCGCCTGCCAAGCATGGCGATTATGGCAAAACCCCTCATGGTTATGAAAACCATGAGGGAGGCCTATGTCCTGCAGTGGGTGTCAAATGGCTGATGATGATGATAATGATGAGGAATAGATTGATTGTTTATATTATAAACATTAAGCCTTTCATTCACCTGAGAATAGATCTCTTCTCAAAATTAAAGTATGAAATCATAGGTGACCTATTAGTGGTATAGATTTATTAAATACCTTAAAGGTGAACTCTATGGACACTTAACTACTGGAATGGTTATTCCTATTGAGAGCAAAGAGGATAAGATGCTAAGCTAGCTGCCGCCAGTATCTCACCTGTCTGGTCACAGTGATCTCATCATGGTTCTCGTAACCAATGGGGCACTGGCGTTTGTCACGGTTGTCAAAGATGATGCTGACCGTGGCCTTGGTAATGCCAGCCTGGCCATGTTTGTAGATCAGCTCCTGCAGACTTCCCGCGCGTACCTGCCGGCGAGCCACTCATTCAAATGAATAGTTCTACAATAACCACCCTAATACCCAGAGGCGGGAAAATTATACACTCAAGTGTTTGCGGTGTCGAAATGGAGAGAGCATAGTACTTACATTAGAAAGATTGGTTATCCCCAGCACGAAGCATATGGAATCCAAAATATTAGACTTCCCGGTGCCGTTCAGACCAGTGATAGCATTGAATTCGGGATCGAAACCAGTTATTTCCACTCTGTTGCCATAGGATTTGAACCCATCCAAAACGATAGATTTGATAAACATTGTGCCAGAACGACAAACAAGTTTCGGTACCTGTTAGTGCATAGTGAAACTGAAAATTAACACTGTTTTTTGACAATTCCCAGTAATTCTCTCGAATTTCTTCAAAATATCATGAAGCGGGAATAAATTCGACCGTTAACGGGCTTGACTTGACACTTGACGGCGCTTTCTGTTCAGTTTTTTTTGACAGTTACACCATGGTAAGGATGTACAAAGAATCGATTATTACAATAATCGAACATTAAAGAATTAAATCGATTAAAGTATTGCAGTTTGTAGTAGTCACACACTTATAAAAATACAAGAGAACAGTGAATGTTATTAATTTATAATTGTAGCATAAGGTATATTTACTGACCTTATACTTTTAAAATTAAGTAGCATTTGTAACTATTGTCAATATTTAGGACAATACCGGTTTTTTTGCACATACATATGAAAAACAAAAACGGTGCTGCTTAACCAACATTTGTCACTCTCTTTTTGTTAAAGTCTAAACTCTAGCATACCGCAAATTTTTCATTACAATTACTAAAATTCAATAAAAATTACTCGTTAAATGCAAAAAAAAAAGCAAAAATGTATTGTTTGTACAAAAATGTATGTAAGAATAAAAAACCAGGTAACTATGACTGGTACACATACTTTTATCTATCACTGGTACACGTGGTAAAATAGATAGATAAAAAAAAGGTTTGGGACGTTACGTTTTATGGTTTCTTTTTAAAATCTTTTATCGGAATTCTTCAAGTAAGAAGAGATTTTTAGATTTTTGCTGAAAAATCGATTATTAAGCTTAGAATTTTTTTTTTGTAGTGGTTTTTATAAGAAAAGAAACAATTTTTATTAACATCTTTACATCACAGATTAGAAGTACCTCGGCTTTCATCTGAGGTCTAGGTTTTAGATTAGTTTCATTGGTCCTATAAAATAAAATACATTAAAAAAAATTAAAAGCAAGGAGGAGCTCTCAGAACACAAAAAGAAGGAGAAGTGCCATATGGGCGTGGCACTGTCGCTCAACGTTAGCCCGGTTGGGCTAACCTCGGCGAAACTTTAAAATATGGCCGTCAATCGCCTCGCGCCCGCTATTGCCGTAACATATGTGAAAAATGCCTGATTACCTACAGAAATCGCAGTGATACATGCTATTCAAATAACAGTGCAGTGTGTTTTCACCGGTAAGTCTATTTTACTCACTATATCCATCTTTAAACTACGAAAAATCATAATTATAATAATTTTCCTGTGCAATATGCATTCCAGTACTAAGAACATAAATGAGACGTATTTATATCGTCGGGTTTACTCCACTGCTGTTTTAAGTAGAATTTTCGTGGAGGTTTTCTAACATGGAAAAGCAAGCCCGCAATGGACCGTCTCGCGAAACTGACTATTGTTCTATGCGATGAATTGCGATGTTTCGTGGTACGGCCGCATGTATTTGCCGTGAACTGTCAAAGTCACAGTAGGTGTCAGCGGGAGTCATAGTGATGGGGTAGTTGCTTTCTTTCCAGACTGATTAAGTATCGATACTTCGTCGCATTTACACTAGTTCGTCCAGACTTCCAAAATTACTAGAACCAATTATATTGTACGACTAGGTAGCTATTGTCCGCGACTCCGTCCGCGTGGACTTCAGTTGCTAAGGAAGCTTCTTCTTTAGTGGCAGATTTTGTCGTAATATAAACAGGCTTAGTTTTCACCACGTATTTCAAAAAGTTTTTAATAAAGATTTAATTTCAGGTTTCCCAAAGACCCTAATAGGAAGGATAAATGGATTAAAACTACAGGGAGATTGCTTAACTGGCTTCCTCTCAAATCAAATACCCGTTGCTCCATCCATTTTACGGAGAAATGTTTCCAGATGCTAAAGAGTGGAAAAAATATTAACGTGGGCAGGTCCTGCTTTGAAAATACCAGTAATAAGGAGTTCCATAAATGTTGAGGTACCAATATACCTAAAATCACGGCATAATTATATTTTACATGGTGTGGAATATTCGATTGTTACTTTATTCTGATTCTCTACTTCAGGTGACAATGGACGCAACGACGCCTAACTCTGCAAAAGAAAGTGTTTCTAAAGAAACAAGTCAGGTGATGTGGTTATGGTACTAAATAATATTCTTATACTCTTTTATGAGCCTAAAATTCGATTAATTTAAAATAAAGTAAATTAAGTGTTTTCAATAATTTAATAATTTATTTACTATTTTAGATCCGTATTAGAAAGTTTCGGATATTGTTACTGTTGAAACATGCGTTCCTGAAGAAATAACAGGTGACCAGGTAATGTTTTTAATAATTTCATAATTTATTTACTATTTTAGATCCCCTTGGAAGTAACGGATATTTTTTTGTCGAAAAATGCTCCGAATTTCAAAGACCCCTGTAAATAATTGTCAGACATAGAGGAATGTCCATTCGATTGAACACATAATTTATCGGTCATATGGCGCCGCCACAGACTAGAAAATCGAAAAATCATATGAACAAAGTTGAAAATATAACATCGAGTTTTCAAAAGTCGTAAACCAAAGTTGTTGTAAATGACTTACTTTAATTGACGTGTTTCACGAATTGTGTTAACTTAAAAATGGCCCTGTATAAATAAAAAAATATTATATTTTTTACAAATGCATACTTTTTGTATTTTAGATACAGCAACGAGTTGCCGAAGGCCCACAAACTGGTAGATTTATGTCGATTGAAGAAAAACCTCGAAAAAAGAAATCAAGCAAAACATTGAACAATGTCAACAAGTGACAAGTTCTAAATAAATATAAATTACCTTTTAAGGGAACAGTAGGTAAAATATTCATTGCAGGATCTCAGTCGGATGATGATGTTATCTTTTTAATGTAAATGTGTTTCGAAAGTTTCTTTAAGTTTATGTTTCACAAGTTTCTTTTGGCCAGTTTCTGAATTGAGAATTTCGCTAAGTAAATGGTTAGCTGTAGTACTGTCTCTTCGAATTTTTCACAAAAGAGCGTGACAGAACGTTACTTATGTTTTTACTTAGTGAAATTCTCAATTCGGAAACCGGCCCTTTGAGTTCTTACTACCTAATGTATTTTTCACAAGTTAATAAAAATATTATTTATGTGATATTATTGAGAATGTTTTTTATGTACCCATCACAGTTGTCACCCACCAAGGCAATGAAAATTTTTATCCAAACTCAGAAACATCTACAGTCACTGCTCATTAATTCACGAGTTAAAATAAGTAGTTCTAGATTTTTTAAGGTGTGCGCTATACAAAAACGCGCATAAGGTGAAGGCAAGGCGCAGGCATCTTGCCGCTTCAAACAAAAATTACGCAGGCGATATGTTTTGAATTATATTCAAGCGGCGCGGCACAGCCAACGTCGTTTCGTCGCCTTGCATACCTATATTTTGTAGGTAACTCAGCGAATGTTCTCTAAACTTTGTCATTTAAAATAATAAATTGTATGATTAGAATTTACGATGAAACGGAATTCACGAATTATACGATAGGTAGGTATGAACAAAACTGACATATTTAGGAATTAACACATTGGTAGGCAAAGCCTGTAAAAATAAAAGCTTAGGCAGCCTTTTGCAAAGGATTACTACAACGAAATAAAGTAGTTACAGACTACGCGACGTAGAGAAATAATTAGTTACTATTTAGGTATAGATGGCAAGAAAAAAATCGACATAATATACAAAAAGTTTTTGTACGATGTACGATTTTTTTTAAGTATAATCGATAATGTACTTTTTCGTCCCCATCACTAATGTTGTGCTGCTCTTCTCATTGGCTGTTTCATTTGTGTAAACAGCGAATAGTGAGCCGGTTGTTTATGTTGTAATCAAATAGAGATTATGAGGACAATGTAGCTGTGTGAGTAAGTGGCGACATCGGTTTTCTAGCAAACTGGCCATTATAACACTTCTCCTTATTTTTGTGTTCTGAGGAGGAGCTCGTATCTTCACTCTCTTCAGCCAGTAAAAAAGAAATTTCAAGAAAAAAAATATTTTCGAAAGAGGCAAAAAAAATTTATATTTCGTTACCAATTTAATGTTAGTGGAGAATGAATGACAAACAAAAAAGGTTCGAAATTCTTTCGCTTTTAACATGTTTTTTAATATTAGAGTAATTTCATTTTTCGTAATTTTTGGGACCCCGAAAACCACGAAAAAAATATTATTATTTTTATTGTTCTCGAGTTTTTCTGTCTTCTATAGTGTAAAAGCAATGCCACTTCAATCTAAGTTTGACGCAAGTTCCCCATTTCCTGTTTAACTGTCAGCGCGGTCCACAGTCAGCAGTACGGCGGCAGGCCAGAAAAATGAACGGTGCTGGCCCGTGGAAAACTGAATCTCATAAGGTTTTTTATTATTAGAGTAGAATAATTTTTTGAATTTTTTGATACCTATTAATAAGACACCCAAAACAATATTTTGTATGATTTTTTTTTATTTTTTTTATTTTTTCTGAGTTTTCCTACGTCTTCTTGGTACATAAACAATGTCTCTCCAATCTAAGTTTGAGTTCTAATCTAAGTTCGAACCCATTTTATACTGGAGTCGGGACTCCCTATTAAGTGTACAGATAACATACACATATACACACACATACATGCTGCAGAAGGTAGAAAATGGATATTTTATTATTACGAAAAAGAAAGTGATTTATTTAAGTTAATTTTTTTTAAGTAATAAAGCAGTGTTTCTGTCTTATATTCGAAGACTTGCAAAAGTTAATAAGTATATATATATATATACTTTGTAGGAATCATCCGTAGAAATCTTAGACATTTCTTGTGCCATAAACGGTAAATTAAATCACAGACATCGATTAGGTAAAGGAACGGACCTAAGATAGATCATAGAGAACTCGATCCCGAGGATTTAATACGATTCGTCCTGAAAACCTACGAATAAAAAAACCAATAACTATCACTGTGTACCATCTCTGTGTTTTTAGGGTTACGTTGTCCGTCTGTCCGTCCGGCCATCCGTCCGTCCGTCCGTCCATCCGTCCGTCCGTTGATAAAAACCTCTCTTTCTACGGAACCCTACACTGCGCGTGGCCGTGGCTCGCTCGACACGCTTTTGGCCGGTTTTAACTATTACTGTGTAGGTAGAACTGACAATGTAAAATCCTCGCTAGTTCTCGGTGGTTCTCGGGCAAGAGTGTACAGCCACCCTAACCGTTCGTCACAGAGAAAATAACCGTTCGTTTTTAAAAAGTTAAATAAAAAACGTTTCATTCACACAGATTATTACTGTTTTTTGAAAATAAATAGGTACGTGCCCGCCGAAATTTGTTCGCGTAAAGTAGGTATAAAACCATGGATTTCGGAAATACAAGTGGAATTAAAAGTCCTTTCTCGCCCCGTGTAAGTCAATCAATCACTGGACGAAGACCGGTCGGTCTTTCGGCGAAAAAGACTCCGAGGTAACCTAACCTCACAATACAGTTTTTATTGTACCGAATCAATGCAGTTAAGCCGAAATGCTTTGTGATTCCAGCAACTTTGTGCAAAACCATGGCGAGCCGTCGGGTGAAGTCATCTACAAAACGCCTTTGGCCACATTCGAGACTTATGGCATGCCCTTACCTGTGATGGTCACTGAAGCTTTAACGTTTGGTAAGTTGCCTCTGAAATTATGCCACAGTGTCCCAGAACAGTTGTTATGAAACTAAACTTGTAGAACAAGGCGATGTTTCCTTGACATTCTTTGATACATTGTATTCTTGCCATGAGCTCCCAATATTCCCAAGTCATTGCCATAATTTCTGAGCTGACATTAGTAGTATCAGTATTAGAACAAATAAGGCAAAATGAAGTGATAGACAAGTTGCTGTTCTTTAATAACTTGGTGATAGCTGTGGTGAGTTAGTTTTTTTCTAAGCTGAATTGATCTTTTTCCTATAATATTGAACATGAACTTTTACACACAGGCACATACTTTGCTTCTGGCCCCATACTAGGATACCCTGTGTTGTGGTAACCAGAAACAACAACATCACAAACATGTAAACATCCAAGACCTGGGGTTTTTTTTTTAATTCCCAGCTGGGATTCGAACCCGGGACCTCTCGCATGGTGTGCAGATGCACTACCGCTGCGCCACGAGGTCGTCAATTAAGTTTAATTTCGCAAATAAAAATTATATTGTTACTGGATAAATGAAAATAAACTGTTGAATGTTGCAGCAAGTAAAGTAAAGGTGAAATCAGATGACTCATTTGGATGAACATTCATTCGTAAGATTATTCTGATTCACTTTCATTTCTTGATCAATGGCTTGGTCAAAATGTTTATTTTTATAAAAAAAAAAGTTGTTCGAACACTTATTTTATTTAAGGGTTAATTATTATTTTTATATTCTCTTTGTTGCACTAACCTGTGCTGAGGACAATTTACATAAATACGCAATACAGAGAAGTTTGTAAAGACGCTCGAAATTTCATAGATGCTTGCTCTTGCCCATTAGCTCAGTTGGGAGAGCGCTGGCACGGTGAGCCAGAGGTCACAGGTTCAAGTCCCGGCATAGGTGGAATTTTTAGCCTCTAAATAGGTTTTTAAAATTATAATTTTTATTAATTTCGGTTATAGACATATTCGTTACACATTTTCATTATTTTTTTATTGGTTTTTTCACTTATTAAACTGCAACTGTTAAATTATCAATTTAGTAAAGAACAGAATTTAACAAAAGAAAACAAAGAAAAAGGTTGCCTCCTTACATTGAAAATCGAGAACAAAAATAATTCCCACCTCTTTTTAGGGTTCTGCATCCGAAGGGTGCCAAACGGGACCCTATTACTAAGACTTCACTGTCCGTCTGTTTGTCTGTCACCAGGCTGTATCTCATGAACCGTGGCATGGCATTTGATATTTTCACAGATGATGTTTTTGTTGCCACTATAACAACAAATACTTAAAACAGAATAAATTAAAAATTTAACGGGGGCTCCCAAACAACAACTAATATTTCAAGCGTCTACCTGTTGCCATGATTAATATTAAAAATGGCAACAGGTAGACGCTTGAAATATTCGGAGAATATTTAGTTCTATATTTGCTTCAAAAATACATAATTAAATTATATACATACATACATAAACTCACGCCTGTATCCCAAAGGGGTAGGCAGAGACCAGGGACTGCCACTTGCCACGATCCCGACAGATCACTTCCGTTTCCTCAACATTCATTCGTTTTTGCGTGCAGGCACGTCTTTCATGCCGTTTTTTCTCGATTTTTGTGTTTAATGTTGTATAGATTATGGTGCGGAACTCTTCGTGCGCGAGTCCGACTCGCACTTGGCCGGTTGTCTTTTATGTTCGCCGCTAAAAAACAAAACAACGCTAGCAAGGCAGGAATGGATTTTCATACGACATTTCTGCCCTGCACCAGGGTGCAGGAATGAAATTCCATATAACTTTTCCCGCCTCACAATTTATAAGGGAGAAATTACGAACTTTGTAACCCTTTTATGAACGAGCAATGAGACTTTTTATGAGTGGGTGTTGCATAAAGAATATTGTTATGTTGCCTGCAGCTAGCGGGTCGGTGTCGGTGCGCATGTCAGCGTGCGGGTGGTGCTGGCTGGTGGCGGGGCGGCGGCTGCTGGCGTGGCCGCTAGCCGCCGCGGCTGCCGCGCCACCCGCTGCGCGCGAGCTCACGCTGCCGCAGACTGACCTGGCGCACAAGGCCGACCTCGTCGTCGTCTTCTATGAGGATGGCGCTCAGGTTAGATTACATTCTCTGTCTCGTTCTGGTCAGGCCACTCTTTAATCTTCTGCATATGAACATTTTTTCTTCCCAATTCCCATGTAAAATTCATATTCAAGCTTTCTTTACATTTCTCTATCTCTAGTGATGTTCGTTAATCGACACCTTTAATAGATAGCTTTAAGGCCAATAACAAATATACATGTAGTTGAAATTACCCTAAACCCTAAGGGGGCTTATATACGGGCGGCACGTGTGCCAACTGCAGCTGACACACGTCGACGGGTGCAGTTGGCACACGTGCCGCCCGTGTATAGGCGCCCTAAAACAGTTTTTTCAGTATCAATAACTAAACCACTTATAAGAGGCAAACATTTTCACAATTTATCTATTAATGCAGATTGACCAGCTTGTATAAATTTGTTTTCCAATATTCAAGCTCTCAATTTTTTTATAACAGTGGTACTGATGGAGAGTTACTGTTGTAAATAAATAAAGAGAGAGCCATTGAGACGTGCACGCGTGCGCGTGTGGTGCGCAGATGCCGTCGTGTGTGGGCGTGTCGCCGGAGGGCACGGTGCGGTACTGGCGCAGCGTGGCGGGCAGCGCCGCCGCCGACTGCAGCTGCGAGCTGGCGGGGCAGGAGTGCGAGCGGCTGGCCGAGCCGTGCCGCGCCGGCCTGCTGCTCGCCACCACCAGCGGCACCGCCGTGCTGCTGCGCCCGCACCTCACGGGTACGCCACTAAGTATTACCTCAATCTCACTGTAACTTGATATTCAGAACGAAACACGCGGTAATCGAGTTAGAATAGGTAATTAAGAGATAAGAACAGATACAATGAACCAAAAATGTGTATGAAGTTCGTGGTTAGTCTTACTCTGTACAACTTACACACTAAACAATCAAGTAGAAAATATGATATTACAAATATGATATTAAGCTTGGCCTAAACAATCAAGCAGAAAACATGATATTACAAATATGATATTATGCTTGGCCATGATGCCAAACAAAGAAATGTTTTTAACCCCTTTTAATTTCACAAAAACTGTCATGTGTATCTTGAGGTTGCGGTTATGTCTGGCGTACTGTTTCGCTCGCACAATGTAACATTTTAATTTGTAAAAAATTAGTGTACTTTGGATAACTGTGGTCTGAGGGGTCGATAGATATAATTACGGACATTTTATACAATATTTTATTGTTAGATCGTGCGAGTGAAACAGTATGCCAGACATAACCGCAACCCTAAGTAAACCTCGCTACCGACTGTAGTATTGCAGTGATCTCTGCGTGAATACGTGTGACGACGGCGTGTGTGTGCGCGTGCGCAGAGGGCCGCGCGGGCGTGGCGGTGCGCACGCTGCGGCCGGCGGCGGGCTGGCTGGGCGGGCTGGGCCGCCGCGTCTCCACGCTCTTCTTCGGCTCCATGCCGCCGCACTCCGATACCGTCAGTACACGCCCCTCCTTCCGTGTCGTGCCGCCGTACAGTCCCCGACTCGAGCTCGACCTTTTGGCCGATCCCGCAGAATCTGGTGAGCGCGGTGGTGGTGTCGGACGGCGAGCTGCTGGAGGCGGCGGGCGAGGGCGCGGCGGGCTGCGTGGCGCTGCTGTCGAGCGGCGGGCTGCTGTCGCTGTGGGCGCGCCGCCTGCACGTGCACGACGTGCGAGCGCTGCTGCCGCGAGCCGCCGGTGGGTGTCGCCGGCGCTGTGTGTCCGCCCTCGACCGCCGACGGCGGTGGCTCCTACAACTTTCTAGGTCGCCGTGTCGCTGACCGGGCGCCGCGCACGGTCGAGTTCGCGGGCCTTATTTCCTGCGCCGGACGGTGCGCTTTTGCCTCTCATTGACAATAGTTATTTGTTATGCAAGGCTGCAAAGTTAATTTTTGGCGCGAGTACCTTGTATTGAAACCTGAGCAAGCGAAGGATTCTAGGATTGAGCCACGAGCGAAGCGAGTGGTTCAAATATAGAATCCTGAGCGTAGCGAGGGTTTCAAAGGTACGAGACGCTAAATAACTTTGCTGCCGAGCGCAACACACAACTTTTCACCTCACTAAAGCGAGGAAAATGTTAGGTGCAAGAAAAACAGTTTTAATAAATATTAAATTACTGTTAATTTCTATCTTCGTCGCTGCTAGCTTCGCTCATATTTTATGATTTCTTTCGATTTTATCAAAAAACAAACCAAAATAATGGAAGTAAAGTGAATTCAATAAAGAGAAGAAAATTTTAAAGTTTTTTTTTTTAAATCAAATTTTCTTGCCGGCCAGTGCGATTCTTTAAATGAGGCTGGCGCATGACATAAGTATTTGCATTTCAATCATCAATGGACTGGCTGCAGAGAATATAAACTATTACGAAACCAATGAGGTTCTATATATATGTAATTTATTGTACGAAACCTTTATTGAATAAAAATATTCGAATTTTAAAAACACTTTCTACGCTAGCGGATAAAGTGCGATTTTCCACGCGATTTCGAATGATAAACAGAGCTTTTACGAGCTAGTGAGGTGAAAAGTAATGTGTCTATCCGACGTTCCCCCGCAGGCGAGCCGGTGGGCGCGGAGCTGGTGGCGCTGGACATGGTAGCGGGGCGCGCGCCCGCGACGCTGCTGCTGCTGCTGCTGGCCGGCCCGGCGCGCGCCGACTGCAAGCACGCGCTCGGTCAGTGCGTCTCTCTACTGGCTCGTGTACCGCTCGCCGCTCACTTCTTATTCTTTTATTTTGAGGCCTCTCTTGAAAGACGAAAACGCTGACAGCCATGATGTTAAAAGGATATTTCTAACATGGCGTTACATTATTAGTAAGCGAACTCATGAGTGTAACTAAGGCCATTCGAATTTTTGTAACACTACGTCACGACCGCGGTGAACATCGTTTTCGGCGTTTCAAATCGAAGATTGAAGACGAGATTAATGATATTGAATTTATATTCTTTTTGTTGCACTAACCCATTCTAAGGACAATTTTTAAAACGTATTTTGAAAAATTTTTTGCCACTAAATAGGTTTTTTATATTGAATTTATTTAGCATATTGCTTGTGCCGTTTTGCAGTTGAAATCTCGGTGGAAGAGCCGGACAACCCGCGGGTGGAGTCGCTGGTGTGGCTGCGGGGGGGCGGCGGCGCGCGCGGGGAGCGGGCGGCGCGCCTGCTGCCGCTGCCGGGCGGCGCGCTGCTGGCGGCGCGGCAGCTCGTGCTGCTCTACCACGGTACGTGCCGCTACGCCGCAGGCCGCCGCCGCCAGCCGGAGAGCGGCCCGCCGGGGCCGAGTTACACTGTAACGCATCACCTAAACGTCGTATTTAATGGGCAACTTGACGGCGCGAGTTGCGCTTTTTTTATTTTTTTTATTTGTGATTATTATAGTGTTGTCAATTGTGATTTGACTAATCGCGACATCGTGTGTAACCTGTAAAATGTCGTGGTGTGACGGCAGCCGGTGACCGAATGCGGTTGTGTGGTGCGCAGAGGCGGCGGGCGCGGCGTGGCACGCGCTGGACGTGGGCGCCGAGGGGGACCGCGTGCTGGCGGCCGGCGGCACGTGCCGCGCGCCGCTGCTGCTGTCGGCCGCGCACGGCCTGCTGCGCGTGCGGCCCGCGCCCGCCCCGTGAGTGCTACGCCCGCTTATGAAATACTAATGCATCTCGAGGAGTGAAAACCACTTCGGATGGTAGTGTGGCTCACGCACAAAAAGGGCGACACCGATCTTTCTATTTCCGTATAGCGTACGCAGAGGCGGCTCGTGACTTTATTTTATGGGTGTTCACAAAAAGATTGAAAAGTCTTGCTAGTTGGGCAACTTGTTCGGGTTTAAACACACGCGTAAAAGATTTAGTTTTTGAAGCACATTTTTGTGTCAGGGCGAGTTCAGTCCGTGGTGGTCCCTTTGATTTTAGGTCAAGACGCTTTTCTAAAGTCTGTTCACAGTTTTTAATATAACATACATTGTATTGTTCCATTTTCAGCACAAATAACGCACAGAAACTAATTTAAATAGCGGAATAACACAAAACTGTCGTAGATATTCGCGCGAAAAGTGATCGACTGACTTGATGTGATTACTTGATTAGATTGGTGGGACGCGTTTGTTTGTTTACATAAGATCGGCAACAGCTCAAAATTAGCTGCACTGTGCGTGCACCGCATTGTCACCTCGCACCATTTGGCAACGTAGCGCATGAGCGGCGCTCCAGATTAGGCTCATTTCTCATATGAAATCTTTTGTTCCACGTACCGGGCCGTTCCAATGTTTCTCTTTCGCACTCATTGAATTTAGTACTAGGCATTGTACTGAATTTCGTTTCATAGGAGCGCAATCGCTGGCGCTCCACTCGGTAACAACTTGACACCAAATCTTATGCTTGAAAACATTTTAACTTCGTACGTAGTTAATTATTTTTAGTAAACTACTATAATGTGTGTAGGTCTTTGTGTGCATAGCTTTAAAAAATTATAGGTGGTAGGTAGCAGATAAAATTTTGATTTTTTTATTAAGTATGTACTTAGTTACTTATTTTTGTGGGAGTGCACTGCACCAGCGCTCTATAAGACGAGCCGCCTCTGAGCGTACGTTTGATCATCGGTGTGGCTCTACCTTCGGTTTTTATATTTTTTATTTATCCTAAGTTATAGTACAGACCGAGTTTGCCGTTTGCCTCGATCCCGATAAACCTCGTGCGCTGCGATTCGTCAGCCCCCATCGGTCGTCGCATCGGGTGCATTAGTCTGTGCAGTAGGATGCGACTAACGCCGTGACGTGTGTGACGTGTGTGACGTGTGTGACGTGTGTGACGTGTGTGACGTGTGCCCGCAGCGAGGCGGCGTGCGACGGGCCGGCGGGCGCGGCGAGCCCGTCCGACGTGTACGACGGGAACCTCTCGCTCTACGAGATCGACCCGCACGAGGTCAGTAGCGATAATGACTTCCACACGACACGATCGCTTCACCCTGATCCCGATCACTGTTCCCAAACTAGGATAGCTTGTCCTATCGTAACTGGAAGATAACGGCGAGCACATCATAAACATGTAATTGCTAAACTAAACATGTAAATACACCCACGCTGAGGCCAAGCGTACAAATGTACGGCGCCCCCAGGAGAATTCGAACCTACGACCTCCGGCACGTTAATCAGACGTGATACCAATAGATTAACGAGGTAGAGCGGTCTCAACTACTATGCTTTCTTATCGATCAACTGTGAGAAGCCACTGGCGGCACTATAAAAGGCAAGAGCCGAACTGTCCGTTCTCACAACGTGGGACGCTGTTTATGTATAATGACCGACAAATTAAGTACTTACTTAACTATAACTGGAACGAAGACTTCATGACATATTTTAGATTTCATTAGTGGACGACTCGAGTTGTGACTTAGAAATTCTTCGGACTTTACTAAATTATTTCAGTATCGATTGCAAACTCAACCCGACGACGCGGATGTGCTTCTCGCTAGTAATCCCCGATAAAGGAGACCGAGAGTCAAACGGCACACTACACACTAACGGGACCGTAACCTACTTCGTAAAAACTGGTCTCTCGATAGTCTCGGAGCGGTACCGGTCAAGATGGATGTGTTTTGGCGGGCGTTTTTAATTAAATCCTTTTGAAAAATTTTTGTTAGTGCTACAACAGTCGAACGGACTGCTAGTGTACGATAAACAGGGGATTTCTGTTTCGCAATGTGTTCTTACACTTCAGTATGACTATACTCCAAAGAATTGGAAGTTTGACGAGCGGAAACTAGGAAATTCAATTCAGACATGCAACAAATTTTTATCTGCTCAAGAACCGATCCCGGATAGGGTAAAGGTTCGCGAATGGAAACCACAAAAGTAGCGTCAAATGCCCAGTAACTCTCTGGACCGATTAATACTTGTAACGTTTGGATGAGGCTGGCCGAGAACACCCAGTTATCCCGTCACGAACTTGGCCTGATCGATTTATGTACCAAATTTATAAGGTGTAGCTAGCCGCACGCGTCTACCGTGTTTAAGTTCACTCGCCGACCGAAAGCTTATAAAGTCGCGTGAAGGGATCACGGTTCCTAGTTTCGTCAAAGTTTCCGGGTTTGTCTGAGGCTCGCGCCGGCGTCCCCGCGCAGGTGAGCCTGAGCGCGACGGACGCGTGCGGCAAGCTGAAGGCCGCCTTCCTGTACCACGTGCGCCGCGACGCCGCCGCCGCCGCCGCCCTCGTGCGGGACCTGTTCCCCGCGCCGCCCGCCGCCCCCGCCGCCCCCGCCGCCCCCGCGCCGCCCGACGACGACGTGGACGCCGTGCTCGACCGGACCGTGCTCAAGATCGCCACCGAGATGCTCGACGACATGCCCGCCGGCGACCCACGGTGAGTGCGCCGGGGGACGCGGCGAACGCATCGAGGCATCGTTTGAGATGTTTTATCGGTTAGGTTTTACTAATATATATAGCTACAATCCGGTATACTCACTGACTGACTGACTGATCATCTATAGATTTCCTCGGAAACGGTAAGTGCTACGGAAAATTATGTATGAGAAAGTTGTAGGAAATGTACGATATACAGCCATCCTATGAAGCCGATTTTTGAATTTCGAACGCGTTCTTTTACACAAATGGGCTAACTTTTTTGTTTAGATGAAATTTGGAACGGGTGTTTGTTTCGTGGTCTAATTAAAAAAAAAATTTTTGAACGTTCGAAATTCAAAATAGGGGCGAGAATATGATCGGCCAAAAAATCGACCTCTGCGCAAAAAAGTCGGCAGCTAACTGGGCACATGCTGGAGACGTGCTCTAAACGGCATCGGGTTGTCAAAGGACCCAGGTATATGAGAAAAATCGGACATTTTGGATTTTCAAGATGGCGGCCGAGATATCGACGATTGAAAATGAGAAAATTTTGTATGGAGAAATTGTACTGAAAATCGACTTTTAGTACAAAATTTTAAACAAAAATTAACAATTTTCAAAAGATCAATTTTTCGAGGCCGAAGCGTGCACGAATCGCGCCGCGGCGAGGCCGAAGGCCGAGCTCCGTCCAGGCCGAGGCCGAAGGCCGAGACTATACATTTTCCGGCGAACAAGCAATAACGCAAAAGTCAGAAGGGAGAAACTTGCGAGGCCGAAGGCCGAGCTCCGCGAAGCGGAGCCAGGAACATCGCCGCGGCGAGGCCGAAGGCCGAGCTCCGTTCAGGCCGAGGCCGAAGGCCGAGACCATACATGTTCCCACTCAAAAAATCCTAACGTCAAGTGTCTAGCGAGGCCCTAGGCCGAGCGCCGCGGAGAGCGAAGCTCGGAGCGGCTGGGGGTTGGCGCGCGTAAGCGCGCAGGGGGTTCACCCCCTAGTTAGGTTATATAAACGTAAATCTAGTAAACGCGCGTATGCACAGGTGGCAGAACGCCGTGGCGGCGGAGGGCGGCGCGGCGGCGGTGTCGGCGGTGTCGGCGGTGTCGCCGGCGCTGGGGTCGTCGGCCGCGCTGCAGCTGGGCGCGCAGCTGCGCGACAAGCAGCGCGCGCTGGCGCTCTTCGTGGAGTTCCTGCGCGCCGCCGGGCTGTGGCCGCGCCTCGGCCGGGTCAGCGCCGGTGAGCGACTCTCGCCGCCCTCCGCCTTCCGCCCTCCGCGTTGATTTAACGCATTAACGAGTTAATGCTCAGCTAGAATAACCATTTTTATTAGTTTATTATTAGTGGGAAACCGACTGCTGATAATTTTTTTATTCATTACTTTTTTTACCTAAACGATGTACAGAAAGATATAGTCGCTTCGAAATGTCGAAATTCTCGTCATAAAGTTTCAACATAGATATTTTTATTACAAACGATATAATTTGATAACAATAAAATAAATTAGGTTAGATTATTCTGGGCTACATATAATCGATATGTAGTCTAGTTAACCTTACAGTCGAATAGAATATCAGTTTCGCCTGCGCACTTTTTCACGCTACTTTTAGCCGTTTCACCAGAATTTTAAACGTACTTGAGCGACCTCGTGTCGCTCATCCTAATGGCCCGGGAGGAATGGATGTAACGGTCTGCGTGTGCAGAGCGTGGCGGCTGCGAGAGCACTGCGGCACGGCTGCGGGCGCTGGCCGAGTGCGCCGCGGCCGCCGCCGCACTGCGTGCGCTGCAGCAGCAGCAGCCGCACTCCGCGCTGCTCGACGCCGTGCTGCACCAGGTGACGTCGCACTAACCTTACTATACTGCGCGTCGCGTCACCGTTACGCTCTCAGAGGGGTAGTTGGAGATCCGGGTCGTCTATTTGCCACGATTCCTTATGAAGTTCTTTCGCTTTATTAATGGCTACGTGAGCAGCCCATATACGTCCCACCGTAGGGCACGGGCCTTCTCTCAGGGAGAGAACGGGTACATACTTGCACTTCTCATCTTACGTTTCTCGAAACGTTCTCTATTCGATATGTCCTACCGTAAATATGCAAGAAGTAATGCTCGCTTCCCGAACTTCAGTCGGCACTCTCGGGCTTCAGGCTCTCGCGGGCGCTCGACGCGACTCGGTCTCCGATCGTCCTTCTTCCACACGGTTCGCAACCTCTGAATGATTTCAATAAATTTCATTTTCCATTTAACCTTTGTTTCTTTTTTAAAAGACTTATAGAGACCTCCGTAACAGATCGAACTAACCACCTAAGATATCCGGTAGTCACTTTTCAACCCACATTAGCTCGACACTAGTTTACCTTCCGCACGAAGTAAGACGTGGACGGCGCAGGCGGCGACGTCGCCGGAGTGGGGCGCGCAGGAGCCGGCGGGCGTGGCGGCGGCGCTGGCGAGCGGCACGCTGGCGCCGGCCGACGTGGTGTACCGGCGCGTGTCGCGCGTGCGCCGCGTGCTGCTGCGGCTGGCCGCGGCGCGCCGCCCGCTGGCCGCGCCCGCGCTGCCCGTGCTGACGGTGAGCGGTCTCTCTGCGATGCGCTCGATCCTTTCGGTGAGCTAAATCGGCGCCGCCTAGCTCCCGCGTGAGATACTCGTTAGCTAAACGATATACGAAAACTATGACGGACCGAGTAAAGAAACGGTCAGTTGTTTTTAGCAGTAAAAATCTTGTCGATTTTATTCATCCCACTTTAATAGTAGTTTATGTGACTGTCACATAATGAAGGTTATTAAAACACGAGCGAGATTTTAAAAAACGAGCCTTGGCGAGTTTTTTAATAGCATTCGCGAGTGTTTTAATACCAAGTTATGTGCAGTCTCATACACTACTTTATCTACACTCATGTCTTAATCTTCAAAGTAAGAATTCAAAGGTAAACACATATTGACATTTATCATACATTTTTCTTGACTTTTCCGGCAAAAGACTATTCGTTACTTTTGATGCTTTTTCCAAAATATCGGGTGGAGTTAAGTTCTCAAAATTATTGCTGTCACTTTCAGATTTAGACATTATTAATCCAATAAATGAAATTTTTGAAACAAAATAGCGCAATTTCGACAAAAGTATCTGGACATTCAATCGTCTGCACTCAGTTCTGCGCGCGCAATTTTAGGTATTTTTAGTTGCACTTTTGGTGCCACGAAAATGAAATTAGGTTTTTTATAGAGTCAACTTGTGACATTAAAAAAAAACTTAAGTTTTGTTCCGTGATCACAGCAACACTTTAAAAAAAAATAACTGTAACATAAAGTGAAAAATCTGACCTTTAATGTAACTTTATATTACACTTTTTTTTTATTTTCTTTAAAGTTATGTATTGTTTAAAGCCTGTCAATATGTGTTTACCTTTGAATTCTTAATTTGAAGATTATGATATGAGTGTAGATAAAGTAAGTTATTTAAGAGTGTACCTCGCTCCGCAGTCGGTGGTGCGCGAGATGCAGCGCGCCCGCGCCGAGTGGGCCGCCCCCGCCGCCCCCGCCGCCCCCGCCGCCCCGGCCGCCCCCGCCGCCCCCGCGCCGCCCTCGCTGAGCTGGGAGGAGTACGCGCTGCTCGAAGCCGCGGCCGGACTCATTTCACGCGCGCTCGCGTACGTACATATAGCTATCGATCGTTTGTACATTACCTTTGATAATGTATAATGTCTTTGAAGGGCTAAGTTTTTCATGTTTCTCGGTACTTGCCCTTTCCTATTCAGGCAATCGGAAGCCGAGCCGGCGGAGAACGCGTCGACCAGTGCGGCGGCGGCGGCGCTGGCCGACGCGCTGCTGGCCGAGCTGCCGGCGCCACAGCCGCAGCAGGAGCAGCAGCAGCAGGAGCGGGAGCAGCAGCAGCAGCAGCAGCAGCAGCAAGAAGCCAGCGCACGCGCCGACGCGCTACGCAACGCGCTCATACAGCCTTTCGGTCCGTCCCCACTGCCACATTTTTTATATTATGTTAGGTACAGGGAGCCCAAGGTTCATCGCCCGGGGCCCATAAACGGGCGGAATAGGTGGACCCACTGTACCGACAAGGAAAACTTAAAACTAAGGAACTTTAAGCCACTAAAATACAAATAACTCATACATAATAAATATAATCTCCAAAGGCCGAATTACGTCCAGTCGGCAATGAATGAGTGTACCTATATTGAAAGCCCTATTATTCCCCGAAAACTACTCCAAGAGCGCTCAGCCCACGAAAGCTACTTACAAGTTCAGATTTGTCTTCACCCCGACGCCACGTGGTCAAAGGTTACGTTTAAAATTATGAATTTCACTTTCGGTCACAATCACAACACCACTTGATCAATTATTCCACTAATTGAAAACATTTCAAAATAGTAACCCGGATATTTTAATAGCTAAGCCGAAAGTAGGTAAAAAACTAAGGGATTTGCTTCCAACCACATAACATAAACTCACGCCTGTATCCCAGAGGGGTAGGCAGAGACCAGGGACTGCCACTTGCTACGATCCTGACAGATCACTTTCGCTTCCTCAACATTCATTAGTCGTTGCATGCACGCACGCCGGTTTCGAGTACTTTTTATCTTGCCCTTTGCTAATACATCCCCTATTTGGTCGAAGTATGTCCGTCTGGGTCGTCCCTTACCGGCCCGTCCATCCACATTCGCTCGATATATTTGTTTTGTCAATCTTTCTTCCTTCATCCTCTCCACATGTCCAAACCAACGCAACATTCCTTTCTCAATTCTTGTCACTACATCCTCTTTCAGTCCACAACGTTCTCTAATCACACTATTGCGTATCCTGTCATTCAAAGTAACACCAGACATACTTCTCAAGGACCTCATTTCTACTGTATTAATCCTACTTTCTTGCTTCTTTTGCCATAATTAATGCTTCCAACCCTCTTCCAAAATATTGATTTTTTTATTTTATATTAATTTTTAAAATAGATTTTTTTTCTAAAAACCAATTGCCACGCACTGAAGTTCCATAGACTACAGCAGTGTTGCTAGGTCTGATTTTAATTTTATTGTAAACATATTATATACTAGCTGTTGCCCGCGACTTCGTTCGCGTAGTAATTTTGATGTGTATTTTTCCGGAATAAAAAATATCCTATGTGCTAATCCAGACTATAATCTTTCTCTGTGCAAAATTTCATGCGGATCCGTTCAGCCGTTTTTGCGTGAAAGAGTAACATCCATACACATAAACTTTCGCGTTTATAATATTAGTAAGGATTGTTTTTCATCTAGGAGCTATCTTAAAAAGAAACCATAATTTGCAACTTGCCACGATCCTGCCTGACTAACCTCTTTGGCTTCATCGACATTCATTAGTCGTTGCGCATACGCACACCGGGTACTTTTTCGCGTTTCCTTCGCTAATACGTCCCTTATTTTGATCGGTGTATGCCCGCCTGGGACGTCCTGTAAAGGCCCTTCCACCCACATTTGCTCGATAGTTGGATTATAATTGAATTTATTATCTAAAAATATTTTTTACTTAGCCTCTTTTGTGTCCCACTGCTGGGCCTTCCCGCCTGTTTTCCATCTCTCCCTGTCTCCGGCCACCTCGCACCATCCCGGCAAGAAAGCATTTAGGTCATCCCGCCATCTTCGTCTTCGTCCTCGGTCTCGGTCTGCCGCGAGTTATATTATCGAAAAAAATGTGAAAAGTGTAATTTATTAATGTTTATGTCTCGTTTTCAATGTCGCGTCGTTAACTAAATGTTTTTATCTATCATCTATGTAATTTGTGATCCCTTAGTGTCGGCGGGGCAGAGCGAGCGCGCGGCGGCGCTGGCGGAGAAGTTCGGCGCGTACGAGCTGCTGGTGCAGCTGCTGGTGCGCGGCGGAGACATGCCGCGCCTGTACCGCTGCTGCCGCAAGTACGAGCTGCAGGTACGTACGAGCTGCTGGTGCGGCTGCTGGTGCGCGGCGGCAACGTGCCGCGGTTGTGCCGCCGCAGCAAATTATGCTCAGAACTTTGTATACATTTGTAATAAAATCATAAATAAAATTGTCTTTCAAAATCGGCTAAAATTCGGAACAAGCGACGAGACTCGATTTATGAACTATTTATAATATGTAAGTACCTACAAGTTTACACCTGTAGGCGAGTCCGACTTGCACTTGTCCGGTTTTTTATGCTATATCTTAGATAAAAAAACAAGGTAGCCATTGCATAGCGCGCATATGAAATGAAATGAGTTTATTTGCATGAACGATGGTCGTAGATGCGCGCTAGCTCTCAGACACAACTTCTCCAAGCTTCGCTTTTTGCGACGCCCGGCTTGCAGTGATCTCATCGATAAGACTCGGCCTCGAGTCATTTTTGCAAGAATTACTTATTGTTAGGTCTCTGCAAGTGAGACACTGTACGGTCACAGGCTTTCGCTTCAGGGTTCTATTTTCAGGACGCATACGTGATGTAACATTTTAATGCAACGTCAGTTATAGATAAAATATAGACGCTAATATGCCTTTATATTCTCTCTTTTGTAGCTAGAACGGTAAATTTTAATTTTTTTAAGTCTAGCCGTGAAATGCATTACACACCTTGACATTTCGGAAACGTCCAGAAGATTGAAATAAATGAAGTCAGCGTAAATAGATACAGCAGACGCACAGAGCGTTCGGTTCGGTGCAGGCGTGTGGTGTGGCGCAGGGGCTGGCGGAGGCGGCGTTCGCGCGGCTGGCGGCGGACGGCGCGGGCGCCGCGCGGCTGCTGCGGACGGTCGACGGCGGCACGGCCGCGCGGCTCGAGCGCTGGCTGGCCGCGCCGCAGCGGCGCGCGCTGCTGGCCGCGCTGCTGCTGCGGCAGGCGCGCCACGCGGCCGCCGCGCGCGTGCTGCTGCAGCTGGCGCGGCGCGCCCGCAGCCTCGACCGGCTCACCGTGAGTGCCGCGCGGCGACCTCCCGCTTCCCGAACCTCTTCTAGCTTCTTTCTCGGCGATCGGTTTTCGACCAAAAACGATCTCCGAGTTTCGCTATCCCCCGGGCGAGCGTGCCGCCGGTATAGTGTGCCGCCGTGCCGCAGACGCTGGCGGCGCTGAGCAAGCTGTGCCTGTGCGCCGGCGGGGAGGCGGCGGGCGCGCTGCGGGCGGCGGCCGACGCGGAGGCGGCGCGCGCTGCGGCCCACTGCGCGCTGCCCGCCCCGCTGCGCGCGCGGCACGGGCTGCTGGGCCCCGCCGCGCCCGTGCGGACGCCCGAGGACCTCGTCGAGGTTCGTAGCTCTTCGCCGCTGCGGTCACTCTTATTGCGAGATTCCTAACGATTGAAGTTTGTGGACGTTCTCGGCCTTAGGCCTCGGGGCGAACGGAGCGGTGGGGTCACTCGCTCGGCTCGGCATTAGGCTTCGCGAGATTGTTCTATTCGTCGTTGGCTGTCGTCGCTGGGGAATTAATTTTCATTACGTAAATTAACATTTAAAATTTCTGATTTTCGAGCGTCCGCCGTGTGGCGCCGGATTAAGAAAACTCGACTAAGGAAAAAAATTGCCAGGAGACGGGCGGCAGCGTCTTCCTGAGATTCTAACCGCACACTGTGATCGCCAACCCGCCTGTCGAGCGTAGCCATTATGACAAAACCCCTCATGGTTATGAAAACCATGAGGGAGGCCTATGTCCTCCAGAGGGCGACAAATGGCTGATGATGATGAAACGTCCGCCGTCATCTTGAAATTATATGACGTTAATTCTTTCTCAAAAACCCCGATATCTGAACAATACGATGTCAATTAGAATGTAGGTCCAGCGCAGGCGCAAATACAGTCATAAATAGCAGAAATACTAAGTGTATTTCTGTTTCAAATTTCAAATTACTTTAAATTATCCGTTAGCTGAAATTAATATCGACAACAATCTTTTTTACATACATAAACTCACGCCTGTATGCCAGAGGGATAGGCAGAGACCAGGGACTGCGACTTGCCACGATCCTGACAGGCCTTTTGTTTATTTGAACATTTTTATTTTTTATTTTATTAACTCGTATATAAAAAGAATGATCTTACCGCAACACTGAGTATTCTAATTTGGGTCCGTGACAAGTGCCAAGTAAATAATTATTTCTTAAACATGCGCGGAAATATTGTCATTACTTTTGAATAAAGAACACGCGAAGTATCGTATTTACGTAGACTGAAAAACCAAAATCACTTCCCGGCGCGTTCTTTGAATTTGGAACGAAGAGCGCGCCGGCAATGTTGTATGAAACGGTGTGCTGTTTGAATTTAGAACTCTTTCGTCTATCGTACACATTGCGTTCTCATGCGTTTACCTTTCGGCACAAACTGTAATATAAAAATTAAAAATTGGCGGTAAAACGGAGTTCGTTGTTATTTTATTAATAAAATAATTAAAATGAGTTCCGATGATTCTGAAAGTGAAAATGAAATGAACATTGATTGCACTCCACCAGATTTAAGATCGGAAGCTAAATTAGCGATGGAAAATCTGCTTTCAGCAAAATCAAAAGAAAATTTATTATGTAAAAGGCCCCTTTTTAATTCCTTGCATTTTTTTAAGAAAATCACTATATATGCCTCGGCCGAAATGGCAATTGCCTGTCTCGTATCATCGAAGTCCTCGCCTGCGCCTGCAATTGCCTATCACGCTGCCTTTGCAATAATGTACTATTACGTTATAACATACTCTCACTACTCGGCGTCAACGCCGTGACGTTGCTAGCACACGCTACCTAGCAGCAGTAGTGAGGGCGGGCGCGTGTAGGTGTGTGCGTGTGCAGATGTACGCGGAGGGCGGCGACGCGGGGCTCACGGAGTACGACTACAAGAACGCGCTCGACCTCACCGACTGCGTGCGCGATGTCGAGCGCCGCGACCACCTGCGGCTGCGGGTGAGTACGGGGGGGGGAGGACCTCACCGACTGCGTGCGCGATGTCGAGCGCCGCGACCACCTGCGGCTGCGGGTGAGTACGGGGGGGGGAGGACCTCACCGACTGCGTGCGCGATGTCGAGCGCCGCGACCACCTGCGGCTGCGGGTGAGTACGGGGGGGGGAGCACCTCACCGACTGCGTGCGCGATGTCGAGCGCCGCGACCACCTGCGGCTGCGGGTGAGTACGGGGGGGGGAGGACCTCACCGACTGCGTGCGCGATGTCGAGCGCCGCGACCACCTGCGGCTGCGGGTGAGTGCGGGGGGGGGAGGACCTCACCGACTGCGTGCGCGATGTCGAGCGCCGCGACCACCTGCGGCTGCGGGTGAGTACGGGGGGGGGAGGACCTCACCGACTGCGTGCGCGATGTCGAGCGCCGCGACCACCTGCGGCTGCGGGTGAGTACGGGGGGGGGAGGACCTCACCGACTGCGTGCGCGATGTCGAGCGCCGCGACCACCTGCGGCTGCGGGTGAGTGCGGGGGGGGGAGGACCTCACCGACTGCGTGCGAGAGGTCAAGCCGCCATTACCTGTGGGGGGAGGAAAGTCAGAAGTTCGATTTCCACTAGAGGCCATCGTATTGATTTACTCAAATGACTGCAGTGTGGGTATTTTTTATGTATGTCATATCCTGTCCCTATATTACGCGCACCAAATCCTCCTGTGGTCCATAATTATTGTTTTACAATAATTGGTGGATGTGTTTCCACAGTGCCAGCGTAAATCAGAATCACCTGTTTGTCTACTAACCGCCGCCAAGTGCATGCAATAATATATAATTGACAGATTATGTAACAGCAACAATATATATTGCTATTTTCTCGCATAACTCGTCAAACGTCCCATTGGTCTCATTTTAATTTGGTGAAGATCTGATGACTTAGAGATGGAGAACGGAACTCGACAGCAGTAAATAAGGCCTAATGGGCCTTAATATAGTAATATTATGTTTTATGTAAAAGTAGTCCCAGGGTAATTTGGTGATGTTCTGGTGAACACTTTCGGTTGTGGAAATTGTGACCTTCAAATTGTAAAGCAAAGCAAATTGTAGAGCACTTTGTTTAAATAATTTCATTCAGTCATTCTCTGGTGTCTGGATGCATTCGTTTTGAAGATCATCAGCTCGAACGTCGTTCTTGAAAGGTTCTAAGCTTCTAGTCTAGGTAGAAATATTAATTTTTTAACTGAAATATTCAGTTTCAATGTCACTTTCTACGGCCAAAGAGATCTAGAAGTCTGATGATGCGGGAATTTTTTGTAGTCCCCCGACTACAAAAAATTTAAAAATATGTTTTTTTAAACAAAAAATAAAAACCGACTTCAAAACGTTACAAATTATTTCTAACTTTTTAGTGCTGTCGTATTATGAACTTGGTTTTTATTTAATTTTTTTTATTGTCTTAGCGTTTTACTTAAAGAAAATGATTACAAGTTTTCATCATAGCGCTATATTTTACAACGTTATGAACCCTTATAATCGTGTGAAATTCCCTCAGATCTGGGTTGCCAGCATCCTGCAGGACGACTGGGCGGCGGCGGGGGCGGGGGCGGCGGCGGCGGAGGGCGGGGGCGAGGGGGAGGCGCTGCGGAGACTGACTTTTTTCCGTCTGGTGGACCTCGTGCATCTCATGGGTGAGGCATCAGACTGTCCTACTTTCACTTTCTAGGTTCTGAGCTTGAATAAAATAATCTGAAACCATTATTCTTTTCGAGGTCATAATAAACAAATGGTATAGGATGCTTAATGAATTAATTGTAATTTAAAAGATGACAAACTCCCGTAATGTATAGCACGGAGAGATGTATGTTCGGTTACTTACTGCATACATGCATTAGAATTCGGTACGGAAGGCCGTCGCATTTCAGGATCGGGGCCCCCTAGCAAACAACCGTAGATAGGCGATCGACACCCAGGTATTGCGAGTTCCTCGTTAGAGCGTTTGGACGGTGTTTACTGCGCAGGCGGCGACGTGGCCCAGCTGCTGCCGCCGGCCGAGCGGCTGTTGGCGGCGCCCGCGCTGGCCGAGCGCGCCGCCGCGCCCGCCTTCTGCCACCTGCTGCGCTTCGGCCTGCAGTGCGCCGCCGCCGCCCGCTGACTGCCGAAGCCGGCTGCTGGCGGCTGCCCGCGATCAGTGTAAACGCGCCCGACTGACCGCCGCTCGCGACTACCGCTTGCAGAAAACTCGTCAAATATGTGCAAAAATGTTGGAACTAAACTATTTTAAATAATGTAAGGTATTTTAATACAGTTCTAAGTTAATTAATCAGTGTTTAAAAAGAATGTACCGTAAGTAACTTTTTAATAAAAAACAGTCTTGAATTTAAATACACTCTTTTGCTTAATTAGCGCCTTTGAGAATCTAACTGTCAAGAAGAAATTACCTGCTTGATTTATAATTAATACCAAAATTTACTAAAAAATAAACCACAAAAAAATCACAAAATATCACCTTACTAATAAGGATATGACTGCCCTGCTCACGAAAAATTTATGTTATTTTATATAGGATACGCAGTGCTCTCGTAAATAATGTGCATTAATACCTACAAGGTCTCTTGGAACTAAAGTTTAAAAAACAAAAGTTTTAGAAAATACAGGGTGGATTTTTGAGACGGGTCAGTAAGGGCAGGTACCTTAATCGTTATAGTTACATGAAAACGTTCCTAGGAGACCATCCCCAACTTTTTAAGATATTATGAACTACATTCACAGATTTTGGAGAAAATGTACAGTCAGCGAAAAAAATGCTGAAATACAAAAAAATATATTTTATGCCAATCGATCCTATTTCGTGTGGGGATCAAAAGACTATGGGACCATTTGAGGTTGGAGTACTAGAAATGACAGAAATCGCCAAAAACTTTTTTCATACATTTCAGTAAACGATTCAAACTTCTAAATTGGCTAAACTTTTTATTTTAGGTAAAAAAAAATAAAGTGAAAAGAAGTTCGAAAGTAAAATTCGAATTCGATTCGAATATCTTCACGTAATTCTTATGTTTGCGCTGAGAAAATTCTGGACTGTTAGTTGCAATTATAAACTTCTTGTAAAAATGTCTTCAAATCAGGAATTTTTGGACTTAGTTGAAGCGTATTTTGTAAATAATAGAAAGAAAGAAGCAGCTTTAGTGTGGTACGGGACTAAATACCTATTGCGACATGTACCAACAAGAAAGGTAATAACAAAACTCTTGAAGAATTTTGAAGAACATGGTTCGTTTAATAATAAGTTAGTGCGGCAGCCTCATGTCCTGGACTTAGATACGGTGATCGCTATCTTTATCCAGAAATATCCAGATGTGTCGAAGTGTGTGTTTCCCACTCACTTGTGTTAAAGACATTGAAAAAATACGGCTATAAATGCAATCAAGAGGGGCGCATAGTTCAAGCGTTAGTACGGCCGGGTGATAATGTTCGAAGACTTACCTTTTGTCGATGGCTAAGAGGAAAAATAAGTAGAGATCATGAATTTTTAAAGTACATTTTATGGTCTGACGAAACCAATTTTTCCAGTAACGGTATGTACAACCGACGAAACCATCATTATTGGTCTAGAGAAAATCCACTGAGTTCGGGAAAGCCACAATCAGTTTCGTTTTTCTTTTAACTTTAACTGTGAACCGTGTCGTGATGGTGGAATACTATGAATTCTGCTGTGTATAACGAGGTCATTTTAGAAAATCTTGAAAACCAGTTGGATGAATGGCCCCTGACGGAATTGCGAAAATTGGTGCGCCATCTCGTTGAAAATTTTATTTTCAAAAAGATGGCGCACCGCCACATAACAGCCGTCGTCGTACGCGTTTAAATTTGAAAAGACAATTCAGGACACATTGAATAGGCACACATGGTCCAACTAAGTGGCCACCTCGCAGCCCCGATCTACGCCTTTCGATTTTTTTTTGTGGGGACACCTAAAAACAAAGTCTACAAGGAATTATGACATTGTTCATGAAGCTGAAACAACGAGGATTTTAAATAATATCCATCCAAGAAAATTATCGGCTGCTTCTAGCTCAGTACGAGCTAGAAGCAGCCGATAAAATACGAGTAAACTTATGTA
Organism: Yponomeuta evonymella; assembly: GCA_963969515.1. NCBI lineage: Eukaryota > Metazoa > Arthropoda > Insecta > Lepidoptera > Yponomeutidae > Yponomeuta > Yponomeuta evonymella. Next base: position 18,070,493 of record OZ018362.1, read on the forward strand.
TTCGCAAAAACGGCGGTCATTTTGAGCAGTTTATTTCGTAGATCACCTATTTTTAAGTTTGTGTTTAAAAATACATGATGTTGTTGTGACTTACCGTAGGTTTTGTATTTAAATTTCAGTTGGACTTAAAGAATCTTTTGATCACAATAAAACATATGATTGCCAAAATAAAGAATAATTTGGAGTTGATTTTCGTTTTTCAGTACAAAATGTATGAAAAAAGTTTTTTGCGAATTCTGTCATTTCTAGTTCTCAAACCTTAAATGGCCCCATAGAGTCTTTTGATCCCCATACGAAATGGGATCGATTGGCATTTTTTTTTCAGCATTTTTTTCGCTGACTGTACATTTTCTCCAAAATCTGTGAATGCAGTTCACAATATCTTAAAAAGTTGGGGATGGTCTCCTAGGAACGTTTTTCTGTAACCACCCTGTATATTGAAACTTGCCAAGAAAATGTTCACGCTTGCTTGTTTACTGTGGTGACTTTGAAGCTGTATTATTTAATAAAGTTTAGCGTAAAACAAAGCGAGACCGCTAAATGCATTTCGTTCCCGACAACGGCCAACAACGGCTGTGGGTAGCGTGGGGTAGCGCAGTGCTTCCCGCGCGTGCGCCGCGTTTGTTTACGTCGCGCCCGCACCGCACTCGGCCCGCGCCGCCCGCCGCGACCGCACGCTCCCGCCGCCGCCGACAACGCCGACGACGTCGCCGCGAGTGCCCACTGCCGGCGCAGCAAGTGTCCCCGCGCGCTGAAGGGAGAAGCTGTTCACGACGCCGTCCGACAAACCAGGTCAGTCGCCGCTCCTTACACTCACTCGGTCACGTTGTGTTGTTATTGTTGTCGCGCCGCGTTTCGATCCCCTAGCCCCCCCCACAACGCCTTGTCCGAACCGCGCATTGGTGCCTTCCTCGATACGAACCCGGAACGAATACACTTCGATTTCGCATTAACTACTTATTTCATCGGCTGTTGCACATACAACGTACGTGTCATTGAAATAACGCAATACCTGTGAACCGTTTCTTCATTATTAATAGTTCACCACTTTCGACTATAAGCAAAAGTTTAGAACTCTAAATTAAAGTTTTTTTTATTTTTTATGCTACTTAAAACGCGTCATGATTTTACGAAAATAAAAAAATAAACATAATTTTAAACGTTTTCTCACTGGAAGTGGTTTAATTATATACTGCTCCAACCAATTAGGGGAATAACATTTCAAAGTGAGATAAAAAAAAGTTCTTTGTTTTTAATTATAACTGCCCACCAAATATTAAAGTGACGTTGTTCATGAAAATAAAAAAAAACATCAGCCCTTTTGTTAGCAGTTCTTAATATGATGGTCAAGAGTCTATATTACGTGCAATAATACACCTAAAAACAACGTGACGTCATTGAATTTTCTTAATTTTTAATTATCTAATGATAAATTCTCTCATTTTATGTGGCCTTTCAAATCTTCTGAGTGTTATTATTTATTGAAGTGGGTGTTAATTCGGTTTACAACGTCATTATGCCAGATCTTACTAAAATCCAAGTATCCCGAGCTGTCACTCTGCTCAAGAGGGTTGAACTATGGCATAAATATGTAGAAACTAGAGATGGAATTTCAACTCAGTACTTATCCTGCTGAGAGTAAATACTCAATCAATAACAACACTCAGAATACTAGAAAGGCCGCTTTTCGTTAACTAAAAAGATTCAAATTCAATTCAATGGGGTCACTTTGTCTTTAGGTGTATGTAGACTCTTGGCTACCATATTAAGATCTGCTAATAAAAACGCTCATGTTCTTTTGTTTTTAATTTTCGTAAAGCATGCCCCTCTAGTATTTAGTAGCCAGTTATAATTAAAATCTATGTAGAAAGTTTTAATAGACATAGAAATCTTATTACTACCCTACTTGTTTTGAGCAGTACATTATCGACACTGAAAAGCGGATTCTAAGATTTACGCTATTTCAATAACACGTTGTATATTGTCCAAAGGCCTATTGTGTTCATTCAATGTTTTTTTTTATTCGTTACCTGGTGTGCGCGTGTAGTTTTGTAATTCTCGTGTGTCTTTTTTTAACTACTTAACTACGCGACAGCACTTTTATGCTATAAATTTTCTGGGATATGGCAAATGTGAGCTGTTTCACGGATTATCTCCAGTTATAAGTTAAATTATCTCTTCAGTGGTTGCCTCTAAAAAATAAATAAATACAAGCCTTGATAGCGCAACCTGTAAAATAACCCATAAAATGTATCTTTGTAGGTTTGCAAAAAAGTGGTAATTGAACGATCGTAGAATAAGACGCAATTAAAATGTAAATAGAAAAATAGTATTCATTTCATAGGCAATGTTCTGATTCTAGTTATATCTTCACTCGTTACTGGGATTTCTAGTGGAGTGTAAACATTTTTTTTTCCTCGAGGCTACGAAGTGACACTGCCTACAAAGTTCTTACATACTATAATTATACACATTGATCAACGAGAAAGAACAAAGTTACTTACAATAAATACTCAGCATTTGTCACGTTTATTTGTGAAGCCTCTTAGACTATTTTTTAATATATTTTACATGAAATATGAGTGCGTATTGCGTATTGTAACTTACGAGGCATCATTCAAAGCATCCATCCGCCGAGCACGCTGCCCGCACGCTGCCCGCACTGGCGCGCACCCTCGGTCACGTGCACCGTCTTTACTTAGCCCTGCATTTGCATAATGGTTAACCCTCGCGGTCCACTGATTTCCAGCAAAAAAAAAAAACAAATTGACTTGAATATTTTTTTCAATTTGCTTTAAGATTAGGTAAAACTGCATAGACTCTGAAGGCCAAACTTACGTAGTATGTATAGAAATTGAATTGTACGGTGTCGGACCCGCGCCCCGCGTCCCGCGCCCGCGGCCAACGCGTACAAAATCGCGACGAATAGCCGCCGATTATGCGCCGACATTGAGCCATTTCCACTTCATTCATGCTCACGTCGTGACGAGCCGCTAACTGCTGCCGATAACTAATACATAATGTATCCAGTCATGCCTCGATAAGTACCTAAACAATACTAAACGACCGATAGGGCTCCTGTAAACAGTTGCTGCAGCTGACATATAACGTCGATTAAGGAGAGGCTCTTTGTATAGCTAGCTGAGGCCTTTATAATAGTTGCGCTTAGTGCTTGCAATGAGGAGGTTTTAGTCAAGTACAGTGAAGATTAAAAACCAAGAGCGTTTAACTGCGCACCTACCTATGTCAGCTATTGTGCGGCGCAGGCGCGGGTCGCGTGCGCACACGCATTAGGCGGCACTTTGCAGATGAAGGCGGCTTTAAGTCCAATTAGGACAATTTGTGCTAATATACAACACGCGCACATACGAGACTAATCTGACTTGCACATCCAAAACTTTGGTTGAAAACGGCTGTTGATTTCGTCCACCCGCATAGCCATGTTCCGGGTGCAGCTAGCCGTGTGATGGCCCGCTCAGATTACTAGCACGCACGCGTTTTATTAACTTTACATACAGAAGATGTTGTCTAGGGTAATGTATCACTCCCATAAGAATAAATACGGTCTTCGGGTACCTAAACGAGAGCCTCGGGTAGTAGTCGGTTTAATTTCTAAGAACTGCCTAAGAATAAGGTAATTTTCGAAGGAGAGTAGGTACAAAGTATGAAACGGTGCGGCCACCGCCTCGGGCGCCATGCTAAGTAGCAGCTACATTGTGAAACTCTTATGAATATTCAAATTAGCCGTGTATGTAGTCGGTAGTTGGTTTAATTTGCACACAGTGAAATTAATTTCCAGAATTATTTTCGTTATGACCTATCCTAAAAAAATATCTTTAGTTCATCGCTTACCAGCAGTTGCCCCAGTCGAGTCGCAACGAGCATGACTCACACAACAGAATTTAGAGACACGCACATGCCACATTAAAAATGGCCAATGACACGGAAAACAGAAGGCGACGAGATTTTTCAGAATTGTGCCAAAAAGAGCCAAGCACGAGCCGAGCACTAGACAGCCACGCAAGTGCTGCTGTGTTTCCTTGTCGTGGGAAAGCGGCAGTTGCTGGGCGTTGCTTCATTGCTAGTTTTTACCCGTTTGCAGTGTCATGTCGATTGTTTGCTAATCACTTGTCTCTAGTTTCAATGCGGTAATTTGCTGGCTGATACTTATTATTAGAGCCAGACTTGATTGGTTTGATTGGAATGTTTCCTAATCATCACAATGTCATGGCGTGTCCCGGAGATGGACTACATTTTGCCGTTCGCCACAATCTTGTCCTTTTAAGGAGCTCATCAGCAGTTTACGGTGACACTTTACTGCAATTTACGGCAACAAGGATATCCTCCAGTAGGTTAAATCTAGTCGAGTAATTTTCTCATTTCAGCGAGTTTAACCTTAGGTGTTCACCCCAGGATGGTGGGCTACTGCATAGGTACATAGGGATTCGGTGTGGGCGGAAAATAGCCAATGCACGCTAGATGGAAATTAACATACTTTGAAAATACAGATGTATGGGCAGCGCGTGGTAAACGCTGAAAGATAGCAAAATTTCTAGATCTTTTTTCCAAATCACTCTGTTTTCATGCAACTTTTTGGGAGCTCTACCAGCGTGCATTTTTGTTTAACTTTTGGAGGCGTAGGAGATTGAGATAATTATTTATTCAGATTCAGACGTCTAAGAAAAACACTTTATTAGCATAGGCCCCGGCATGCGGCATCCGCAGCCGCAAGGCGCTCGCATTTCCGCGTGCGGTAACCGCGTTAGCTAACTCGCGCCGCCTCGCGCCTCGTCCCGTCGCGCTCGTAACTAATTAGATAACGTCGATAATGCGCTGCTGCCGCCACTTTTCTTATGAGAGGCTACTGTCACATCAGATTATGACATTTTTCTTCAGAGTGTTAAGAAAACGTAGTGATCACATTTACGACATCAGTCCGAGAGCACTCACTATGCATACTCAACCCGCCAATTTGCATGATCCTGCGCTGTAAACATTCACGATCTTATTTATAACAACACGATTCCTTAAAACACTCGATAAACGAAAGTACTAATCCAATTGAAATAATATAAGGCCGTCAGTGTTTTCCTGCCACTCGCTATTGGTCTGCCTACTGACCAGAGGCCTAAAGTCATAAGATTTTATCATTTTACAGAAGAAAATCTAATTCAACAGCATAAAATTCTACATTGATCACCAGGAAGTTCTAAATTGATCAGCAAATTTGTGATTTTAAATAGACATTCCAAATTGTTGTATTTGTTTGAGTTGATTTAAACTATCTGATTTATTTGTTTTTCTGACCAAAATAAATTATTTGCTTACCTTACTTGATTTAGTAATTGACCATGACCATGTGTAGCTGCTCATTTATTGAATCTGCTGACCAAAATAAAAATTGGCTCATCGAATGACTATTTTGATAATTTTAGTGATAATTTAATTTCTATTTGAGTGTATTACTAATCGTTACAGTAACGTTGGTTGTTATCTAATGGGGCGGACGCAAGCCTGTAAACTCTTTGCCACTTGCTTGTGATTATTATTTGCATATCCTCACTGGAATCACGAGACCTCTCCGAGGAGAAAATTGTCAAACAGGGCATTTTTAATTCGAGCATTTCACGTGCAATAAGGAACTGCTAAATTCCTTCATTTCATTGCAACACCGCGTGCCTACGCCTGTCTGCTTCTGCGGTATTAACTCGTCTGTAACTTCAACAATACCGCACTCGAAGGCTTCCCTCGTTAAAAAACTCCCCCAACCCCGGCATGTCGGCAGAGTTAACAGTTAGTTACCTTGCGAGTCAGCGGGCGTCGCCGCGTGAGCTCGCGTCTGGGGCGCCACGTGCAGCATCGGGGCGGGGAGTGAAACAAACACGCCGTTTATTCCGAAAGACTCCCTAAACACGTTTTAGGGGGGGCGGTCGTTTCGCAACACTATCGAGGAATTGGTGACAGTTGTGACCTATTTCGTTTGGTGTGTGACAAACTTGTGTCTTGGTAGGGTGGCGGTCGGTCGGAGTCGCGCACCTGCCCGCTGCGATATTAGGGTGACTGAAGGTCATCGCCCCAGCGGGATTCGATATCTTTTTTGAGAACTAGCTGTGCTGATTACAGTTTTTTTTTTATTGGCGAGTTGTGCTTTGTGCATTTTTATGCAAATGTAATTAAATGACAATGCAGTTTTATAGTTAGCGCTCGCCCTCTTGGGCGCGGCTGCACGCGCGAGCGCTCTCATTGTCGACACCGACACCGCCGCCGACACGCTCCACTCCGCATCGACACTCGTGACTCATTAGCAGCTTCGCTTCGCAAAAATACCTACCGATCACCTGAACAACTATAAAGAGAAACTCGTCAATCTTATTTAATCTAAAATACAACATGCACCACGCCAACCAAACCACAGACATCTTGGTAACAACGAACAAGTTATAGTAGATCCCTCGGTATAATAGCTCCACCGATCGTACCACACGAACAACAAAGCCACTAAAGTAAGACTAGCGAAGTGTATGATTGCTTGCATTTCTTGTCACGTTCAGTCCGATAAAAAATGAGTGCGCGTGGAATTCATCCGCAGCGGTATACACTGGCTCATTGTACCTGTTTTTTGTCATAAACACTGGTCGCACAGCTTTTTGACAGCAAACACGGCAGTAAGTTCCTGCGGCCTGTCAGTTGAAAATCATAAAATATTCTGACATTCTACGGCGTCTTCGCTATCTACGTGTACCTACTCGTAACGGTAACTGGCACTTCTGATAACTTGAGCAAACTTAACTCGTTTTAAGTTAAACCTTCAGCAAACAAAATATTATCGCTGAACAAACTTTGCGTGCGGTGAACGCTGTAACTGATTCATGGAAATTTTCTAGGTCACCAAGTTGGCTTGAGATTAAACGATTTGGTGTTGAGGGCGACCCGCCGGAGTTAGCAGCACAGCATTCCTGAGACGTCAAACGACCCTGACAAAGGGCAAACGTCAGTTCAGAGACTTGAACTTTGGTTTAAGTGAACAATAAGTATAATAGCTTTTTCATGATGTTCACTTTTTGTAAAAACGTATTATAAAACTCTGTATTGGTTAGCACCGAGCAGCCCCTTAACTGTCTGAACTAACGTTTGCCCTTTCTCAGAGTCGTCTGATGTCTCAGGAATGCCCGCACACTGCGCCGATGCTCGATTCAATATACATAGTGCTCGGCTGCTAACGGACCCGTCGCTCGCGATGATGTAGGTACCTACACCCGCCGTCCATTACGAAATGGCTATCCGCGAACTCGATGGACCGATGAGGGAACTAGCGGAACGAATCCCCAAAGAGTACAAAGTAATCATCTCGGTAGACACGGTTTAAGATGGACTCTATAAAGTAGCAGTGAGTACTTTTAACCGACAGCACGCAATAAGAGGAGGTTCAATGATATTTGTAAAGAGTAGTATAAAATGAAAGAAAGAAAAGACATTGTCAGTCTATCTGTTGAACGCTTAATTGAGATCTCGTGTGTGGAATTGGATAGGTACATAGTTATGTGTGTTTATAGGCCGCCACAATCGAATTGTAATAAATTAGAATTAGTTGTGGAGGATGCCGGATTAAGAATAGCGTCACTCCATTTCCTCCCATGGATGTCGTAGAAGGAGACTAAGGAAATCAATTACCAGGAGACGGGCAGCAGCGTCTTCCTGAGATTCCAACCGTATACTGCGATCGCCAACCCGCCTGCCAAGCGTGGCGATTATGGCAAAACCCCTCATGGTTATGAAAACCACGAGGGAGGCCTATGTCCTGCAGTGGGCGTCAAAGGGCTGATGATGATGGAGGATGCCTATTCACTAGTATAACAGGGTTAAATAGCAGTTTTCAGAATGGGCAACGGAAGGATTACATAGAAGAAGAAGTAGGAAAAGGCTTTATGAATTGTATGAAGAGAAACAATTCAATTACGATCCTACGTTCAGAGAGATGTTAAAAATATTTAAAAACGTTTAGGCAAACTTGTTTAGCAGCCAAATCCAAGTACATTATATAAGTAAACAATTGATGGCGTAAACTAATAAAATCAAAACAGTCTGGCAAGTGATTAGCAAAGAGACAGGCAAAACGAGACCTCGTGACCAGAGATTTGCTTTTACTTAAAATAAATGTAACACCTGTACGACCATTACCTATGTTAAACAAAATAAATTGATTTGATTTGATTTGATTTGAAAGGTAGAAGGGAATTTAGTCAATTCAACGAAGCAGAAATTTTTGAATTTTTTTTCTTAAAACATACCTCTCAGAATAACGGCTAGCTTAAATTCTTTCCCCCAATCAGCCGAAACTTTACTTCTGGAAATTATAAATCCATGCAAAGCTGACTTGCAATTCACCCTTATAAGTATATGAAATAAATAAATAATGTGCTAACTAACACTATGGACTTGTTCCGAAATAAATATATTGATTGATTGATTAATAAGTCCTTTACTATCGTCAAAATAATTAAAGAGTTAAACTTAATAAAAACCGAAGATTTGTGGGGATTCTCTGTTAAACTTATATCCACGGCTATTAATATTCTAGCACCTTACCTTGCTATTCTATTAAAGTTAAGTAAAATAGTACCCTTGTTTAAATCTGGCGATAGGGAAGATCCCAATAATTGCAGACCAATAGCAATACTGCCGGTCCTAAGCAATGTTTTTGAAAAAGTAATTCTGCATCAAACGCAGACTCATTTTATAATAAATAAACTATTCCATAAGAAACAGTTCGGATTTACGAATGGCCGCTCAGCAACGGATTATTGATCCTTTTATGATAATTTAATTTATAATTTATAGGAGGCGGTGACTTTTGTGTTGCACTGTAAACGCAAATTTTGTAATATTAATATAAAATAATAATCAGAGAACAAATTTTATTCAACGTTTTTCAAAAATATTCGTGTGTTTTATGCTGAAAACCTTTTTTGTTTATCCAAAAACGGTAGGGTAGGATAAACATGGTATGGTCCCAATTACACTGCCACCCAAACTAGGTAATGAGCTGAGTTTCGAGCGCGCACGACTTGTAAAATTTAGGTTTGGTTAAAATAGTAGTATGTTTATAGTTGATATTTTACTAATTTTCCGCAAATGTAGGTACTTCAATAGTAATACTGTGTGATCGACTTTTGAAAAAAATATACATTTTTGAGCCCGTTCACGCACGCTTCTTACCATCGCTATATTTTTTTTATTTTGGAATACAGGCGTTAAATAAAGACTCGGCATCATCAACAAAAAACCGTTTCATAGGCTGGGGCCATATTCTACCCCAGGCGCGACATTGCGACTGCCCCCCCGCCGCCCCCTTGAACAAAATCCTGGCTACGCCCAAGGGTGTTGACATCCCTCGGTGCCTCAACGCTTGAAATTTCCAATCCGCGGTGGGTGCGCGTGGTGATTAAGCCCATACTCTCACTGAGAGAAGGTCTGTGGCCTGGCTGGGGTCTGGCGACGTATACCTATAGGCTACATAAAAACATAATTATGAGCATCGGAAAACATACCGAGTTAGATGCTATACAGGGCTATCACTGAAATGCGATTCCTGTAACACCCTTACTAGAGTTTGTGTCGCTCTGCCATTGTAAAAGGAGTATTTATATTCCTTGCTCTGCCATGTCCCAGCGTAAAGTAAATCATTGTCCATTACTAATATTTAAGACATCTGATTGAACAATGTCCATTACTTATATTTGAGACATCTGATTTCAAATATTATCTATCAAACAGCGCTTCTACAAAGCCGAAAAACCGTAAAACAACGTAAAACAATAAATTCAAAAAGCGAAACTGTTCAAAAGTCGTAAAACAAAATTGAAGAAGTTGATGTGAATGACAAACTCTAATTGACGCGTTTCAAGAATTATGCTTTGTTTGAGGTAACCTTGTATAACCCTGTAAGCTCTGCGAATCAGAGCGAACCCTGGTCTGACTTAAAAAAAAAATCAGGTAGGTAAAGTGAATCCGGAATTAAGCTAATAACCCTGTGTAGTTGAAGTGGATATCTACAGAATGATTTTGAAATTGATGATTTATTGGTAATGCTATAACATTTTTGTAAATCCAAATTCAAAGTGGTAGGAAGTGCCATGACGTTGAAAAATGTTTTCAAATATGTTAAATGTATTTAAGGCCCTGTCCTCCGATATGCGTTAACAATTAAAAAAATAATTGAGTTGGCTGGCGCCGACCATAAGACGCATGACCCATAGGTTTTTCGATTTTGTATGACCTTTCGTCCTGATATTGTTTGTTTATGCTTAATCTGAAGAATTCTAAAGCACTCGATCGGGCAATCATAACAATGGTTTTTAATTGTTCTTTTCAAGGTCATAATAACAGGTAGGTATTAACAGGTTAAGTGAAGTAATTTTGGGAAACTTAAATTATTTTTTTTTATGTCCCATTTTTTTTGTCAGAACTGGCGCCATTTGTTTAAATAATTGTTAGAATGTCCCATTAAAGTTTGTCAATAGAAATCAAAGTCACCCTGTAAATGTAGTCGGAAGCGTTGCCGCCGCCGCCGGTGTCATGTTGCGCGGCGCGACATGCGATCCGATGAGTCGCCCGATACCGCTCAGGAGGCTGCCGGCTGCCGGCTGCGTCGCATCGCGCCGCCCGCCACCCGTCCGCCGCGAGACCGTTCCCTGAACAGACCTTGCCAGTACATTAACTAGGTCTATTCTCATAACACTCGGACATTACTTATCACTTCCATAAATCTTGGGAGTGAATGCTATAAACAGCTATGTGTTCAATAAAACATCGAATTGCGACGTGAAGTGCCGGCGATAGCTCACTCTGGAATGGGTGCGGTCTAGCCACAGCCATTCTTTGACGGTGGTTCTGCGAACGTTAATAAAATCGTTTTATAGGTACTCCGTAGGCGCCCACTTTAGCTACTTACAAGTAACATTCTTATAACAAATCAATCGTCGGCTGCAATGATAGCTTCTTTTCACGACTTTATTATGATACAAGGAAGGTCAATTGTTTTTTATACCCCCAAGGACACGGAAAATCCGCTCTATTTTCACGCATGGCATGACGCTACGATAGAGTGTAATTGATTCGTCATAATATATGTATCTGCGTCACGCGTCTTCCGGTCCTTAGCCTCGATCCCGAAGGGCTAGGGAAAGGCCCACTGACCCAATATTTGGGTCGCGAGACGCGCAAGTAGGCCCGCTTCACTGTTCCTTTATGGAAGGGCTCGGCCCTTCTTCGCTGCACTACTACCGTACGGCGATTATCTGGCTTTCAACATAGTACATGAATTGAGCCCAAGTAGGGCTACCGACAGTTCGTAGGTTGTTGACTGTGAATGCAGTCCCTCGAGACTCCTTAGTAGCAGTGCATGCGCGGATTGCATATTAACGTCCGCATTTTATTCGACACACTGCATAATGCTCTTCAGTCTCCTATGACATTCGGTAGGTAGAGATTAAAATATACGATACGACTGATGAGTATTCAGTTTAAAAAGAATCAATAACGATCTGGCAGACCATCAGACATAATCAATATCGTTCTTGTCAGGTGTCAGATGAACTCAGATGTTCATCAAGACACATTGAGTGAAACTCATCAGATCGCCATACAATCGCTAGCATAATAACATAATCAGCCTAAATGCGTCCCACTGTAGGGCACAGGCCTTCTCTCAGGGAGAGAGTATGGGCTTAATCACCAAGCGTGCCCACCGCGGATTGGCGACAATCGCTAGTCGGTAAATAATACGACGAATAGTGTCCACCGAAGAATGCCAAATGGAGCGGTCCGCGCGGCCTTACGCTTCCTGCGGTGAGTCACGTGTGTGTGAGTCGGCCCCTCAATGCGCTGTCTCTAAGGGTCTTTACATCGTTTTATTTTCTCCGACTCGAGTATTTACTCGAAACCACGTTTCCAGGCTCGAGGACCAATTCAGCTGCAATTCGATTAGTTAGCCATAAATCACTGTTGTAAATTTTGTTTACGAATGAAATGAATAGAGCTGGTCTTCGGTGTTTGACGAATATTGATGTTTTAGCGGCCTGCTATCATGCTTAGGATGTTCACTTATGATGTTCGCTTTTTGCATAAAGTAGTGGCGATGTCGATTAACTACCGTGGTATCGCATGCAAGCGCATCGGGTAGGCCCTTAAAAAAGTCGTTACTATTTCCAATTTCCAGCGGCACGCGAGCATGCCGTGCTCGGGCGCGGACGCAGGCGCCGCCAAGGGCGCGGGCGCGGGTGCGGCGCGCTGCCCGCGCGGTTGCTCGCCGGTGCGGCGCTTGCCTTGGCCCTACTATCTCACGCAGCCTCAGCTGATGTCGTCTTCCGAGTGCCTGAAGTGCTGGTAACTATGCTCTACCCCTTCCATCCCAACCGTGTCCCCCCGTTCTTTAAGGGGCTACAGTGTGCTGGAACTGGCTGGAAGACGCTTTTGAATCGCTTGTGACATCCTCTAGGAACATTTCAGACCTTTGAAATTAATATATGATATCATTTAACTCCTCGATTCCCTATGGCATGTATGACAACTGTCATAACCTTACGCCTTCTATGAGTAAATATATTCCGTAAGAATGCTTAAAACAAACCTAAGAATTTATGTGCCATTTTAAATGCGCAGTGGATTACGTTTAAGCTTATACAGTCTTACGGGCAATATCAAAATATTGTATGTTCATGTTTAAAACTAACAGGAACAATAGTTACTCATTCAGAAAAAACGTTTTCATCAATTTATCACATTACGCCTTACGAGGAAAAGCCCAGCTACTCGTTGCATGTTGTCTGTGACCAGGCGCTCTTCGCATCACCATTGATTTGATTGTAACTTTTCATAAGCGATTCATCAATCATAAATCAACCTTCCAAAGTTCACCTCGAGCGCCATAAAGTGAAATTAATTCAAAGTAGCAATTCTCATACAAAATTACCGATTGTAGGCCAAGGACGTGGGGTGAGGGACCGAAAAAGACGCCGCATCTTTCCAATTCACTTTCGTACAAAATGTACTGGGTCAATTTTCATAAAACTATAATTTCGTAGTTTATTATGACAATTCGAGGTACACTGCGCAGCAGAGTCTATTTGTTAATCTGTGGGTTAATCGGCTTTCGGTCATAGTCACAATGAATTGTAGTTCTATGAAACAGGATCCTGAAGGGATGGGTCTTTTCCGCGCCCTCGCCCCACGTCCCATGTCCGAACAAAACAAAAAATATTATATACCTATTAGTCCAATCGGTGGAGACATTTTCGAGTTTTTGCAAGACCAACGCACGGGGACTGATTTTTGTAGTAGTGATCGAGCTTCAATCGTTAGAAAAACATAAAATGTAAATTCCCATTTCCTGTATTTTTTAATTTAAGTAAATAACTAAAAAAGAAAATAAAAAGAAGAAAAGTAAAAAGGAAACCGATCATTTATTATAATCATTATTCGAACCAAAAGCTCTCTGTCGCTCAAGGGACGCCTCTTCCCATCCGAGCTATTGTAACATTATAAATCTAAGCGAAACATCGTTCTATTATTTGTGCCTAAATCACGGTAAAAGCGAGGTTCACTAAAAATGAAACCTAACTACCTATGTATTATAATCCATTTATTGTCGCGATTAGGTCGGCCGCACGCGGCCAGACTTTCTGCTCGAGTATTGTAGTCTCTAATACCTAGCATTTAAGGTTCATTTTAGTTTGATGGAGTTTTGTTTCAGTCCTCGCGCTCGCACTTCGCCTCCTCGTTAGATTGTAGGGTACATAGGCGGTAAATAATGTGTTGGTAAATAATAACTTCGATTGGCGTTACGAATAATACTTGATTCATAAACGAATCTGTGTAGATTTCGTCTGTAAATTTTTTTTCTATCTGCCTGACATGTTTTTCTGTTTTAAATAAAATAAAACGCTGTATATTTTTATCACGCATTTTATTGTACATGCGGAAGTATTGTTAGAAGAATCAATGGCGTAATGCTAAAAATTTTAAAGCATTTATAATTTATATACATTTGTACTTGTTTTTAGTTTTTTTATTTTCTCGAAATTCCGCCGTATTGGGATAAGTTATCTACATTGCAATAATTATGCTCTTTACCTTCCCTACATGTAATATAAATCACACTTCCATGACATGTATGTTGATCCTATTCAATTGTTTTTGCTAGGGTTGTCACAAAATCCGGGTTTTTTTATTCATGATTTATTCGATGCTCATTTTTAGGTATAACGTAATTTAAATATATAATTTAACGCTCATAATATTTTTTGGGTTCCGTAATCATAATGACAACAAAAGAAAGTAGTTAGGTTTTTTGTACACGTAACAAAAAAAAAAACAACTGAAACCTTAACAAAAAGGAAAAGTGTAACAAAAAGTAACAAATAGAAATAGAAGTACTGTATCACACAATAGATTAAATAAAAATCTGCGTTCCTGGTTTACCGATATTACATATTTTTATTTAAGTGTCACAATGAATAGTTTAATGTATCTTGAAAATATTCGTCGGTGGGGAGTTCCAAAATTATAATAATAATAATGTCCACACAACGCAATCAAACTAGAATTCCCTGTACTATGGTATGGATAGTTTTTAACTATCACTTAAATGCTGTATGTTTTCTGTGCTATTGGAATGAAATAATAGAAATGGTATGAATTACACTATTAATACGATTATGAACAGATTAATCTGTTATAATATACCAATATAAGTTAAGACGAGGCGGCACTGTTTATTAATAATTATATTTATCAGTCTTTGTGCTGAAACAAGGATGCAGGCCAAATAAGCACTCAAATCCATTTGTAGCTCTTTTGCCAACATCCTTAGCAACGAAGTTTTTATCCATTTTCATAATTTTTGTTTTATTTCTTTGGTCAATATCCATTTTGAAATGTTTTTTTTTCTTCTGTAAAAAATAAATTATTTTGCTTTTGTTCTTAAATTTTTTATTATTTTGTTTGTGTTATACCATAGAAAAAAAATACTCCTGTCAGATTCGCTTAATGGACTATGTGGCCACACAGGCACGGAAGCGATGACACATATTCACCCTTTTAAAACCGCTTCAGTGAATGCGCGTAGTGTAAAATAAAACAAAAAATTGCGTAAAGTCGATGATTTAAATTCAAAGATTTTGAGCCAAAATCTTAATCCAAGCTTCAAATTTATCAAAATTTCCACTCTTTTAAAATATTTATAATCCTCTGTATATTTACACTATATTTAAAGATTTTCAACAGCTTTTGTAAATAAACCTCTTGAGTCATGGAAACACAAGAAGTCCACTGCTGGATATAGGCCTCCTCCATGCATTTCCAAAAAGACCGGTTGGAAGCGGATTTCATCCAGCGTCTTCCTGGCACTTGGATGAGGTCATCTGTCGGCTGGTCGTCCTACGCTGCGCTTGCCGATATGTGGTCTTCATTCGAGAACTTTTCGGCCATGTAGACGACTTTCGTTCATCTACGAATCTCATCATTTCTGATTCGATATCGTAGAGAAAGCATAGGCCTTTCCATAGCTAGTTGCGTGACCTTGAGCTTTCTTATGAGGCCCATAGTGAGAGACCACGTTTCAGTGCCATAAGTCATCACTGGTTGTATAATTTTGTCTTGAGCGATTGAGGTATATTAGACGAAAGGACTTTTCTAAGTTTCCCGAATGCTGCCCAGCCGAGTTGGATTCGACGATTGACCTCTTTCACAAAGTTGGACGGGCCTAGTTGGACTGTTTGTCCTGAGTAGACGTATTCGTCTACAACTTCGAGAGTCGAGTTCCCCAATGTTATTGGGGTGGGCACGAAACGAGTATTCGATGTGACCTTTGTTTTGTCCATGTTCATTTCAAGGCCCACCCGTTGGGAAACTCGACTGAGGTCTTCGAGCATTATGCCGAGGTCTTCCATCGTTTCTGCCATGACTACTATATCGTCGGCAAATCGAAGGTGAGTGATGTACTCGACATTGATATTGATGCCGCGTCCCTGACATTCCAGAAGCTTGAAGGTATCTTCCAGTCCGTTTGTGAACATTTTTGGAGAGATAACGTCTCCCTGTCTTACGCCCTTTTTCAATGGAATTGCCTCCGAACTCTGTTCCTGTACTCGGACCGACATAGTGGTTCTGTGGTCATAGTGGACTGTTGTACAAGCATTTCAGCCAGCACCTCGATATACCGATAGTCAATACGGCAACGCTGGAGAGACTCGAGCACTGTCCATAACTCGATCGAATCGAAGGCTTTCTCATAGTCCACAAACGCAAAGCAAATTATACTCCTCAGTCTTCTGTATAATTTGCCGCAACGTGTGGATGTGGTCTATGGTACTAAAACCCTTTCGGAAACCGGCTTGTTCGGGAGGCTGGAAGTCATCAAACCTACGTTCAAGACGATTCGTGAGGACCCTCGAAAACAGCTTATAAACATGGCGCAGAGTAGTCATCAGTAACCACAAAAACCTCCAATACTAATTTTCATACAAAAACGGAGCCAGAGATAAAAATCAGAATTTTTTAATTTTTAGGAGCCAGCTTGAAATTCGACTTACGCCATTTTGTAAAAAGTAAGTTAACGTTGTCATCCAACCCAAGGTCTTATTCAACATTTGTTCGACAAGACTACCCCGTAATGTTACCGTTTTCTCAGGCTTTGACAAAAAAGCTGTGAAGAGCGGATTTTCCGAGTCAGATTTTTCTTATCGGATTGAGGGATCACCCTGTAAGGATGGAAAATTCCAAGTTTATACCATATGTGGAACTTGAAAATCTTTTAGCACCTGATAAGACCGAAATTAGAACAACCAAAAATTCAAGAATTTTCGCACGTCTAGTTATTTTAGCATTCAAATGCTGTGTGACTATAAAGTTGATACAATATTAGTCCAGCCGCTAGACCAGCGGGGCCCGGTGGCAAAACCTGCATTAGGTGTTGGTTGAAAATTTAAGCAAGTTTACTTTTCAATCGGCACTATTAAATTTGCCATAAAAATTTGTTGACGTCACCGTCCTATCTAGGGTTTATGCAACGAGTTTATGTTGTTTTAAAATACCACCCCTAAGTGTTACCATTATCCCAAGCCGTTGAAAAAAAAAAGAAGCTTCTCCAAGTTTTCGATTTTCTCCGTCAGTTTTAGCAAAAAAACTAATCGTATAGAAAATTTCAAGTTAGTAACATCAAAATGGGACAACAATTTTATCTAGCTGTTTTTCGCTGATCAACTTTATGTAGGTATATACATTCTTCACGTCACACCGTGTACATAAAGTTGTTATATGCGATGTATATCATGTTAGTATTTTAATTAATATATCAATAATAATGGCACCAGGTATTTACATATTTTTTTCAAAATCAAATCAGATCCGGATTATAAATTACTATCTGAGAGCGTGACAACCCTAACGACGTAAAATCCGGATAACAATTAAAATGGTCGTAATTTCTACTTTCCATGGAATTGGCATTTGAAATATATTTTTTATTTCATATGGGGAAGTCGCTTCCTACGTTCCAATTTTGCCACAGTCCCGAAATACATCCATGTGAAATCAAAGTCAAATTCACTTTATTGAAAAAAGATAAGATGATTTTTTTTCACTTTTTGACATAAAAACCTGTTGTTGTGAAAAAACATGTACTATTTCGTAAGTAGGTAGGTAAACAAATACGTACTAAACATGTGATTTTTGTTTGAAAGCTATTCTTTCTACAAAGCATAGATAAGTTTTGAAGAGATGTACCTACCTTTATCTTTTTTGTTTGTAATGGCGCATGCTATACAAGAAAGCATTAGATTGAAGTCTATTCAATCTACGCGTAGGTACGCGGGCGGGCTGGCGCCAGTAAATATACTTATCTATGGGCTGGCGAGCCGGCTAGAAAAGTAGAAACCCCTCGGCTCGCTCGACGCGTTCGAAATTCGGCTATATATGTGTGCGTTTGGCGGCGTGTGCTTTACGCGAAGGGAATGAGACTGTGTGTGTGCGGCCGCGCGCGCGTCTTTCTATGGAGATTACTACTAGGAATTAATTCAGTCGTGTCATCTAGCGGTGAAATGTTGAAGTGCTGCACACCTGTGTCAAACGCTCAAGGTCATCGGCACAGGGAAAAATCTTAAGAACGGTGACCATCAGCATTGTTTACTTGTGAATTAATCCAACTTGGCCTTGACTAGAGCTGTTTACTTCTAAATCGCGAACAATAACGCCAAACGTCCACATTCAAAAGTGTAATCATTTCAATTAATCGTTATCTTCTCTATGGCATTCTACTCGGTGTTCCAGAAAGGTCCAGTGAAACTTAATCTGCTCATGAAAACTAACTTTTCAATGTGTTCAGTGGTATGGTGTGTGCTGCAGGTACGCCACACTGCCGCTCCCCGCGCCGTCGGCACCGGCGGCGGGGGCGGGGGCGGGGGCGCCGGCGGCGGCGGGGACGGGAGCGGACTCTTCACGCTGCGCTACGAGGAGTACTTCGTAGAGCACGAGGTGTCCACTCCGGAAGCGCGCCGCGCCGCCGCCGCGCTCGATCTCAGCCAGAGTAAGTGCCACGGTCTTCTCCTATCAACCAACACTCGATCAATGAGGGTCTAGAACAGGTACCATTACCACGCGAGTCGCGCGTTTTAAGGAGCTCCAACTGGATAACCGCACCATAAGTTGTCAAATTATTACATTTTCGCGTGACTCGCGCCGTTACGTACGTGCGTAGTAGGTATCTACTTACCTTACTCTATCCAATATAAGGTAGAAGCTTTTGTGTTGATGGAAGAAGGATTTCAGGGCTCAGAAACATCAGTGAATGGACAGGCACAGGTAGGAGAAGCTTTGTGTTGAAAAGAATGGATAACTCGAAAACAATTTCTTGAATGGTATGATAATTAATAATTTTACCACTTCCAATGAACAAAAGCTTGTTATTGTTTTTATTACAATTAAACTAGGGCTACGGGTAGTACCTAGAAAAGTCAATTGTTGCTGTGAACTGGTTGTAAGTAGATGACAAAGCTAGCCAAGCTGTGGGTAGAACCGGACCGTCGCGCGTCGGCAATCGCGCTCATGTCTGTTACGAGTACGAGTAAGTCCATGAGTCGGCGCAGACCTTGCTCCGGCGGCGCGGCAGAGGCTAGTCGTAGCGCGTCGCTTAAGGACTCTAATTGGGACTCCAATTAGCGCTGCGCCATGTCGTCACGTCTTGTTGTGTCACAGGAATGTGGAACAGCAGCCGCGGATCTACGCCAAATCTTCGGCATAGAACTACCTAATTGATTGATAAATGCGACAAATAGCAGTCTTATTTTTTAATATTTCAATTGTAACCAAGAAATAGAATAGATTACACTTTCGGTGTAACTCAATTTAGACTGCTTCTTCTTAGCATTTCGATGGCAAACGGTACAAGTTACTCAAAAGGTTTTGGCCCAGCATTTTGCGACGCTGACTTCATTATCACTTGCACGCAAAAGCTCTTTCTGAATGCAGCTTAGGGCTCGGGCACGGTATATTTTTATCTCTACTTGGTACATGAAGACATTAATGGATAGAATTACTCGACCATTACGCGGACACATAAGGTGATAGTGCAGTTCATTAGCGCTCTATCTGATGGTCTGCACATGACATGCGCGTCATTTGCGCGCTTACACTCCGCCCCTTCGCGCGCATAAAGGTCACACACACACACACACACACACACACACACACACACACACACACACACACACACACACACACACACACACACACACACACACACATACACACACACACACACACACACACACACAAGCTCATTTTGCTACGCCAGATGTCCTTGCCAAAATAAACATTTAAATAATTTTCGAAGACCCATTTTTAAGGGTGTCAACTCTGTATCCCTATCGTAGAGGTGACGCTTTCCGCAATGTTCCGCTAATCACAGCTGTCGTGCGCACGCTAATTAGACACATATTAATCGCGCGGTAATAAAGCGTTGCACATACACATTAAACTGGCCAAGGCCCGCGGGGCTAATCACATGTCACTTTTATTACCGGCTAGGTAGGTGGTCGGTTTGATGAGTATAGATAGATGAATGAAGATAAATGAAAAAAGACGCAAAGAACCGGATGGGATGGTGTGACAGAGAAAAGGCGTACGCCCAACATTGAGCTCCTTTTTTGGGCGGATTAGATAGGTAGATAGAAAAAACCGGACGTGCGACAGAGACCTGCGCCTCCCCAAGTTCCGAAAAAAAGTTCTATTCAAATTTGCAGTTGAACACAGTGTGGAGAACATTATATTCAACCCCGCTGCAATGGTACGTTTGTAATAAAAAAAATCGTGTGATACCTATATGTAGTTCATTTTAAATTAGGGTTTTCTTTACTTGCGATGTAAAACCTTAATTCTGGCCAAATGTCACGACTTAGAAAGGAAGTACCCCTTAGGTTTTGCCAGTGAGCTTGCTAGTATAAAGAATGTGACATAAGATAAGATAAGATTTATTGTGCTTTCTTGTTGTACATGAGATGTCTTAATGGTCTTATCGTTGATTTTTTCTCACCTTGGGCAGACTACATTCAAAGTAGTATGTAATGTAATGTAATGTAATGCTGCAATATACTTTCTAGGGCTTTGACGGATGGACGGACGTTATTTCTGTCGGCGGCGAGCGCGTCTAGCGTCGGTCCTCGCGCGTATTTTGCAAGCGGGTTGGGCGGGGCCCCATTGTGCCCCTCAATGTCACTAAATTCTATCGGTATAATGGTATCGCGTCAAGGGCGCCTGATTACACGCCTGGACCCGTCATTAAGCGTCCCCGCCCCGTCATCATCATCATGTGTGATGCCACTACTGACCAGGGGGACAGCGACAGTGTTACAGTTACAGGCAACTGCGAGTACTGCGACAATAAAAAAAAACAACTGGTCAAGTGTGAGTCGGACTCGTGCATCGAGTCTCGTACCTGTACCACCACCTAATTTGCATTTACCGAAATGGATATGCATTTTCTTTCATTTAGTTGGAGACCCTTAGTGGGAAAAGTTTTATTATGTGTTGGTATACTAAAGCGTCTGGTCCGTTAAATTTTATACTTGTATGTATGTATTACCGTTTATGAAATAGAGCAAACAAAAAAAAACGTAAATAAATGTACCTACACGAGGATCCCCTTATTTTTACATTGTGTTTTATTTATAATTTGTTGTTCGTTATGCCGTAATATAATAACACATATTGTGTAAAAAATCAACCGGTTACCTATTTGCGGTTCAAGAGAAAAAGCTAGGTCAGACAGAGACAGACGTCGGTATATTAATAGGGTCCTGTTGGCACTCTTTGACTACGGAACCCTAAAATGTTGAAATAATTTTTTTTTTTTTATTCAAAGTAGCACAGAAACTGCGACTTAACTTTTTACAAGTTCAACTAGGTGTACATTTCAAAATCTAGATCATTTTGGACAAAAAAACTTCAAACTTAGTCTTTTCAAGTCCTTAATTAACAGAGTTTATATAAATGTTCTAAAACCTGAAACTCATGCATTGAACTGGCTTCAATTCCAGACATCATTGTCATCTAAATAATCTTTAATGTTGTAGTAGCCCTTTTGGCACAAATAGGTTCAGCGATCGGATCTGAGATAAAACCCAAACGGGGCGGTTCAGCAGTCGGCAGTCCCTCCCAGCCACATCTTCAATCGGGCGAGCGTGGTATTTGCTATGACTATTCCTCCCTCCCGTCGCGCGTCCTTGCGCCCGCCCACTCACGTCCGTCCCGTGGTCCCCCGGTGACGTCACTGCTCCCCCCGCCGCGCCGCGCCGCGCCCTTCATTGGGCACTTGCGAACTGCCACGTGCCACTCACTACGCTACTGAATAGAGACAACAAATTCATGCTGTGCGGAAACGTGATGTCGCAAACATAAACGAACAAGCTCGTTACAATTACTGATGTTTGTCCTTTGATTATATTATTTACTGAATCCGAATAAGTAGGTAGCCGGTTTCGTGAAAGTTTATTACCGGCCTATCGACTGACTTCTTATCATCGGATCAAGTTAATTCAAAAGTATTTCAGTAAATAATGTGCCCACTTCTGATATCGTGACGGAAGAGATCAAGAAAAACCTCTCCATAACGTCTCGCTCCACAATAATGAGCGCAAGTTTTTGTGCGTTTTTTCTGCTTGCAAGTTTACGCGGTCGCGCTAGTCTATAAGTTTTTTCTTATTATTATCGTTCTCGATCAACCTTCAATTTGTCATTGTGATAGCGAAATAGTTCCATGTAGAAGCGAAACATTCAACTTTTAGTATTCTTCTGAAGCTAAACGATGTACCTTATCGTGATTTGCCATAGTCATTCTGTATCCTTCGTCTAGTCTGTATGGAGGAACTTCATGCTATTACATTCTTTTTGTGATCTGATACCTTCTTAACCTTGCACCTAAAACGTAGTGATTATATACTCTTTGCTTGCACCATGAGGTGGCTTGGTGACCGCACATAGTTGACTTTCCATGAGCTAGCTGGAGGGTGACTAAGTATCTCCTGTGATCTAGCGGTAGAAGGACGTAAAGAGAAGAGAGTGACTCTCTTTACTTATTTACAAAGCAACATACTTAAATTGCTATTGCCTGAGACCGCGAAGGATGGCGTGATGGGAAAAGGCCTATACCCAGCAGTGGTAGGCTGATGATGATGATACCTACTTAAATAAAAGTGGTATATGTGTATGTCGCCCATGCAACTGCCCGTGCCCATATTCTCTCTTTGAGAGAAGGAGTGGGACGTGCATAGGTTGGCCCTGTTATGTATGAGATTACACGGATTTGGAAATAGGCGAGCTTATCTCAATAGGCGACCGGATTTCTTGTGAAATAATAGTTCTAGAAGGGGAAGACTAACTTCTGCCCACTGATGGGTCAGGCCAGTTTTTGGCTGTCATTCCCGACCGGCTTCCCAACCCGCGAGGTGACCGCCATATCGTCACTTTGGACTCGAGATTCAGTCGTATTATCGTCCGACTCTACCTCAGGACTCTACTCACGAGTCTGAGGCCTAGCATGGTTCGCTCATTGTCATACAATGACCCCAAGAAAGTCCTGCTCCATGAGCGTCTAGGAAAGAGAATCGAAATTATATATTTAACTGAGATTATAATCTTCTTCACTTCTTAACAATTGCATTTTAATTCTAGTCATCCCACTCAGATCGCTTTCAGTGGTGAGATCTCCAGTTGACACAGCAAAACATCGATATTTGAGGATGTATATTACTTTGTGGTGTGTACAATAAAGAGTTGTGGCCCGCGTCCCCGCAGTCCCGGCGGCGGCGGAGCTGGAGGGCTGCGGCTCGTGCTCGGCGCGCGAGCGGCAGTACTGCGTGGTGCGCGCGCTGCACGACCACTGCTGCTGCGAGCGGCGCGCGCGCGAGCCGTTCCCGTGGGTGCCGCACACGTGCTGGGCCGGCGCGCGCCGCTGCCGCCCGTTCGCCCCCGACTGCGCCGCCTACACGCGCCTGCGCGACTGCTGCTGCATGCGCGACATGGCGCACCACTGTTAGTACACTGCACTACGCTACGCTACTTGATGACGGCTTCCGAAGCTACTTAGAACGTAACTTTCCAAATCTTTTAAAGGTCCGTATAACTATAAGTTTCACACAACACTCAAAACGAAAAGCGTTCTTACAGCTGACATTTATCTTGAGTGCTCTGTCGAGGTCCTGCTGTATATTTTTATTTTATTTATTATTTATGGAAAACCAACCAATGATAAACTAGTTAGTGAGCCGATTACAGGTGTTCACGTGAATCCATCAATGCCTAGTTGTGGCCAAGGCTTGTATATGATTTTTCTCAAATAATGCCCGGAAATTTAAACTAAGTAATACTAAGGCAGGACTTTTTATTTGAAAAATTCAATTAACTCAAAATCAGATGAACCACGAACGAACAACAATAATTTTTGCCGCGTTAGTGTTCTTTTTTTTTCAATAGGTAGGTATATCCAGCTTTCTATCGCAAGTCAGTTCGAAATTTAAATAAAACCTCTGATAAGTTACCTCCTTGGTTGTCATTCTTCGGAGTAAAAGATCGTTCCATTTTTAAATAACACGACAGATATGAGTTTAAGTTTCCAAGCATGTTTGAGAAAATGCTAATTAGTTCTAATTATTTGGCCGTAGGACTTCCGTTGTGGGTCGTAAAAATAACAATTTGGATTGAGAGAATTGGAAGCCACTTATTGCAGAAACGATCTATATGATATTTTATTCATTGGTGGCACTAGTGAACCTCATTTAAGCGAACCGTCGCTTGAGGGTGACTTACGTAATTCGCTAGTGTTACTCCCTGGAGCCCCTTAAGCCTTAATATAGACCTACGTACCTCCGCACACTGTTCGATTGCGACTGTCTTTTCTCCCATGGAGTATATTTGACGGTCTGTCGTCGTCCGCACCCGCGGACCCTCTGCCGACACCACACCGTCCTCCTGCTATTCTTGGATGCCACTCTCTTATCGCTCAGAGCTTTTTTTCTTAGCGAGTCGATGGCATAACAGTTTATATTAAGTCTTCATAAAACAGTTGTGGCCCAGAACTGTGTTGAGACTACTTACTATGTACCTCAGAACACAAAAAGAAGGAGAAGTGCCATATGGGCGTGGCACTGTCGCTCAACGTTAGCCCGGTTGGGCTAACCTCGGCGAAACTTTTAAATATGGCCGTCAATCGCCTCGCGCCCGCTATCGCCGTAACATATGTGAAAAATGCCTGATTACCTACAGAACTCGCAGTGATACATGCTATTCAAATAACAGTGCAGTGTGTTTTCACCGGTAAGCCTATTTTACTCACTATATCCATCTTTAAACTACGAAAAATCATAATTATAATAATTTTCCTGTGCAATATGCATAAAGTACTAAGAACATAAATGAGACGTATTTATATCGTTGGGTTTACTCCACTGCTGTTTTTATATAGAATTTTCGTGGAGGTTTTCTAACATGGAAAAGCAAGCCCGCAATGGACCGTCTCGCGAAACTGACTATTGTTCTATGCGATGAATTGCGATGTTTCGTGGTACGGCCGCATGTATTTGCCGTGAACTGTCAAAGTCACAGTAGGTGTCAGCGGGAGTCATAGTGATGGGGTAGTTGCTATCTTTCCAGACTGATTAAGTATCGATACTTCGTCGCATTTACACTCGTTCGTCCAGACTTCCAAAATTACTAGAACCAATTATATTGTACGACTAGGTAGCTATTGTCCGCGACTCCGTCCGCGTGAACTTCAGTTGCTAAGGAAGCTTCTACTTTAGTGGCAGATTTTGTCGTAATATAAACAGGCTTAGTTTTCACCACGTATTTCAAAAAGTATTTAATAAAGATTTAATTTCAGGTCTCCCAAAGACCCTAATAGGAAGGATAAATGGATTGAATTTAAAAAATTGATCCAGATGCTAAAGAGTGGAAAAAATATTAACGTGGGCAGGTCCTGCTTTGAAAATACCAGTAATAAGGAGTTCCATAAATGTTGAGGTACCAATATACCTAAAATCACGGCATAATTATATTTTACATGGTGTGGAATATTCGATTGTTACTTTATTCTGATTCTCTATTTCAGGTGACAATGGACGCAACGACGCATAACTCTGCAAAAGAAAGTGTTTCTAAAGAAACAAGTCAGGTGATGTGGTTATGGTACTAAATAATATTCTTATACTCTTTTATGAGCCTAAAATTCGATTAATTTAAAATAAAGTAAATGAAGTGTTTTCAATAATTTAATAATTTATTTACTATTTTAGATCCGTATTAGAAAGTTTCGGATATTGTTACTGTTGAAACATGCGTTCCTGAAGAAATAACAGGTGACCAGGTAATGTTTTTAATAATTTCATAATTTATTTACTATTTTATATCCCCTTGGAAGTAACGGATATTTTTTTGTCGAAAAATGCTGCGAATGTCAAAGACCCCTGTAAATAATTGTCAGACATAGAGGAATGTCCATTCGATTGAACACATAATTTATCGGTCATATAGCGCCGCCACAGACTAGAAAATCGAAACATCATATGAACAAAGTTGAAAATATAACATCGAGTTTTCAAAAGTCGTAAACCAAAGTTGTTGTAAATAACTTACTTTAATTGACGTGTTTCAGGAATTGTGTAAAATTAAAAATGGCCCTGTATAAATAAAAAAATATTAGATTTTTTACAAATGCATACTTTTATATGTGTATTTTAGATACAGCAACGAGTTGCCGAAGGCCCAGAAACTGGTAGATTTATGTCGATTGAAGAAAAACCTCGAAAAAAGAAATCACGCAAAACATTGAACAATGTCAACAAGTGACAAGTTCTAAATAAATATTTACCTTTTAAGGGAACAGTAAAATATTCATTGCAGGATCTCAGTCGGATGATGATGTTATCTTTTTAATGTAAATGTGTTTCGAAAGTTTCTTTAAGTTTATGTTTCACAAGTTTCTTTTGGCCAGTTTCTGAATTGAGAATTTCGCTAAGTAAATGGTTAACTTGGTCTCTTCGAATTTTTCACAAAAGAGCGTGACAGAACGTTACTTATGTTTTTACTTAGTGAAATTCTCAATTCAGAAACCGGCCCTTTGAGTTCTTACTACCTAATGTATTTTTCACAAGTTAATAAAAATATTATTTATGTGATATTATTGAGAATGTTTTTTATGTACCCATCACAGTTGTCACCCACCAAGGCAATGAAAATTTTAATCCAAACTCAGAAACATCTACAGTCACTGCTCATTAATTCACGAGTTAAAATAAGTAGTTCTAGATTTTTTAAGGTGTGCGCTATACAAAAACGCGCATAAGGTGAAGGCATTATTACGCAGGCGATATATTTTGAATTATATTCAAGCGGCGCGGCACAGCCAACGTCGTTTCGTCGCCTTGCATACCTATATTTTGTAGGTAACTCAGCGAATGTTCTCTTAACTTTGTCATTAAGAATAATAAATTGTATGATTAGAATTTACGATGAAACGGAATTCACGAATTATACGATAGGTAGGTATGAACAAAACTGACATATTTAGGAATTAATAAATTGGTAGGCAAAGCCTGTAAAAATAAAAGCTTAGGCAGCCTTTTGCAAAGGATTACTACAACGAAATAAAGTAGTTACAGACTACGCGACGTAGAGAAATAATTAGTTACTATTTAGGTATAGATGGCAAGAAAAAAATCGACATAATGTACAAAAAGTTTTTGTACGATGTACGATTTTTTTTTTAGTATAATCGATAATGTACTTATTCGTCCCCATCACTAATGTTGTGCTGCTCTTCTCATTGGCTGTTTCATTTGTGTAAACAGCGAATAGTGAGCCGGTTGTTTATGTTGTAATCAAATAGAGATTATGAGGACAATGTAGCTGTGTGAGTAAGTGGCGACATCGGTTTTCTAGCAAACGGGCCATTATAACACTTCTCCTTATTTTTGTGTTCTGAGCTATGTACTAATTTCACCTCGCATCAATACACCTTTTGTTCCTCACATCGAACTATACTAAGTCTTCACAGATACTGTAAGGCCTGGGACCGACGACCCAATATCCTGATTCTCACTTTCGTATTGTGGCGTTTCAGGGAAAGGCATAATGCTGGGCGGCGGGCCACGCGTGGACGGCGCAGTGGTTTTAGTGGCGCTTATGGCGCTCGCAGTGGCCTTCGCCGCTTTGTGACTGACCGCTGAGACTAGCTCAGCGCCCACATCTCAACCAGAGCCCAGCGTCCGCATCTCAACCAGAGCCCAGCGTCCGCATCTCAACCAGAGCCTAGCGTCCGCATCTCAACCAGAGCCCAGCGTCCGCATCTCAACCAGAGCCCAGCGTCCGCATCTCAACCAGAGCCCAGCGTCCGCATCTCAACCAGAGCCCAGCGTCCGCATCTCAACCAGAGCCCAGCGTCCGCATCTCAACCAGAGCCCAGCGTCCGCATCTTAACCAGAGCCCAGCATCCGCATCTCAACCAGAGCCCAGCTGATTTAAGGCCGCTTTAACATCTGGCATCCGTCTCGCCCGCACATAAAATGTTTACATGAACGAACCCCCGGAGCAGCTCGGCGCCGGCGCCGGCAGTGGGCGGCGCTGCGCCCGCGTAGCTAGTGTTCATTGTTGTTACCGGACCGGGTGGTAAAACACCGACGTCGGACTCGAACCAAAACTTCGTGTTCAATGTATCAAAACATTTTTCTTCTAATAACAAATCGGACTAATCTCTGTTTAAGAGCAAAGAAAATATTAACGATCAAAGTTCGTGGATTTCTATTCATACGCTGGCCTTTTAAGGCAGAATAGTGAGAGGATAATATTGTGCGATCAATGTTTTTAGCGTTTTTGGTCGTCTTCATGAAAAAAAAGTAGAGTTAGTTTAATTTTATTTTGAAGTATTTCGGCCGATTGTTGAATTATTATTTATTTGTACGTTACCTTTCGCCAAAGGTAGCATTAGTTGTAATATATTTTACCAAAATTAGTTTTAACTTGAGATCGTTCATGCAATGAGGATCTTACCAGAATTTTTATAGTCTTGTTTTTAGTTTAGCCGAAGTCACCAGCATCTCGTTTAATTTATAAAGAAGCATTGATGAAGTAAATTGTTATATTAAACTACTTTAACAGTCCTATCCTATCACATTAGAGATTTGCGAGCGATTTGAAAGCGATGCGATTGCGCAGCGAACTCGCCCCGATTGCGCAGCGAGCTCGCCGCGACTGCGCGATGCTGCGCCGTCGCGGCGAGCTCGTGGCGTGCGATCCGCGTTTTGGATACTCAGTAGCAAAATGGATTGATCTAACGAGGAAACACTGCTGGCCTTGTTACTTCAAAGAAGCAGGAAACAAAAGCAGATACAATTCAAGGACGTATCTGCATCAATCGATTGGGAGAGAGCGACTAATTTGTATCGGATATAAAGGGACGATTTGAATTTTGGTTATAAATAACTTTGTATCGATTGAAATTGAAAAACGGTTTAATTATCACAAAAAATACAAAGATAACATAAATTAAGTAAATTAACGCTATGCTATAATAAGGAGGATATGCGCTGATTTTCAGCACTTTCTATTTGCTAGCAATTGACACGTTGGTAGCTGGACATGCTGGCCGATCTTAAAAATAATAAAAAAAACGACGATTGAACCTCTAAACGATGCTACGTCCGCTTATACACACGTACCATTGATATGACTCAAGTCGGACGGGGCGGACTGTCCAATGCGATTGTACAAATTGGCGTCGAGGGTGGTAATCGCGGCGACATAGCCGCGACGACGCAGCGTCATTGCGGCGTCGTCGGGGAATCGCTGCGAAATCGCATCGCTAGTGTGATAGGACTGACTGGCGTGATTTTTAAATTGACTGCGCCACGCACTGGTAATAATATGTATTAGATATATCAGAATATATTTTTATAAGTCAATGTACTTTAATTGTAAGAAAAATATGGTATCGTGGAACGGCTGCATGCCTAGCGACGAGGCCGCGCACGATACAGTTGAATGTTAATTGGTGTCACTGTAAATGCTACAGGAATAAATCCAATGAGTTACCAATTATCTGCCGTATGCATTCATTTGCCACACGCCCCGTAGATATAGCATGCATGATTCATAAGCACCGGTGTAGAGGGGGGCCGCAGTGCAGGCCGCATAGCGGAGCATACGGCGCGCCATCCACACCCGATCGGAACCCACAAGCATCACCCAATGTTCAGGTTAACAGGTTAAGGCTACGGAAGGATAGGATTGATCCTCTCATCACACATCGGATTGGTAAATTGCGCACGTCATAACGAGTATCGACTCCTGTTCCCATGTCAGTCGAGTAGTCCAAAGTTTGATAAAAACTACCTCTCAGAGATAAATACCGGGCTGAAGTGTTTTTTTTTCTTGTGTGAAGTTTGTTAACTTGTGAGAATAAAATGTAACATTACGTATTCTCACAAGTTATAACATGTATCTAACATTCAACATTATCATGTAGCGCGAAGTCCGGTGTGTACTTAGTCTTTGTGAGCTGTGGACCTTCGGTATCTTACGGAGCTTGATATTTTGACGTATTGAAAAGGACGCTTGCACCGAGTAAGTAAGCAATTTTTTTGTAAGTTACATAGCATAAGCTGCATATGGGTTACGGGTATGTAAACACCAGTCATTTGGCCTCTACGCGATCATAAAAAACATACTAACGTACATAAGCGCGAAAACTATAACCCTTCCTTTGCTTTCGTATTTGGGTAAAAATAATGTAGGAAACCTGTGTTACAGAGTGTTGTTGCGATGCGCACCGTAGCGGCGAGCGAGTGGGCGCGGCGGGGGGCGGGGGGCGGGGTGTCGCGGCGCTACGGGCAGCGCGGGGGCGGCGGCGGGGGCGGGGGGGAGCGGGCGGCGCGGCGCGCGCTGCTGCGGGCCGCCGCCGACTTCGTGCGGCACACGCGCGCGCCGCGGGCGCCGCTGCACGAAAGGCACGCCCTCCACACACACACACACAAACGCACATGATTGCACATCATACCTTCCTCAAAGAACTAATTATATTCTTTTTACTCCATCTGCTCGAAATTATGCATTTTGATGCCCAAATTTGGGACCCAAAACACACTATTGTTGTTCAAGCTAAGATGCATCAAAGTAAATTAGGTTTTGAATCTATTTACCTTTAGCATCTTTAGGTACCTTTAAGTAAATAGACTCAAAATCCAATTTTGAATTTAAATACTAATGCACTCATTTACTAAGAAGTCGGACTTCTCTTTCACTCTTGAGGATTCGTCCTATATCTATTTCGCTCCAACCCAAGCAATAAGTTTTAAAACCGAGTTTGGAACTAGTTACTGAACTACCAAACTCTTTGCTGCAAAACTTTTAAGTACCAAACTGTCAAATATTTGAAATTGGAACGCAAGTTTTTTTTTCTATGCAAAAAATCAATAACATTGGCGCGCTTTTTTTGTGTATTTTCACTTAATTTCTCGGAAAAATGTCATCAAGCGATGATAATAGTGTCTTCTTAACACGAGAATATATAAAAAAAACAGGCAACTTGTGTTGCTTCAATTCAAAACCGGCCAGCCAGTTTGAGGCAGATCACTGGCAGCGGCTTGATAAGGATGGCCAAGAATAAAATATGTGGCGTGCCTCGGCGCGCGGCGGAGGCCTCTGCAAGAACGTTTTCCTCATAGGTTTTCCTCGAGCCTATGTCTAGCAGTGGACGAATACCAGCTGATTGATGAAACAAGTTTAGTGCAGAGTTAGGTGCCGCAAGCTAACAAGATTATTGTCGGTCCGGCGTAGACGCGTGTGGGTGGGGCTGACGGCGCTGGCGCTGCTGGCGGCGGGCGCGCTGCTGGCGGGCGGGGCGGGCGGGGCGGGTGGCGGCGGCGGGGCGCGGGGGGTGCGCGTGGCGCTGCCGTCGCTGGAGCACAGCGTGGGCGCGCTGCCGTTCCCCGCCGTCGCGCTCTGCAGCTACAACCTGGTCAGCCGCGCCGCCGCCACGGACTATGCCGACTATCTGTTAGTACTTCTCAAAACACGCTCGTTGGCGTAGGTATCTATGCTTATTTTCCAGACCTTGAAAAGGGGATTTACTCTGAATTCCAATGCATGTCAGTTTCTCGTACACTGGCAATCTGTGACCAAAGCGCATATAAAAATAACAGACTGTAAGTGCACCAGAAACTGGGGATAAGTAACCCAACAATAACATGCTAGGAAGGCTTAGATAATTTGAGATGGGCATTGGATGAGCACTTTTTTCAATTTACGTTTTTTCCGGGTTACCACAAAAGGAAGAACGGAAGCCTTATTGGATATTTTTTTTATCCGTCGCGTCTTTGGGTGAGTCCACAGAGCGGTTACTCTAGTCAAATGCGCCGATAGCCTCTCTTAGCCTTTATCTCTCATATTTAAGGGATCAATCACTGCAGATGTTGTGCCTGCTATCTGGAAGTCAGCCTTCATCACCCCTATCCATAAAAAAGGTCAAAACAGTAGAGTAGAGTAGAGTGGACAACATTACCGGCCAATTTCTAAGTTATGTCTCATTGCCAAGGTGTTCGAGCGCACTGTCTATAACCAAGTGTATGCTGCATTAAAGTCAAGAAACGGTCCACATACTCAAATCTACTACTATTTAATGACTTTATAATCCAGCAGGTAGAGAACGTTGATCAAGTGGACGCTATTTATACTGATTATAGCAAGGCTGTCGACCTATCACGTCCCTCTATTGAAAAAAAAATCAGTTGGCATCAGGAGAGACTTATTTCGGTGGTTCTCGTCATACGTTTAAAACAGATCCCAGGCAGTTGTACTCAACGGCTATAAATCTAACTGCACTGACATTCCCTCGGGAGTCCCCGAAGGGTCGTTACTACTACTGGGGTCGTTACTACTACTAGGGTCGTTACTACTACTGGGGTCGTTACTACTACTAGGGTCGTTACTACTACTAGGGTCGTTACTACTACTAGGGTCGTTACTACTACTAGGGTCGTTACTACTACTGGGGTCGTTACTACTACTAGGGTCGTTACTTCTACTGGGGGTCGTTACTACTACTAGGGTCGTTACTACTACTAGGGTCGTTACTACTACTGGGGTCGTTACACCGTTATTCTTTATAATTTTCGTTTCTGATATTTCCATTTGTTTTAAAAATTCCCAATTTCTGCTTTTTGCCGACGAAATGAAAATACTTAGAACTGTCAACGATGATAATGACTCAGCATTACTGCAAGACTACCTATCATTACCTACTGCCTTAACAATAAACTAGACTTAAATGCATCTAAATGCTTTTGTGTCTCTTTTACTCGTAAATGTTATGTATTTATTAACAACTATTCATTAAAAAATAAACCTATCCAAACCACGAAATTTCGCTTCGTTTCCTCCGCATCATTATGGATACCTTGTGAACTTATCTCTGACACCAATGACCTCTAGAAGGTCATTGTTTATACGCTCCTGCAAAAATCTGCGTCGCCTTAATCCGTAAAAAATATTTATTGTGCACCTCCTGCAGTTGACTGGCAGAAAATTCTTATGGCATTAAGTCCGCCATATTGTTCATTAAGTTAAGTGTAAGCAATAAAAGTGTTAAATAATAATAATTTGTCAGGAGCCACCTCGAATAGTAGGTATGCTTCATAAGTCTGGAACCCTTGTTATAAAGTATGTATCATAAATAAGTTAGAGAGCGTTCAAAAGAAATTTATCCGATATATTAAATTCAAATTAAAACTTCCGAGGCTACGTTATAATAACCAATTATGCATCAAGCTCCACTTAGGTACTTCCACTGCATGTTCGGCGCTACGTAGCTGACATCACCTATGTGATGAAAATAACCCAGAGCCTTGTTGACTGTCCTGACTTGTTAGCTAAGATAGATAGATAGAGAACACTTTATTGCTTAATCTCGTCGTCCCCTCACGTTCCCAGTCTCGCCGAAGACTGTAAACAAAATTCTTACTTCATTAGAGCTATACGATCTTTCAACGACCTTTGAAAACGAAGACACAACTACACAACATAAAACCACACAACAATTTGCCTAAACATTGACGAGGGTTGATCAGCTGTCGATTGTAGGATGCATGCCTACCTCATTGTGTTAGTTTGGGTTACGAACATACAATAGAGTCCGCTGTCCGGCCGACAGCGCGGCGCGCGGCGCGCGGCTGGGCTACAACTACTCGGCGCGCGCCGTGTTCGCGCGGCTGCTGCACTTCGGCGCGCTCGTCAACTACGCGCGCCCGCCCGTCGACCTCGAGTTCGCCGACTTCCTGCGCCGCGCCGACCCGCCGCGCGGCGGCAACGTCACGCAGGTCGTCATGCAGGTGACCCGCCGATCCCGCCACTCTCACCTTTCGATATTCCGACTCAAACTAAGTTGTGCCCGTGGTGTGCAGCTGACGCGTGACTGCAACGCGCAGCTGATAGCGTGCGGCTGGCGCGGCCGCCGCGAGCCCTGCACCTCGCTGTTCGCGTCGCGCCCCACGCCGCTCGGCTTCTGCTGCGTGTTCAACGGCCGCTACACGTGCGTGCAGTCGCCGACGTCGAGTCCCGACCGCAGGCGGCCCGACACTCACGCCGCGCCGTCCGCCCGCAGGCCCGAGGACCGCGCCACCCCGCCGCGCGTGCTCGACGCCGTGGGCCCGGACCAGGGGCTGTTCGTGGTGGTGAAGCGCGACCGCGACAACCACGCCTACCTGCGCAAGATGGCGGTGGGCACCGAGCTGCTGCTGTTCGAGGGCGAGCAGTACCCGCTGCTCGAGGGCGGCGCGCTAGCGCTGCCGGCGCGGCCCAACGAGTCCACGCACGTAGTGCTGGCGGCGCGGGAGCTGCGCGCGCCCGCCGCCCTGCGCCACCTCACCGAGCGAGAGGTGAGTGTCCGCCGCCGCCGCCACTGCCAGCGCGCGGCTGCACACTGACCGCGCCCGTGCCCGCAGCGCGGCTGCCGCTACCGTACGGGCGGCGGCAGCTACGTGTGGTGCCTGACGCGCTGCCGCCGCGCCGCGCTGCGCCAGCTGTGCGGCTGCGTGCCCTACCAGCTGCTGCCGGAGCGCGGCGACTTCGTGTGCACCCTCAACCAGCTTGCCTGCCTCAACAAGTATCGCGGTGCGTGCATCACCCCCGCTCCTCGGCGGCCGGGCGGCCTCCCCGCTGACGTGCTTGTGTGTCCACAGAGAAGCTGCTGCGCTACTACCCGGGCGCGCAGCCGGGGCCGAGCGCCGCCGCGCTGCGCGAGGAGGTGTCGGACTCGCTGGACTGCTCGCACTGCGTGCCCGACTGCTCGCGCATCCGGTCAGTGCGCTGCGCACGGCTCGCGCCCGGGGCCACCGCGGCGGCAGTGCTTCTCGACTACTTAACAGACTGTGTCCGCAGGTACAGCGCGACGGCGTACATCACCAAGTACTTCGATGGCTCCCGCATCTTTCGCAATTATTACTCGTACGTACCTACAACATTTAGTGACCTCAGTTTCCTGCCACATAGCTCGAAAAGCTGCTAAATACATCGTATCGAATAATTTATGTCCCATCGTTGAGCTTCTAGCGTGAGCCGGACTAGCCCCTCCACTTCATTAATTTCTGTCCTAACACAAAGATGTGTCCAGAGTCCAGACCATAACGGCTTGCGAACGTCTTGCGCCTTCACTTTTTAGGTGGATGGAAACAGCGGTTTGCTTTCGCACACAGTAGAGTAGAGAGGAGACGAGGGCCTCGCGCTTTTGTGGTCTGAAGGTCAACACAGGCCGGCCGAGTTGAGCCGGCGTGTGTGTGTGTGTGTGTGTGTCGCAGGCGCGGCGTGACGGTGGTGAACGCGTCGGTGCTGCGTCTGTTCTACAGCACGGAGGCGCAGCGCCTCTACGAGCTCGAGCTCGCGCAGCAGTGGTACGAGCATGCCGGTGAGTCCAGTTCTAAAGGTTGCTGAGTCTAGATTGATTCGAGCAGGCGGATAAGTATGGTAGGTATGACCATAAAGGTCAGTGAGCTGTACAGACAGACTAAAGAAGTTGCCAATCGTGCAGTAATGAGAGGATTTCGATATGATAATGCGATGCCATAGCATAACGTCATGCCGAAGATTCTTGCGTATTTGACGTGCTCCGACCACACTTAAGTCAAAGTCAAAATGTTTTTATTCAAAGTAGCTTAGGAACTACGACTTCATGAACTTTACTCGTTAAACATCGCTGTAGAGAAAACATGGACAAAAACTCCAACTGTCTTTTCAATGCTGGTCCTTAATTAACAGCGTTTAGTTTATCTTATGATTATTCTAAAACCTAGAACTCGTGGATTGAACTGGCTTAAATTCCAGACATCTTTGTCATTTTAAAAATCTTCACTGTTAAAGAAACCCTTTTTACACAATGTTATAGTAGCCTTTTTTGCACAAAGTGTAACCGCGTTTCTGGCAAGCTTGCTATATTTTCATGGATCGTATAGAAGATGCTGCTTACTGGCGGTATTGGCGGCACAGGGTCGGCGGGCGGCGCGGCGGCGGCGCTGGGCGGCGCGCTGCCGCTGCTGCTGGAGCTGCTGTACTGCGGCACGCTGCGCTGCTGGTCGCGCCTGCGCGCCGAGCGCCGCCGCCTGCGCCCGCGCCCCACACACTACTGAATGTCTACGATACGACCTTCCCACATATCGAAAGTGTTATTTATTATTTAAGCAAATGAACGTGGAAGTGAATGTGGAAGCTGTGGAAGTCTTGCCGAGTTGCGGCGACTACTCTACCACCTATCCATTTTCAGCTTTTTAGTTTCATTTCGTCCATGATTGTCTGGAATAAATCTCTGGTTGTCACTTTTACGTTAAGCGACAAAAGCTTTATCGTTTTATGAACTAGTGCCACCTTACTTTATTTCATTATGTAAAGCAAAATGACGGTTCGCTAACCCACGATATACTTAACCGTTTGTCGCCGCGTTGTGACCCAGCGGACAGATGTACCTAATTAATCAATTGTAAATAGATACCCAGCCAGACGTCTTTGACCTACTCAAGGTTAAATGCTTTTGAGATCATTGTCTACAATACCACTACAGTCTCCTATTAGATCATCATTATCTGGGTTTATTAGACCATTCCGTTTGAACTCCGTTAATTTTTGTTAAGTTTCTAAACTACCTACGACAACTCATTAACAATGTCTAAAACGCGCCGCGATCTCTGCTTCTAGTATAGGTTGATGAGCTTAAGCATGTTAAATTAAATCAAGATCAACCATAACCTTGTTTATTGTACAACGAAAGTCGCAAGTTACATAATTTTCAGTACGCACTAAATTACTAAGTGGCCGTGGTGTCAAGCAGAGCGACGGGCGGGGCGGCGGGCGGGGCGGGCGCGGGCTCGCACTCTGCCAGCTGCTGCTCGCCCAGGATGGCGGGAATCACCTGCAGCAAGCACGCTTCGTCAGTTGCTCGTAGCTAACACCCGTATTCACTTTCGCAAACGAAGCTGGCGTTGCTCATGTTTTTATACCAGTACAACTTGATGACACCAGACATGATGGACTAAGTCCTGAGAGTGAGGACTCTCAGGACTTGACTTCTAAGGAGAAGTAAGCAAGAAGTAAGAAGTAGCTTGTGTACTATGATGTCCATCTGTGGCACACTTATCAGCAAATGGAAAGAATGACAAAGTATTTAGTACCTGCGATGCTGATAAGCAAGCTAAGTCGACTAGGATTACAAGAATCCGGAATGGGATTGAAAAGGCTCAGTAAGAGCCAGTTTCTGAATTGAGAAATTCGCTAAGTAACTAGTAAACTATAGTGTCTCTTCGAATTCCTCAGAAGAGCGTGACAGAACGTTACTTAAGCGTTTACTTAGTGTAATTCTCAATTCAGAAACCAGGCCTAAGGTTCGAATCCTTTCTTCAATCAAGAAAAAACCGGCCAAGTGCGTGTCGGACCACGCGCAGAGTAGGGTTCCGTAGAAATAGGGTTTTTTTATCTGCTTTACTGAACTAACAACTTCATCAAAGTAATTTTCAATGGATTTTGTACGAAGATTTTCGTTTTATAAATTGGTAGCCTATTACTCATTAACTCGTAAAGCCTACCCATGATAGTAACTATCTATAAGGAAAATTGTTTTCCTTTTAAGTTCATTATATGTGCTACTGCCCTGAATTTTTTCACGTTTCGACAATCAACCGTTTAGCCAGGAGGGGGGAGGATTACCTACTCAGACAACGCTATAAAGCTTAATATTTCGTAAACGGAATACTAAATAGAAAATGGTCTTCCTACACCCACCCTACCTTCAACGACTAATCCAACGATACTCCACAGTATGTTGGAGACGAGAACAAAAAAAGCATGAAAATTTGATAAAATAAAATGAATTTTTTTTTCTAAATTTTATCCTACCGTTTTGTCGGCGTAATAAATATATACATCTATGCCAGATTTCAGCTCTCTAGTACTTATCGTCTCTGTGCTAAGCCGCAGACAGACACACGGACGGACATGGCGAAACTATATCAGCTAAAGGTTCCTTGTTGACTACGGAACCCTAAAAAGTGAGGTTTCTGGACAAACGATTACAAACTTGAGTTTGAAGTGGAAAATATATGTTTTCTTAGACAAAACTAGGTACTTCAAATTTATAATCGTAAAAAAAAATTTTGGATTTTACTTTAGTTGTGCAGTGAGATGTAGGGTATAAAAATTGTGACATAAAGTATTATGGTACATATCTTTTGATTGCGTAGAGACGGTTGAATTACAAGGGACAAGGGATTCGCCCAGCTGTACCTGGTCGCCCAGCATGATGAGGATCTGCGCCACCTTGCGAATAGCTTGCAGCTCCTGCGGAGACGGCAGCGGCAGCCGCTCAGCCGCATCGGCGTGCGCCGCGTGCCGCGTGCTGGCCGCGTCGGCGAGCGTCGCGTGCCGCGCGCCCGCGCCCTCGGCGCCCGCGTGGTGCGCCAGCTGCGTCAACAGTCAAGTGCTGTCAGCACAGAACATAGGAATAAGGCAGAAAGCGCATGTAGGCGGGGCGCGGTTGCCACGAATTTGCTCAAATGATCATACTTAGCAAAAACATTACCCAGTCGGCCGCGGAGTCTCACCGAGCACGTTACTGAGGAAAAATTGCGAAAAAAGGGTAAAAACCACATTGAGTTAAAATTTAACTTATTAGTTGCTCATTTTCATTTTGGATATCTTTGGATAGATATCATTGGTATTTTGTGTACATAGAATACGAACTGGCTACAGGGTTTCAGGCGGGGCGGGTACAAGAATTTATCGACTCTCGCTCACTCGCTTACGCCTAGACATAGAGCATTATTGTCGAGCATTATACCGAGTTCGTAAGAGATCTCAGGGGAGTGGGTACCTACGGGCGCGGCGGCGGCGGCGGCGGCGGCGGCGGCGAGCAGCAGCGCGGCGGCGAGCAGGCGTTGGGACATGGCGACAGCGCTGCTGCCCGCGCCAAGCTTATATCCACTTTCCGCTAATGCCACGCCAATTTGCGCTATTCGCAAACACAATTACGCGATGGACAGAACACGACACAGTTTAATCCAGGGGTTCCCAATCTTTGTTTAACCGCGAATTGCTTTTCAGATTGAATTTTTCCGCAACGCCCCTCTAAAGCTCCCTTTAGAGGGGCTCCCTCTCCTCACATGGGCTGACTCAAGTCAGGACAATGTGTGTATCTCAGCGAGTGCCCCATACCATAGCGTCTTGCGCGCCGCGACTCCCTTGAGAGAGTGACTCGACTCGCATCACACACACCATACCACAGACAAGAGCAAGGACTACCGGACCCTTTTTCTAAAACCGGTATTTTTTCGACATCAACGTTTGAAATACCGGAATTCGCTATTTCGGTATTGATGATGTTTTTGTTAAAATAACACAGATGATTGTAAAACAGTTGATTTACGTGGCCTCTACGTTTTGTCCCACTGAGCTTTCCCCACATCATCAGTTCAAGTTGTCAAATTAACTCAATGAAATATAAAGTAAGCAAAATTTTCTTGAGCAAATACAATAAGTCCGAATTAAAACTGAACTCAACCTGATAGTATTAGAATAATTTTGTATTCATAATTATATTTCTCTTGCTCGGACTCATTGCACTATTGCTAAAGCAAACCGAAAGAATGGCCATTGTCCTTCAAAAAATAAGTTTTGTATATATATATATATTTTTTTTTTTTGGAGAATATAAGTACCTAATTTTGAGATCCTAGGCTGAATATTTCGATTGGGGCTGCTTTAACAAATTTTTAACATAACATAACATAACATAACATAACATAAACTCACGCCTGTATCCCAGAGGGGTAGGCAGAGACCAGGGAGTGCCACTTGCTACGATCCTGACAGATCACTTTCGCTTCCTCAACATTCATTAGTCGTTGCATGCACGCACGCCGGTTTCGGGTACTTTTTATCTTGCCCTTTGTTAATACATCCTCTATTTGGTCGAAGTATGTCCGTCTGGGTCGTCCCTTACCGGCCCTTCCATCCACATTCGCTCGATATATTTGTTTTGTCAATCTTTCTTCCTTCATCCTCTCCACATGTCCAAACCAACGCAACATTCCTTTCTCAATTCTTGTCACTACATCCTCTTTCAGTCCACAAATTTTTAAGGCGGACAAAAAAGAATCGGAGTCTACGTAACCGGAAGTACATCATCAACTGATATCCTACGAGCTGTCAGTTTCTGGTGATACCATGACTCGATACAAAAACTCTTTAAATAAACAAAACTTAAAAGATCTATGCAAACGTAAGAAAAAATATATTAT
Organism: Yponomeuta evonymella; assembly: GCA_963969515.1. Lineage (NCBI taxonomy): Eukaryota > Metazoa > Arthropoda > Insecta > Lepidoptera > Yponomeutidae > Yponomeuta > Yponomeuta evonymella. The sequence continues at coordinate 18,110,860 of OZ018362.1, forward strand.
ATTTGTTTTCTGGCTACCCATAGCACAGGGAGCACTAGTTTGGGAGCCAGTAACCACTCTTTTAACCTTTTTCTAAATAATGTTTTTTTCATTTTCATTTTTTACAGAATACCGAAATGTCAATATCTTGACATTTTTTATTTAAAAATATTAAACCTACTTTCATTCACGTGTTGAACGAACGTTAGAAGGTCGAATTAGTCACACACTTATTCAGAAAGATACAAGAAATCTTTAAAATAAATTGTCATATATCCTCCCGCGGCGGCTAACCTCGGGTCCTAAATTCAAAAACAATATTTAGGACAATGCCCATTGTCGCTAATATCTTTAACTTGGTGGCTGTTGAAGATACTTACATGTACTTACATAATACAGAGAAGTTTGTAAAGAGGCTAGAAATTCTGCTGATGCTTGGACTTGCCCATTAGCTCAGTTGGGAGAGCGCTGGCACGGTTAGCTAGAGGTCGCGGGTTCAAGTCCCGCATGGGTGAAATTTTTAACCTCTAAATGGGTTTTTAAAATTGTCTTCAGCACGAGTTAGTGCAACAAAAAGAATATAATCAAGTAGGTAGTTGTTTGTATCATGCATTGAATTTTAATCCCTATTTAAAATTCAATGGTATCAGCGGGCCACTCACCACTCATCATGTACCTACATTGGTTCGCATGTACCGTGCGCCGCACGGTACTCGCTGCGTGCCGCTGATATCCGCACGCCACTAACATAAAGTGCTGCAATTCACTTCAACGTGATTCGAGCGATGTAGGTACTTAGATGTATCTACTTGCGCATAAATCAAACAAAGGCCTCAATTATTAACTGCCTGTCCCGTAATAGTAAATATATGTGCATACATCCGAGGCATGTGATGTCTGTCTGGTTACCATATCACAGGGCAACCTAGTTTAGCGATTGCGTTGTTTCGACATAGCCTAGGCAAGGGGGAGCCTGGTGGGCCGTGCGTGTCTGCCTAACCCAGAATTGTTCCAGCTCTCCCCAGTATCTTGGGTTACTTAGTACATAGATGCATTGAGTTGATGTAATAACCATTATATTGAGGGGTCGGGGGGGCTCCTGTCATGATAACTGCAACGTAGGTCGTGCCATCTCCCACCTAAACGGTTGATTGTAGAAACGTAAAAAATTTAGGGCAGTAAGTAACACATATAATGAACTTGAAAAGAAAACTATCACGGCTGAGTAGGTAACAAGTTGGCGAGTAGGTACTAAGCGACGAACTTATAAAAGGAAAACTTTGTATAAATTTCATTGAAAATAACTTTGGTGAAGTATTAAGCCATCCCTCCTACGGAACTCTACACTACGCGTGGCCCGACACGCACTTGGCCGATATTTATAATGATTTCCGATATTAAATTCGACCCCTATGGGGCTAAAAACCGGCCATGTGCGTGTCGGGCGCGAAAATTAACGATTAGTAACTAACAACTTCATTAAAGTAATTTCCAATGAAATTTCTACGAAGTTTTTTTATAAGTAGGTCCTCCGTTAGGTACTCCAAATGTGTAATGCGTAGGTACCTACTTAGGCGTGGCCCGCGGTATTTTGTCGCTTAAGTTTATTATTTTGTGCTACTTCCCCAAAACATTCCACGTCTCTAAAATGAACCGTTTACCCCGGAAACCCCTATCCTACGGGCGCCCTACTCTAAAGAAAATTTATGATAAAATCATTATTTAACGAACGGGTCCCTGAATCGAGAAATGGTTTTTCTACACCCACTTTATTTTAATTCGACAAATTTGAAAAAAGATAAGGATTAGAGGTGAAAGGGTGGAACAAGTGAAAGAATTTGTCTATTTGGGGAGCCTCTTAACCAGAGATGGCAAGTGTGAAGGTGATATAGAAAGAAGAGTAAAAGCAGGAAATTGTGTAAACGGTGCATTGCACTCCTTTGTGAGTGGCCAAAACATCTCCAAAAGAGCTAAATTGGCCATAAGGGAGTGCTGGTCCCAACACTTATGTATGCTAGCGAGACTTGGGTATGGCAAAAGAAGCAAGAAAGTAGGATTAATGCAGTAGAAATGAGGTCCTTGAGAAGTATGTCTGGTGTTACTTTGAATGACAGGATACGCAATAGTGTGATTAGAGAACGTTGTGGACTGAAAGAGGATGTAGTGACAAGAATTGAGAAAGGAATGTTGCGTTGGTTTGGACATGTGGAGAGGATGAAGGAAGAAAGATTGACAAAACAAATATATCGAGCGAATGTGGATGGACGGGCCGGTAAGGGACGACCCAGACGGGCATACTTCGATCAAATAGGGGATGTATTAGCAAAGGGCAAGATAAAAAGTACCCGAAACCGGTGTGCGTGCATGCAAAGACTAATGAATGTTGAGGAAGCGAAAGTGATCTGTCAGGATCGTAGCAAGTGGCAGTCCCACTGGCAGTCACACTCTGTGGCGGTCTCTGCCTACCCCTCTGGGATACAGGCGTGAGTTTATGTTATGTTAAATTTGACAATCCCGCATACTATGGGGTAATTTTTTTTAACATTTACCATATTTTGGGGTGTTTAATAAGCCGCATCCCCCGTGTGGCGCCAGATTAAGAATAGAGTCACTCCATTTCCTCCCGTGGATGTCGTAGAAGGCAATAAATTACTAGGAGACGGGCAGCAGCGTCTTCCTGAGATTCCAACCGCATACTGCGATCGCCAACCCGCCTGCCAAGCGTGGCGATTATGGCAAAACCTCTCATGGTTATGAAAACCATGAGGGAGGCCTGTGTCCAGCAGTGGGCGTCAAATGGCTGATGATGATGATGATGATGAATAAGCCGTAGCTTTCTGGTAGTGCTAATCAGACACACGGACATAGCGAAACTATAACCTTGTTGACTACGAAACCCTAAAAACAGTGTACCTAGTGGTAGAAAAATATATTTTAGGAATTAGAAATGTTAAATAATAACAATGTATTTTTATTTCAGACACACGTATCCATATTATATTAGTAAAACAATGAGAACTTACGGCTATGTTAGTTACTTAACTACGTATACCTACTATAGATACTAAAGCTTATTATAATAAGTATACGTAGGGGGGCCTAAAGGAGAGGGTGGCCTAGGCATGGTTTATTCGGCCCCGATAAAAACCCATATACCTATTACTACCACCTACTTAGATTAATTAAGCACATTCCCACAAAAAAATATAGATGGTTAGTAGGCAGGCAGGTTAAGTTATATACAATGTAGATTATATATAATGTAGATGGAGCTACATACCTATTTACAATTTAAACAATGTTTGAAAGATTTTGCTTGCATCGCGTTGTTTGCTAAACAACATACACAAAGGAAATTAAATCGAATTTAACACACAATAGGTCCTAGGACGTTCGGTTCACAACCCCGTCACCGTCATCGTCATCGTCATCGTCACCGTGTTGCCCGCGTCGTGTCAGTGGTCAGTGCCACCGACCCGGGCCGGACTCTGGGGGCTGGTTGGTACATTCCATGGTATATTACACAAAATATAAACAATAAGGTTCTTAATCGTACCAATGGATATCTACCCGGCAAATGTAATGAGAAAAGACCAAAGAAAAATCAAGTTTTGTACAAATTTTTTTTACATTATTTATCAGTCAAATTAGAAACATGTAGGTATGTTCCCCGCTATTATACACGTGTTTGTTATTGATTTTTAGGGTTCCGTACCCGTGCCAAACGGGACCCTTTTACTAAGACTTCACTGTCCGTCTGTCTGTTTGTCTATCTGTCACCGGGCTGTATCTCATGAACCGTGATGTATTTCTGTTGCCGCTATAACAACAATACTAAAAACAGAATAAATTAAAAATTTAAAGGTGGCTCCCAAACAACAAACGTGATTTTTTTGCCATTTTTTGCTCGATATTAATAACGGCAACAGGTAGACGCTTGAAATCTTCAAATGTATAGATAATGGTACGGAACCCTTCGTGCGCGAGTCCGACTCGCACTTGGCCGGTTTTTTCTTGTAAGAAAGAAGTCGGGCGCCTCAGTCTAAACTAAACACGAACACGTTTTTGTTCCGTAGTGCGCCGCCGCCGCTGCGGTCGCCCGTCCAACATAACACGATAACAATGCCGTAATTGTAACATGTCTACTTTGAAGGAGCCATTATAAATGTGTTTCGCTTTGTGTTCAGTTCAAACGAGATGAAGGTTCTACCTACCTACAGCGGAAGCCACACTGGCCACCTGGCCACTGAGAGTGCAACGTAGTGTGCCATGCCAGCTATGCAGAGTTTTTGCCGGGACTATATTTTGCGACCCATTGCATTGTTTTTTCGTTCCTTTAATTAAATTCATTTGGAATGGACAAAAATGCTTAACGCATCAGTTTTGTCAGAAATACAGAACAGTGAGCCCTGCACTAGGAAACCCTGCTGTATTCCAGGTACCTACTCTCAGGGAGTTAACAAATAATAACTGAAGTAAAACTATGTATAAACTAATAACAGAACAAAAGACTTAAAAACTAAACAAAAAATTATTAATTTTCATGAATGGTGAAAGAACAATACATAAGCAGCCTATATACCTACGTCCCACTGCAGGGCACTGGCCTTCTCTCAAGGAGAGAGTAGAAAATACTGAGTAGGTATTTATTTAGACCGAGAACACGTTAATTGGAATGTAATTCCTTCAGTGGATTGGAATGAAAATATTATAAAAAAAAATCTGCCTATACATACAGGATGTTAGAAAACTCACGCCTGATCCAAAAGCTGGACACAGAAATCAATAACGTAACTATACATTTTGTTGGGAAAGCAATCTTCAGAGTTACATATTAAAATATTAAAAATGTTAGCACGAGTCAGAAATCAGAAAATAGTGCACTGAAATCATGAATGTGCTAATTTTCGTAAGAATTTTTCAAATATAATGGTATTTTGATAACACTGGCGAAAGAGTCTCGAGATTGAAGTCGAAATGGGCGGGACACTTGGCGAGGTGGGAAGACGGCGCAGGTTGACTGCAGACTGGCGGTCGAGAACGGGGCGGCGGCGGCGGCGGTCAGTGGGCAGACCAGCAGCCTGATGGTCGGTCTTCCTGAGATTCCAACCGCATACTGCGATCGCCAACCTGCCTGCCGAGCGTGGCGATTATGGCAAAACCCCTCATGGTTATGAGAACCACGAAGGAGGCCTATGCCCTGCCAAATTAACATTTAAATTTTCGTTACCAAGTAGCTCGTAACGTACGTAACGCAGCTGAATCATTGATGAAATTGCAGGTATTTTCTGCCTTTGGCCTTGGGCCTTTGCATCTACGTAATGAGACGATTTATGTAGCGTCCAGTGGTACCATCTCTCACACTAGATGGGTGAAGGGACACTTGGACGCTGCAGTGCCTGGGGCATTGTTTTTTAGATGGAATAGGCTTACCCTATACCATCCTTCCTCACAGCTTAGTCGGCCTAGCCCACAGGAAAAACAAGTCAATTCGTGCGGAGCCAACCAAGCAGCGGATTTCCTCACGATGTTTTCCTTCTCTGTTAGCATGTGATATTGCTACTATACATTCGCAGATGTAAGTAGGTACGTAACTTTGAAAATAGACAGTCATGGGAACCGAACCTGGGTCTCCTGCTTCCGAGACCATTGTCCTACCAACTGGGCTACTACCGCTGCTTTCTGCAGTAATGTGAAAAATAATTACCTATGTACCTACGTAAAAAATCACATATTCTTATAATAATGACTTGCCGGTTCCAACCAAGTAAAACTGCGACGGATATAATAAAACGTTTACGATTTTAGGCACGTGCCCCAGAAGTATACAATATATTAGGCTGCCTTATTATATTATAGTACATTACGATACTAGTGCGAAAAGTAGGAAATTCGCAACGAGTGGCGATAAATTAAAACACGACCGAAGGGAGTGTTTTATATCGACACGAGTTACGAATTACCTATTCGCACGTGTATCGTACAACGTTTTATAGGTAGTACATATGGCCCTTTGAAGTTTCGACATAGGCACGTAAAGTGCTCATTATCGCACTAGTGCGGTAATGTAGCACCATATGTACTATAAAGTATATTATGTAATTTTAAGTCTAATTGGTAGACCAAAATAGGTACATTATTATTAGAATTATTGGACTCAACTGACACAGGTATTGTCATGTTGTGAAATTATGTAGGTCTGTGCGCGTTCAATCAGCTGTTTGTCATCACGTGGCGGGGCGGCGCGCGGCGCCGAGTGCGCTATCGATAGTCGATAGTCAGCTGAGCTAGGGGCGGGGCGGGGAGGGATGGGGGGACGCGCAGGCGCGCGGGGCGCGGCACCAGTCTGTCCCGCGGCGGCCTGGCGCGCGCACGTGGCGCTCGCTCGAGCTGCCTCATGCCGTGAGTGCGGCCCTGGCGCCATGACGGGCTACGCCCGCGGCGAGACCGACTTCGCCGCCGCCGACCGCTACCGCCGCGACGCGCGGCCCGCCTCGCTGGCCCCAAAGGATTACTCGGTGCCTTTACACGTAGACTGCAGTATCGAATACGAGCTTCCCGACTGTGCCAAGCCGCCGCAGGGCGTCAAGATCGAGCCGCTGCTCATGATCCACCCGTCGCACTTCCGGAGGCTCGAGAGCCTGCGTCGCGTGCCCTTCGTGAATAACCTACCGCCGGCGGGCGAGCAGCAGGCGGCGAACAACGCGACGCGGCGGCGCCGCTGCTGCCGCGCCGCGCCGCCCCCCGCCGCGCGCGCTCACCCCTACCTGCCGCTGCCAGCGTGCGAGCGCTTCGACAAGCGCGCGCTGCAGCAGCTGCCCATTTACATGTGAGCGTGCTAGTGACCAGTGCAACCCTGTACCCGGGTGGTAGTGATGTCCGCTTGTCTGACGCGTCGTCGGCGCCACGACGGATGCACCCTCATCTAGTGCATCTCTGCGGCTGCGGTGGCCGATGAACGTTTCGTTAATCTATTACTTATAGTGCTCTCGCGTATTCGTTGCGTTTTCTGTATAAAATGTCATATCGATGAATTACGAGAATTTTATGTTCAAAATTTGTATTATACTATGTACCTATAGATTAAAAAATGAAAGTGAGAAATATTACGAATAATGTTAGAAATAGTGATGTTATCGTATCGACTAGGCGTAGGCCGAGACCCCACCCGGCCGCCTCCGGGCTCCGGACGCGTCTCTGCTCTCATTTGTAACGGTTATGTTGTTGAAATTATATAAAGAGTCCTCTGATGAATAGTCTGATTAACAAATATTCGGCATGTAAAAGTCTTTATAAAACGCTTACTTAGCATATCATAGTATTATATTGTGTCATAGTCCAATGCCAAAAATATAACTATCTTTTTACAAAAAACTTGTAACAGGTAGTTTTATTTTCCCTGGCTCGGACATTGTGCCACGCAGCGGTGCCGGCACGCGAGCCCGTCACTCAGTCAGTAATAGGTATTGGATTGGATGCTTTAGGCTAGGACTCGCTTGCCAAAGTTGCCAATAGCAGGTTTTTAATGATTTATACCAATGTAGGAGCCACCGACCTCCTATTTGTGGTCGCGTAACTCGCTCACTTACATATCATTAATTACTATACAGGTTTATTTTTATCCGCGCAGTTCATGAATCAAGACTATTAAGTTATAATGTTTTTGAAAATATGTTTGGGACCAGGACAAGTCATCGTGTTATGTCATGTGTGGAAGTTATTATGTTTTGCAACAACTTTCTTCCTGAGCTTTTTCTCAGATTGATATTTTTCTATCTGATAATTTTACGAAATTCATGCTGTCATAACTTAAATTAAATATTCATATTCTTTAACAGAGCCACAAGTCATAAAAATGGTAACTAGTTGAACATTCAACAAAAAAATTAGTTTTAAATTACGAACTGTAAGTGACATGTGCATTTTAAAAGTAATCCTTTATAAATAATTTATCTGCATTGGATTTGCTTTTCTATAACTCTCAGTATGGTGGCAATGTTTTTTTTTTATAATTCTTGATTGCTTCGATACCACTGGATACACCATAACTCCTCTTCGTCTATCGCAGGTACGTGGGTACGTAGGAGGAATAAGAGGGAATATGTCTTACTCACCTAAATCAAATAGGTAATGAGCACGGTAATGACATTAAAATTTGTTGCAAACGCGCAGTATTCGATAGATAAACGGTGTACATATAGTAGAGAATACTGTATTGCACTCCGGAAATGTGAAAATATAGGTATATTAACTTTTTGCTTCTTTCTAAGTTGTATTATATATGGGTCTAGTAGGTAGATATACCTACCATAAAATTTCTACGTAATTGAATCGTGTGATTTTAAAACGACACATGTCCTTTCATTACAACTTTGCAGGAAATAGAAAAAACTGTTTCATTCAAATACTAATATCTACAACAGCAATATTTTAGCATATTATATTGATTTCTGTATGAATAAACTACAATTTTTTTTTCTAATGTAAATCAATAGGTAGGTGTAAATAAATTAATAAAAAAAAAATGGGCAAGTGTTATTTTAAAAACACATGTGACTTGTGTTGTTTTAAAATCACACGATTCAATTATGTCAACGACGAAGATTTCTGAATATTGATTGTGTTTGCATAAAAAGCAGCTGGTTGAACAAGAAGCAATGAAAAATGCAAAAACAATTTAGATATTCTGTGGCTTTGTCTAGAAGTCAGTTTTGCTTGCACGACAGATTATGCGCAAAAACGGTTGAACGTAACTAACAACATATAATCTATTATGTATAGGTACCCACCTGCAATATAGATGCGGAGCTCGGTAAAACAAAACCTAGAAAATAGTACGATCCTTTAAAAATATTTGATAATATGTACATTAAACTTAGTCCTGCACTCCTCATTAATTATTTACAATTCATTACGTTACCTAGATTTACATTAAAAATCTACGTGGATCTTGATAACTTAGAACATAACGGTGTTCGGGTCAGCTATAATAAGTAAAAATCTCGTGTCACAGTGTTATCGAACTCCACCGAAACAGCCCCCGATTTTTTAGAATTTTTTTTTTGTTTATTTGGTAGGTCTGAGAATGGGTCGTAGGCTAATTAATATGGCAAAACAACCTTTACCGAGTCAGTCAGTGATATATAATATTTAAACATGCCTAGCAAGGTACGTGCGATAAAAGTCAATGTCTCTTTCTAATTAGCAAAATAAGATGCTGTCCTCGATTTTCCTACATTCTAAACAGATTTTGAACTCCAGTTCAAATATGGTAAATTCAAATAAGTATTTTACCTAAATGGAGTGAATAATGCTATAGTTGACAGCACACCAACCTGTACATTTTAGGTACATAGTCGCCCGCGTAATAAACAGTGGTATTTTTTCCAGTCTAGTGACAGATTTTTAATTTATCTGAAGTTTAATTATGGTATGTAGAGAGACATTTACCTGCTGTATACGTTTTGAGTTTGAAAAGGATTTATTTCAAATTAACTGAGAATTAATCAACATTGGAAAAAGGGCCACGACTAAGAAAATGCCATAGAATATTTTTTTTCTTTCTAAACGATTTATTCGCAATATCCTAAAGAAGGTCGCGCCGGTCTTTGTTTTGAACTTTAATACCTTTATGTCTTTATGTATCATTAATAAAGACACCGAAAAATAAAAATTGCTTGATGTGTTAGGATTTTTAAAATTAAATTCACTGGCCTAATTAGTGGTTAATTATGAATACAAAATTATTTACCAAAAGATTACAGAGAAAATATTGTCAAGAATTTTATCGATACTGATGAAACTTTTTTTTTATTTCATTGACACCTTGTGTAATTAGTTGCGAAGTCGTGAAACATCAAACGTGTTGTATTTTCAAAATAAGTTTCTTTAATAGTACAGAAACTATCCAATCAATCAGTAAAATGTTCATCTACTGTTTGACATAGGCACCAATTGAGGGATGGTAACATCATAAAGATCAAATTAATTGTTTTTTTTTCTTTATTTCCTGGTAGGTAATGAAATATTCTCGCTATAATAATTACCTGCACTAAAAAATGTTACGGGAATAAAACAACATGGACATATCTCACAATAGGACATATGTACAATAGGAACATACACGTAGTGAAAGAAAACTCAGATAATGGTGGCAGGCGCAGGCAGCTGCCGCCGGCCGTCGTCGCCCGATGCCGCGCCGCTTGCTTGCTTGAGTCGCCCCCCGCCCCTGGCCCTCGCCGCGTCGCCCCTCATAAAACATTTTATTATCGATACCGCCCCCTCCCTAGGCGATCACGAAACTAAGCATCGGCCATTTTATAAGCACCGAACTTGAGTACACCACTGTTGATGGAATGGGATAGGATACAGCGTGTCGTCGTCGGGCTCGTGTGGTGTGTGTGCCTTCTCGCTCGCTTGCACCTATGCTCCGCGAGAGTGACAGGGACGGCCGACGAGTGCGCGCACGATAACGAGCCAGAGGGGCTCTCTCTCACTGGTTCCGCTTATTTTATAAATACCTACCTACGTCGTTTCGTTCGGCCACCCGCCCGTTCAGTGTTTGTACTTTTGTAGTTCCGTCTGTGAGATATTTCTTCATCTCGAGTTCTCGACTCGACGTCAAGTCAGTGTTTATTCGTTTCTCCGGAAGGAATCTGAGACGCATACGCACACAACCATTGAGTGGTATCATTGAATTTTAAATTCAATGGTGGTATCTATTTCCTTACAGGGGAGAATGTATCTCGATATATGTAATAGGTATATGCCTAAGAACCTAGGATACTTCCTTCAATAATTCATAACATGCATATGAATTGACAGATGAATATATTAACATACCTTCTGGTTTAAAAACCTATTTAGAAGCTAAAAATTCCACCCATGCCGCCGGGACTTGAACCCGCGACCTCTGGCTAAGCGTGCCAGTGCTCTCCCAACTGAGCTAATGGGCAAGTGCAGGCATCAGCGAGATTTCGAGCCTCTTTACAAACTTCTCTGTAGGTATTACGTACGGGCAGCGACATCTGACCGACACTATTTACATCACTTGCAGCCCCGCTATAACAAGAAATACTAAAAACAGTATAAAATAAATATTTAAGGAGGAGAGCTCACATACAAAAATTTTGCCGTTTTTTGCTCGATATTAATAATGCTTGAAATATTCAAATGTATAGATAATGGCAGGAAGACGCTGGATGCAGGCCGCTTCCAACCGGTCTTTTTGGAAATCCATGGAGGAGGCCTATGTCCAGCAGTGGACTTCTTGTGGCTGAATGATGATGATAGATAATGGTACGGAACCCTTCGTGCGCGAGTCCGACGGTTCTTATACTCCCGGTGGCATTACGGCGCATAGTGTAAATGAGATCGTTATTTCTGTTGGCATTGGATGATCAGCTGATTTGAGACGCGCGCGTGCGTGACTCAAAAACGTAATGTTAAAAGGGGTTAAGCTCTTTACAAGTACAGATGAAAAGTACCCCAATTCTCTGTTCTGTGGCATGACTGCACGACCTAGAACTATGTTTGGCAAGTACCTAATATCGTCTTATACTTACTACAAGTAAAGGGAAAAATCTGAAAACTATACATTTGTGACTAAACCATAAACAATTTTCAATAAAAATATAACCGACTTCAAAGCACTACAGCACTAAAAAGTTAGAAATAATTTAAAAGAATACCTTAGCTATTGTAGCTATTGTAGAAGTATAATTTGGAGTATAGGTTTGAAACTATATGACATGTCATTGTGTTGGTCATCATGATGCAATCATGCTGTATTGCAGTGCCCTTACAGGGTGTCATGTACTTACCTACAAATAACCAATAGGTACCACCTGTAATTATAACTGTGTTCGTGATTTAGCGATAATAGTACATTACGATACTAGTGCGAAAAGTAGGAAATTCGCAACGAGTGGCGATAAATTAAAACACGACCGAAGGGAGTGTTTTATATCGACACGAGTTACGAATTACCTATTCGCACGTGTATCGTACAACGTTTTATAGTACATATTATTATGGCCCTTTGAAGTTTCGACATAGGCACGTAAAGTTCTCATTATCGCACTAGAGTGCGGTAATGTAGCACCATATGTACTATAAACAATATTAATATATGAAACTGGGCACCCACTACAAATTATACTTCTACAATGTGTACGTGGATATGAACTTCTAATTTAAAGGTATTATTTTAAATTATTTCTAACTTTTTAGTGCTGGAGTGTTCTGAAGTCGTTTTTTTAGGGTTCCGTACCCAAAGGGTAAAAACGGGACCCTATTACTAAGAATTCGCTGTCTGTCTGTCCGTCCGTCCGTCCGTCCGTCTGTCTGTCTGTCACCAGGCTGTATCTCAAGAACCGTGATAGCTAGAGAGTTGAAATTTTCACAGATTATGTATTTCTATGCCGCTATAACAACAAATACTAAAAACAAAATAAAATAATTATTTAAGAGGGGCTCCCATACAACAAACGTAATTTTTTTGCTGTTTTTTATCTTTGTGTCTAATGTTGTACAGATAATGGTACGGAACCCTTCGTGCGCGAGTCCGACTCGCACTTGGCCGGTTTTTTTATTTAATTTTTATATTTTTAAATTTTTTGTGGGGGTGCGGGAGAAAAAAGACAAGTCCCTTGTACCCATAATTTACCCTACTTAATTCTTTGAATTAAAATTTGAACTTCTCAATTGCCATCTCCAAACTACCCTGGGACTACTTTTACTCGCACTCGCACTTGTCCGGTAATTTTTTTAGGGTTCCGTAACCGAAGGGTGCCGAACGAGACCCTATTACTAGGACTTCACTGTCCGTCTGTCTGTCTAGCTGTCTGTCACCAGGCTGTATCATGAACCGTGATAGCTAGGCAGTTGAAATTTTCACAGATGATGTATTTCTGTTGCCGCTATGACATGAAATCCTAAAAATAGAATTAAATTAGTAGGGGCTCCCACACAAGAAACGTATTTTTTTGCCGTTTTTGCTCGATCTTAATAATAGCAACCGGTAGACGCTTGAAATACTACCAGAATATTTAGTTCTATATTCGCTTCAGAAATAAATAATTAAAATAAAACAAATATTTAAGGGGGGCTCCCATACAACAAACGTGATTTTTTGCCGTTTTTTCTCGATCTTTGGGTCTAATGTTGCATAGGTAGGTACCTAGATAACGGTATGGAACCCTTCGCAATTGGCCGATTTTCTTAGAACTTACATTAATTTTTTTTTAAGTTATTTTCTTCCACTTTCTGCTCTTGACTAGTAAACAATGCTTATAGCATTAAGTGCGCCGCATTCCCGTTGTATTAATTAATCTTTTGGGCAATAGACGTAGTAAGGTTCGTTATATCGCGTGTCGTCGACGAGTCTGACATGGCCGCGCCTATGTCGCTGGCGCACGGCGGGGCGGGTTGAGGCGCGGGGGGGCGGGGGGCGGACGGATTGACATCAGTCATTCCGCTCTGATTGTCGCAAGGCCCGGGTACGCCACTCGACTTTTTGTCGCCTCTTTTAATTAACGGTCTGAAACCAGTTTATTTTTTTTGCAGACGAACTAGGTACTAGAATTGCACTTGATAGTCTTCCTTGTGGGCTTAGGAAACCCGACAGCCGACAGCTCGATCGGCGACGCTGCCTTGGACACGCACGACAGGGCGCCAGCTGTAAATCGAATTAAAGAAGAAGCCACGGATCTGCTCACTACATAAAATAAAACACAATGACATACTGCTCACTACATACTGGACTTAAATTAAATAGGTAAGAAGGTACCTACTAGGCGGACTGAACTGAGGTTCCACGCCGGATACCCTCTATTTGAACATCGCATCGCACTTATACGAGCGGCCGCCGGCGCCGCGCGCCGCGCCGCCCGCCGGCCGGCTACCGTAGGGTAAACGGTGGTGATTGTGATAGCTTATCGTATACGTACATGCTTTGTGTGTGTGTAATATGTATAGTCGATAGCACGTCAACCTTTACACTTTTGTTGCAAAGTCGCCCGTAAAGCCGATACTCGCAATTGACTTAGACTGATGTGTGTGCAGGTGCCTGCTGAATGTTGTCGACACTGCGGAGCAAGGCACTGGGGACGCGCTCTCCGAGACCGCATTGACTTAGAGCACAGCACTTATGTTCGCCCTAATATGTATAAGTATAACTGAACCAGCAAATCCTTCTCATCGACTCTGCCTACCAAACGCGACGACTCTCATCCACACATCCACTCCATCCAGCGTTTCTAAAAATGGGTGCTCCTTGTGCAGAGAGCTGGTAGGTACCTAGTTGGTAGTTGGGATCTTAGAACAAAAGATGATTATCTCCATATTATTATAATAAAGAGGTAGGTAGGTAATGAGATATGAGTGAGTAGATGAATGAGTTCTTAATCATTGTACATTATGCATCAAACCACCGCAATGAATGAAATAAAGAAAACAAAAAGCATTCATTAGAGTTCCGAACAAAGTCACAGCCACAGAACAGAGAGGTTCTTTGGTTACACCATTCTTAATTATTTAGTTACACTCTTCGCGAATGCACACAGTGACTTATCTTATCACGTACCTATACCTACCACTGGATTAACGTTTACATTCAAGGGGATCCAGTGGATTAACGTTTACATTCAAGGGGATCCAGTGGGCTAAGTACCGCCACCAATGAAAAAAAAAACTTACAGATTTCCAAAGTGTCAGTACAATCTCTCAATCATATTTATAACAGTGATTTTAAGGCCCCGTGACAAAGAACCTAGGATCACGAACCTGATCCTAGATAGCATTTATGCCATGTTTTTGGCCATGCTATCTTGCTGTGGCGAAGGGTCCTTTGCATATAAGCCGATTCACACCGGCTTCCCTTTTAAAAATCCGACTCTCACCAAATACAAATAATCATCATCATCATCAGCCTATGCTTGTCCACTGCTGGACATAGGCCTCTCCTATAGTACGCCACTGCGCACGGTCCTCGGCTACTCTCATCCAGCTCTTGCCAGCCGCCCTGCGCATACAATTAATGCTACACGCATAGTGTCAGGGACTACATACATTTTATCGAAACAACCCGGGATGCTACTAGCGGCTTACCTCGGCCATAGTAGCCACACATAATGCTCTTTCTCGCTCGCCCGAAAGTGGCCGAGATAGGCTGCGCCCGTCCAAGCTTCCTTTTCTTTCTCTTTTTACTGTCGTATGAGAAAGCGAGGCGGGCGCAATCGGTTTTACCACTCGGCGGGCGCGGTCGATGTTATATGGATGCAAAATCAAATTTCAGTCAGCATTGCGGTAAGAAAATGCATCGCCAAGTAGACTGTTTTGAGGGTTCCATATACAAAGGGCAAGGGACCTATTGCTAAACTCCGTTGTCATTCCGTCCGTCCGTCCGTCTGTTACCAGGCTGTATCTCATGAACCGTGATGGTTAGACAGTTGAAAAACAAATACTAAAAGCAGAATAATAGTAGATTGTTATACAAGGGTGGAAAGGAATCAATTCCCATACGAGGTATTTAGACGTGAGATCTGGCCGAAGTAAGCGTCGCAATGTGGGTTACTCGGGGCTGCAAGTGATGTAAATTGCTTCTGCCAGATGTCGCTGCCTGTACGTAATACAGAGAAGTTTGTAAAGAGGTTCGAAATTTCGCCAATGGCTGCACTTGCCCATTAGCTCAATTTGGGGACCGCTGGCACGGTTAGCCAGAGGTCGCGGGTTCAAGTCCCGGCATGGGTGGACTTTTTAGCCTCTAAATAGGTTTTTAAAATTGTCCTAAAGAATATAAAGATGTTTTTTTCCCGTGTTTATTATTTTCCGAATCTACTCAGTTTGGAGCAGCTCTGATTTTATAAATGTTAATAATTAATTAAAATTAAATTAAATTATTAATTTAGCCAAAAAACAGATTAAGACTGAATCGCAGCTGCTGCTTCTTACTCCACGGAGTAAGTAGCAGATTCAAAAATTTTTTTGCGTCCACTCGATGAGTTTTTTTTCTGACCGGCTTCCCTATATCATAATTTCACCCTTCGTCACGGACTAGATAGTATCGAGTCCTAGGTTTTGTGCCTTAGGTTCACGGCCATGGGTCCTAAAATCACTAATGACATACTTAATTGAGAGATTGTAGACGCTTTTTCCAAATTCAATCTGTAAAAATAAAACCGGCCACGTGCGTGTCGGACTCGCGCACGAAGGGTTCCGTACCACATTACACTCAAAGATCGAGAAAAAACGGCAAAAAATCACGTTTGTTGTATAGGAGCCAGCTTAAATATTTATTTTAATTAAATTATTTATTTTTGAATAATTTATATAGAACTAAATAATTTGTAAATATTTTAAGCGTCTACCTGTTGCCGTTATTAATATCGAGCAAAAAACGGCAAAAGAATTACGTTTGTTGTATGGGAGCCCCCCTTAAATATTTATTTTATTCTGTTATTTGTTGCTATAGCGACAACAGAAATACATCATCTGTGAAAATTTCAACTGTCTAACCATCAGGGTTCAAGAGATACAGACTGGTGACAGACGGACGGACGGACGGAATGACAACAGAGTCTTAGCAATAGGTCCCTTGCTCTTTGTGTCATCATCATCATCAGCCATTCGACGCCTACTGCAGGGCATAGGCCTCCTTCGTGGTTTTAATAACCATGAGGGGTTTTGCCATAATGGCTACGCTCGGCAGGCGGGTTGGCGATCGCAGTATGCGGTTGGAATCTCAGGAAGACGCTGCTGCCCGTCTCCTGGTAATTGATTTCCTTAGTCGCCTTCTACGACATCCACGAAAGGAAATGGAGTGACGCTATTCTTAATCCGGCCCTACACGGAACAGTCGCCTACTACGACATCCACGAAAGGAAAACGTTTACGCGTGAAAGAGTAACAAACATCCATACATACATACAAACTTTCGCGTTTATAATATTAGGAAGGATTTGCACCTTTTTCTCGTCTAGGTAGGTATGTAGGACAATAACTTGCCGGAGGGAGGCTACGACATTGATATTCCTATAAGCGCAAAACACTGTATTTGAAAAATATCAAACTGAGAAAAAACTCCCAATTCCTCACCCTCTAGTTACACGATAAAATGATACGATGTGAAAGTCCGATAAAATAATACATTATCAAACAGACAGAAGAAGCAGGATGATCATGAGAAAAAGTCGAGATCCACCAAAATGAAATGCATGTACCTAATCATTTCATTTATACATCAGTGGAGTTGGGAGTTGAGAGGTGGGAGCCAACGATGCGGGCGGGCGGCGGTATCACTGCACACTTCACTGTGAGCTCTGCGCAGGCACGTAGGCGCGCCACCGCTCCGACGTGATCTATATGTATATAATAGACATACATATTGATCACGGCGACAATTTTTTTTTAGGCCAATCACCTACCTCTTTTATACATACATACATACATACATACATCATATCATAAGCAGCCTATATACGTCCCACAGTAGGGCACAGGCCTTCTCTCAGAGAGAGAGTATTGGCTTAATCACCACGCGTGCCCACCGCGGATTGGCGATTTCAAGCGCTGAGGTATGTGAATAGCTCAGACACCCAGGTTTCCTCACGATGTTTTCCTTCACAGTTAGCGAGTGGTATTGCTACTATAACTGCACAAAATGTACATAACTTAGAAAGAAAAGTCATAGGTACATGCCCGCACCGGGAATCGAACCTGGGTCTCCCGCTTCAGAGTCCATTGTTCTACCCACTAGGCTACCACCGCAGTAAGTCCCTCTCCCGGCTAAACGCTCGATTGTAAAATCGTGAAAATTTAAGGAAAAACGTAAAAAATTCAGGGCTGTAGCACGTAGGTAGTTCTATTCCAACGCATCTTCTGTGCGCGCTGCCCGCCATCACGCCATCGCCACTGGAACTCTCTACAGAAGGCAATCCAACTGTGAAAGAAGGATAGTCCAACTGGACTGAAAGATAGTCACAGATCCGAAGCAAATCGAAACAGCACTTTATTTCTAATGTATAATTATGTTACTCATGTAAGTATATCTCAGTAGTCTGTGTAATATATTTATATATATGTTTATTTTTGTTTAGTGTATATATGTTAACGTTTAAATAAGGTAGGTATATATTTCTTTCATTCTATATTTATGTAGACATTTGTGTAAGTTGTATGTAACTAAGTAAGTAATATACATAACAATAGGCTAGATAGGTAGATAACAATAGGTTTTGTTTCTACTTTATCTGCCCTACGCCGCTCTCTTTTTAAGACAGACTTCAAAAAGAAGGTTGTTATCAAATTCGACGCGTATGTTTTTTTTTTTGCTATGTTCTCGCATAACTCCGTCAAATCTTCACCGATTTTGACAATCCTTTTTTTGTTCGAATAGGTATAACGTCCCATTGGTCGCATTTTAATTTGGTGACGATCTGATGAAGACTTTCAGAGATGGAGTACGGAACTCTTCAATGGACAGCAGTAAATAAGGCCTAAGGGAACGTACCCATACTACTTTTTTTTAATTTATTTTAACGGCTCTGGGTACAAGCCCTTTTAAGATTGAAGTACCCATACTACGTGACCCTGTGTTGCCAGCCGGGTCTTGCCAAACATTACCAAAAAGCAGTGTTGCCAGCCGGGTCCTGTCAAAAGTTCCCAAAAAGAGACAAAAAAGTAACCTTTTGGTGTAAAAGGTTACCTTACCAATAAAAAGGTGCTATAACTAGCAGGAAAATGCAGTTAATTTGTTTGTTACACTTTATTGCACAAAATTAACATGTGATATAAATTACGTGCAAAGGCGGACTTATTTCGGTAGAAACTTCTCCCAGCCAGCCTAAAAAGTTCTGTAGTGTTTTCCGATATGTTTTATTTTAGACTCTTTCTATAAATTGCTCGCTGACTTTTCTATACACATGAAAATAACGACACCAAAATTAAGGATTAATATTTAGATGACAAAGATGTGTGGAATTAAAGCCAGTTCAATGCATCCTAGTACCAGCTTTTTAGAAGATATGACATGTAAACTGTTAATTAAGGAATATGTTTGAAAAGACTAAGTTTGGAGTTTTTTGTCCGTTTTTTCTGTCAGGATCGTAGCAAGTGGCAGTCCCTGGTCTCTGCCTAGCCCTCTGGGATACAGGCGTGAGTTTATGTTATGTTTTCTCCAAATGATCTAGAATTTGGTGATGCTCTGGTGAAGACTTTCCGAGATGGAAATTGAGAACTTCCAATTTTAAAACAACGAATTAAGTAGGCTAAATTATCTTGCCGTGGGGTGCCGGCTTAGGTTTTGTCGAGTCCTAGGTTTTGTGCCTTAGGTTCACGGCCATGGGTCCTAAAATCACTAATGACATACTTAATTGAGAGATTGTAGACGCTTTTTCCAAATTCAATCTGTAAAAATAAAACCGGCCAAGTGCGTGTCGGACTCGCGCACGAAGGGTTCCGTACCACATTACACTCAAAGATCGAGAAAAAACGGCAAAAAATCACGTTTGTTGTATAGGAGCCAGCTTAAATATTTATTTTAATTAAATTATTTATTTTTGAATAATTTATATAGAACTAAATAATTTGTAAATATTTTAAGCGTCTACCTGTTGCCGTTATTAATATCGAGCAAAAAACGGCAAAAGAATTACGTTTGTTGTATGGGAGCCCCCCTTAAATATTTATTTTATTCTGTTATTTGTTGCTATAGCGACAACAGAAATACATCATCTGTGAAAATTTCAACTGTCTAACCATCAGGGTTCAAGAGATACAGACTGGTGACAGACGGACGGACGGACGGAATGACAACAGAGTCTTAGCAATAGGTCCCTTGCTCTTTGTGTCATCATCATCATCAGCCATTCGACGCCTACTGCAGGGCATAGGCCTCCTTCGTGGTTTTAATAACCATGAGGGGTTTTGCCATAATGGCTACGCTCGGCAGGCGGGTTGGCGATCGCAGTATGCGGTTGGAATCTCAGGAAGACGCTGCTGCCCGTCTCCTGGTAATTGATTTCCTTAGTCGCCTTCTACGACATCCACGAAAGGAAATGGAGTGACGCTATTCTTAATCCGGCCCTACACGGAACAGTCGCCTACTACGACATCCAAGAAAGAACTTCCAATTTTAAAACAACGAATTAAGTAGGCTAAATTATCTTGCCGTGGGGTGCCGGCTTCAGAATAGTACCACCACATCTCTTCCCGCGGGTGCCGGCGCGGCAAAGGGACACATTACCAGAAGGTGGGCAGCAGCGCCTTAGCGTGGCGAGTAAGGTAAATACCCTCATGGCAGTAAACCAAAAAACCAGGCCCCCAGTCCCCGGCAGCTCCGCTATTCCTGGCTACGGTAGCGGCCACGGTAACGGCGGAGCAAGGGGTGCTAAGAATCTCCGGCAGAGATCCGGCTACCACCCCCAACTACGAAAACGACTGACCCTGGTAACACACAACATTCGCACATTGAGGACAGACGAAAAGCTAATTGAGCTGGAAGAGGAAATGGGTAGGTTACACTGGGATATCCTAGCGTTATCTGAAGTCCGTCGAGAGGGCGAGGACACGATAACCCTGAAATCCGGTAACCTGCTCTACTACCGGGAGGGCGAGCAACAGTCCCAGGGTGGTGTCGGGTTTCTCATCCACAACAGTGTTTTTATTGCCCCAAAAAAGTGACATCCTCAGTTTATTGCTCTAATTGATTCAGCTACGTGTTTAAATGACACGAGTAGAACTCCCAGGAGTCCAATGATCATAGTTTTTTTTTTTAAATCAAAAAGTTTTTGTGACCTTCGTAGTAGTAAAATAAGAAAAAAAATCCTGTAAAAAAACTATGAAGGCTTAAATGATCGTTGTATCCTGGGTGTTTAGAACTATTAGAGGCACATATTTAAGAGCTATTAATTTGTTGAAACTTTGCCTAATAACGAAGCAATAATTAATTTTATAGTTTTTGGTTTTTATTTTTTATTTATTTTTAGACTTTGAAGTAGAGCCTCTGACTACAACAAACTAATTCTTTATTATGAGTAGCACCTACGACAAAATTTGCACGTTCTAACAACGCGGTTATTTGGAGATATTTGTTTTTAAATATTTTGATCAGGGTTGTCACTCAAATCAACCTTCGATTTTATAATTGTTTGTTCTTACGTACCCGAAAAAATAATATATCCGACTTTTTTTTAACACTAAAATGGATTAGCTAGCCATATAAACGTATTTTAAGAGCCAATACATCCTTTATTCAAATACATTGGTTTCCGTAACACATGCCATCTACCAGGTTAATCACACTTTTTGACTTATTCCTAAAATATTTCAGCTGTATCACATTTTTTACAGACAGATAGAAATAACCTATTTGCTCTTTTTAATACATACCTATCGCTCTAGCTAAGGTATGCTAAGGCATCTGCAGAATATGATCAGTTTAAAAAAAAATGCAATTCCAATGACGGGTACCTTGTGGCGCGGGAAGGGGTCCACCCTCGTTAGGTTTTTACTAAAACCCCGCGTCAAAACAAGTAACGCGGAGGATCGGGGGTGAGGCACCATGGAGCCGTTCCGGACCCATGGGGCCTTTTTGCCTCAGCAGGGGCTTACCCAACCTGCTGGGGGATGTCGTTCCGGGCCCCGTTCAGATCCTTTAATTACAATCTTCGCAGACGCAGAAAAAAAATTTCAAAACGTCTGCCTTTGCCAGCAGCTGTGCAAAATCTTCTGCAGCCTCCTAAAGAAAGCGAAATACAAATGGTCGGTGAAGATTCGTTGGATATAGATGAGATTTTCAACGAGGAAGATGATTTTCCGGTCATACTGACAAATGAAAATGACTCATTTGAGGAGTCCTAAAAAAACGGGCCATGTTTATGTGTACCAAGGGCTCCGCCGTACCGTCATCATTGTCATCATCATCATCATCATCAACATCATCATTATTATCATCATCATCATCGTCATCATCATCATCATCATCAGCCATTTGACGCCCACTGCAGGACATAGGCCTTCGTGGTTTTCATAACCATGAGGGGTTTTGCCATAATCGCCACGCTTGGCAGGCGGGTTGGCGATCGCAATATGCGGTTGGAATCTCAGGAAGACGCTGCTGCCCGTCTTCTGGTAATTGATTTCCTTAGTCGCCTTCTACGACATCCACGGAAGGAAATGGAGTGACGATATTCTTAATCCGGCGCCACACGGAATCATCATCACCACCACCTAACTTTCTGAGCCATATATTTGAAAAAAACCCTTTGTACGGACCCGAAAATACGTGAGTCTCATTCGCACTTAACCATTTTTTATTATATTGTGTTATTATATCACATAAAATATAAGCGCTACAATCACACTAACTTTGACAATTGTATGTATCTACGTATTTAATATCAAAAGCAAGAGCAAAAACCAAAACCTGCAAATAAACACGATTGTTGTATAGAGACCCCCTTATTTTTATTATTTCATAGGTAATTCGCCATAAGACAAACATGTTGTAAGCCTTTTAAACTGGGTACCTATTAACATTTCAAAGATACAACCTTTAATGGTCGGGTAGACCGACGGACGAACAGACCGATAGACAGACATCGGAGGCAGAGTAATAGGACCCGTCCGGCAGCCTTTATTTACGGAACCCTAAAAAAGTGGTTAAGTAGGTACTTACAAAAACATAAAACCCGACAACTTAAAAGCCATGATAAAAAAAATCGTCAACAAGTCACATAGTGTAAATGAAATAGATGTTGACCTCTGTGACAACCCTGACTTGCATATTTGAACTTGGAAACAAATTAAATCATATCTCCAAATAACTGCGTTGCTAGAACCTGCAAATTTTGTCGTAGGTGCTACTCATAATAAAGAATGAGTCTGTTGTAGTCAGAGGCTCTACTTCAAAGTCTAAAAATAAATAAAAAATAAAAACCAAAAACTATAAAATTAATTATTGCTTCGTTATTAGGCAAAGTTTCAACAAATTAATAGCTCTTAAATATGTGCCTCTAATAGTTCTAAACACCCAGGATACAAAAATCATTCAAGCCCTAATAGATTTTTTACAGGATTTTTTTCTTATTTTATTGCTACGAAGGTCACGAAAACTTTTTGATTTAAAAAAAAAACTATGATCATTGGACTCCTGGGAGTTCTACTCGTGTCATTTAAACACATAGCTGAATCAATTAGAGCAATAAACTGAGGATGTCACTTTTTTGGGGCAATAAAAACATAGTGGTGCACAAGTCCCTCGTAAATAACATTTTGGCCATCAACAGTGTGTCGAGCAGGGTGGTGTACCTAATACTCAGAATATCTAAGAGATATTCGCTGAAGGTCATTCAGGTATACGCAGCGACCTCGTCACACTCCGATGAGGAGGTAGAGGCGATGTATGAGGACATTAGTAGGGCCATATATACCTCGGAGACCTATTTTAATGTAGTTATGGGGGACTTCAATGCGAAGCTGGACACAAGAAGCGAGGGTGAGATGAGAGTGGGGCAATTTGGTCATGGGCAACGGAACCCGAGAGGACAAAGGTTGGCAGACTTCCTGGAGAAGGAGGTACTCTTTATGATGAACTCTTTCTTTCAGAAGCCACCCAGTTTCAGTTTCAGTTGAGTCCCGATGTTTCCACGAGAAACGAGATAGACTTCATCCTGACCTCCAAAAGACAAATATTCAATGACGTCTCTGTGATCAACATGGTGAAAACCGGAAGCGATCACCGAATAGTAAGAGGCACATTGAATATCAATGTCAAACTGGAGAGGTCTCGTCTCATGAAGTCCACGCTCCGACCTGCTCGTGCCCATATCCAGAATCCAGTGCCTGGAGAGCGCCGCATCGGTGGACGAGATCAATAACAGGTGTGTAGAAACTGTTCGTACAGTGGGCTTGAGGTTCTATAGACCTAACCGTACTAGTAGACCACAAAAGCTCTCAAACTATACTCTCGACCTCATGGCTAAACGTCGCGCGTTGCAACTGGAGTCCTCCGAGGATGCTAAATCATATAGGCAGCTCAATAGACACATCTCAAAGTCTATGCGGCACGATATTCGGTCCTTTAATACCGAACGTATAAAGCGGAACAAGGGCTCCAAAGTGTTTGCAAAAGACTTGTCTATTGGGCAAAGCCAGCTGACGAAGCTGAAGAGAGAGGACGGCAGTACAGCGTCAAACAAATTAGAGGTGCTGAGGGAGATTGAGAGTTACTACGGACAGCTATACACCTCAGTCGCAAAACCTGTTAGCAGTTTGAACAAAGATCCGAGAGCCAAACTGACCCGACATTATACCGAAGATATCCTGTATGAGATTAGGATGGCCCTGAAACAGCTCAAGAATAACAAGGCACCAGGAGAGGACGGAATCACATCAGAGCTCCTGAAAGCGGGTAGAAACCCAGTACTTACAGTCCTTCAGAAGCTCTTCAATTCCGTCGTGCTCGAAGGAAAAACGCCAGAAGCATGGAACAGAAGCGTGGTGACGCTGTTCTTCAAGAAAGGGGATAACTCTCTGTAGGCATGTTGGTAGAGTTGGCGTAGATATTAAAGATGGAGATGATCGAGAGTAATAAAATTATATTATGTACAAGATAAAACTTTTAGCAAAACCGACAGGATTCTTTCACAGGCCTCTCACCGTTGCCGTGGTTGTGTGGTGCGTGGCTCCCAAGAGTGCTGAGAGTGCCTTGAAGAGGTGCGACTCAAATTGCCACCCGCGGTGGTGGTGATGTTGTCAGGGCAGCCAAAGCGGGCAACCCAGCCCGACACGAAGGCGGATGCGCACGACTCTGCGGAGATGTCTTGTAGTGGGTACGCCTCAGGCCAACGACTGAAACGGTCGACAATAGTGAGGCAATCCTCGATGCGGGAGAGTGCGTCAGCTACGACGTTGTCCGTTTCGGCTACGAACTATATATCTGTGCTGAATTGGCCTATTTAATCCAAATATCTGAATTGCCTTGGAGAACAGTTGTCTCGACTTGTGCTGTAGGCAAACGTTAAAGGCTTGTGGTCGGTATAAATCGTGAAAGGGGGCGCCTCGACCATGTGTCTAAAATATTTTATGGCTTCGTAAATTGCCAGGAGCTCCCTGTCGTAGAGACTGTACTTTGCTTGGGACGGACTTAGCTTCCTTGAGAAGAATGCTAAGGGTTGCCAGTTGTTTTCCCGGCGTTGTTGTAGTACCGATCTGATCGCTTTGTCTGAGGCGTCTGTTTGAATGGAGAGCTCTGCGTTTGCGTCAGGGTGAGCTAACAACGCTGCTTGTGACAGGCTTCACTTACAAAGCTCGAAGGATTTAGTCTGCTCTTCGGTAAAGTGGACTGGAGTTGATGCTTTCTTTTTTGGGCCTGCAAGTAAAGCGTTCAAAGGCGCTTGAATAGCTGCTACTCCAGGAAGGAAACGTCGATAGAAGTTAATCATTCCTAGAAAGCGTCGGAGCTCTTTGACTGTCGTGGGTATTGGGTAGTTTAGTATTGCTTTGGCCTTAGATTCCAACGGACGGACGCCAGCCGCAGAAACAGTGTACCCGAGGAATGTTACCTCTGGCTGACCAAATACACATTTAGTTGTGTTGATAAGGACGCCGTAGTCATGCTAACGCTGGAAAAGTGTCTTTAGGTGCTCATAATGTGAATAAATAAGTATGTCGTCAATCAATGTATCCATAACAAAAATCTAGATTTTTGAGCATTTCATCGATAAATCTTTGAAAGGTTTGTCCTGCGTTACGAAGGCCAAAATGTCAACATGGGGAACTCAAAGAGGCCGAACGGTGTGGTTATTGCAGTTTTTTGTATATCCTCTTTATACACCGGAATTTGATTATAGGCCTTAACTAAGTCGATTGTGCTAAACACCTGGTTCCCTGCAAGTTGGTAGGCAAAATCCTGTATGTGCCTCACCGGGTAGCGATCCAGAATTGTGCGTGCATTCAATGCGCTATAGTCGCCGCATGGCCGCCAGCCGTTGTTCTTTTTCCGAGCCAAGTTTAGGGGTGATGACCACGAACTTTGAGACCATCTTGCGGTGCCGCAGGCTTGCATCTCATCAAACTCCTTCTTCGCAATCTTGAGCCTCTCAGGATCTAGACGACGTGGGTGGCTGGAGGTCCGGGTGTTGTGCGGATGTGATGCAGCGTGTTGTGCTTCGGAGTGCCAGGCTTACCAGCTGGTCGGGTAATGTCAGGGTACTCGCGTAGTAGCAGGTGGTAGCGTGTGCCTTCTGTTGTAGTGCGGACGGACTCTATGGCCTCTATATGCCCGATGTTGCTGCGCAGAAACTATGAGTGATGTTAAACCGTCAACGAGGCGCTGGTTTCGGCAATCGACTAAAAGGTTGTATTGTCCTAGAAAGTCGACGCCGATGATTGGCTTTGTGACATCAGCCAAGATAAAACGCCACTCGAAGTCTCGCCGAAGTCCAAGGTTTAAGTGCAGATTGATGTGGCCGTATGTTGATATAACGGTACCGTTTGCGGCGTACAGCTGGTACTTTGACTTAGTCCGCATTGAAGCTCTAACGGCTGTTTTCGGAAAAACGCACACGTCTGAGTCCGTATCAATTAGGTACTGTGTCTTAGACTCGCGGTCTGTGATGAAAAGTCGGCATGTTGTATTTGGGCAACCGCGGCACTAGCGGCTGCCGCGGGCTTTTTCCGCCTGGAAGCTGCATAGCTCTTTGCACTTATTTGCTTTCTCTCCGTAAGTGAAATGGTACCAACAGTGGGGGTGTTTATTTGGGTATGAGCGTGAGCGAGATCTTTGGCGGTTGCTGGAGTGTGAGCGTGATCGGCTCCTACTCCGGTTCTGCCGTCGAGGATCGTTCTGTCTCTTGTACAGCGCTTCGACCATTCTAGCCAGCTCTGTGATCTTGCTTTCGAGCGTCATCGTTATTCACGAGGTTGCGTTCTGTCGGGGGTCACCAGTGTAGGCGTGGTGGTAGAGTTGGCGTAGATATTAAAGATGGAGATGATCGAGAGTAGGTAATTATATTATGTACAAGAGAAACCTTTTAGCAAAACCGACAGGATTTTTTCACAGGCCTCTCACCGTTGACGCTGGTTGCCATGACGTGATTACATACTCTTTGGCCATGACTACAACCGCGCGCAGAGTAATGCGCTGCGTCCGTTGCACGAGCCCGATATCCGTGGCATGGGTGGCGGAGAGGTCGCCACATCGCTATTGAAGAACTACCGACCCATCTCACTTCTGAGCCATGTTTATAAGCTGTTTTCGAGGGTCCTCACGAATCGTCTCGAACGCAGGTTTGATGACTTCCAGCCTCCCGAACAAGCCGGTTTCTGAAAGGGCTTTAGTACCATAGACCACATCCACACGCTGCGGCAAATTATACAGAAGACTGAGGAGTATAATTTGCCATTCTGCTTAGCGTTTGTGGACTATGAGAAAGCCATCGATTCGATCGAAACATGGGCAGTGCTCGAGTCTCTCCAGCGTTGCCGTATTGACTATCGGTATATCGAGGTGCTGAAGTGCTTGTACAACAGCGCCACCATGTCGGTCCGAGTACAGGAGCAGAATTCGGAGGCAATTCCATTGAGAAGAGGCGTGAGACATGGAGACGTTATCTCTCCGAAACTGTTCACGAACGCACTGGAAGATGCCTTCAAGCTTCTGGAATGGCAGGGACGCGGCATCAATATCAATGGCGAGTACATCACGCACCTTCAATTTGCCGACGATATAGTAGTCATGGCAGAAACGATGGAAGACCTCGGCATAATGCTTGAAGACCTCAGTCGAGTTTCCCAACGTGTGAAAGGTCATGTCGAACGCCCGTGTTGTGCCCACCCCAATAACATTGGGGAACTCGACTCTCGAAGTTGTAGACGAATACATCTACTTAGGAAAAACAGTCCAACTAGGCCGGTCCAACTTCGTGAAAGAGGTCAATCGTCGAATCCAACTCGGCTGGGCAGCATTCGGGAAACTTAGAAAAGTTTTTTCGTCTAATATACCTCAATCGCTCAAGACAAAATTATGCAACCAGTGTGTGTTACCAGTGATGACTTATGGCACTGAAACGTGGTCTCTCACTATGTGCCTCATAAGAAGGCTTAAGGTCACGCAACGAGCTATGGAAAGTGTTATGCTCGGAATTTCTCTACGAGATCGAATCAGAAATGATGAGATCCGTAGACGAACGAAAGTCTTCGACATAGCCCAGCGGATTAGTAAGTTGAAGTGGCAGTGGGCGGGGCACATAGCACGCAGAACTGATGGCCGATGGGGCCGAAAAGTTCTCGAATGGAGACCACATATCGGCAAGCGCAGCGTAGGACGACCAGCCACAAGATGGACAGATGACCTCATCCAAGTGGCAGGAAGGCGCTGGATGCAGGCCGTCTTTTTTGGAAATCCATGGAGGAGGCCTATGTCCAGCAGTGGACTTCTTGTGACTGAATGATGAATGATGATGATGAAATTATCATTACCGTTCCCCCACTAAAATATTAAAAATAAATAAAAACAATTTAAATAAATAATTATAACCGACTTCAAAATGCCCAAAATATATGTGCTGGTCATGAAACTGGGCACCGACTACAAATTATCCTTGTACAATTGCTACATACTTCTAATTTAAAGGTATTCTTTTTTCGCGCGCGCACCCTCGGACAGTAAACATCGTTCAACACTCGCTCCGTGCAGTTAATTTATTTAAAGTGTTTAAAGTGAATCTATAGTGACAAAATCAGTTCATTTACAAACATAAGTGAAGTGACTAAGTAATAGAAATACTAACCTCATTCAGGGACCGCGCATTAGGATAATATTCAGCATAACACCTTCTAACGGACTTTTAAAAGTGATCAGCTGACAACTTGTTTACGTGTGGCCAAGGTCGGTCATCGACCGTACGAAAGATAAGGCTCCCGCTGCACAAACCGTTAGCGCCATCTCGTGACCACAGAGGTAAAAACACCAACTATTGCCATCTACCGGCAAAAACTGTTAAAATACTGCTAGCGCCATCTAGTGATACGAAGTGTTAACACCAAATAGTGCCATCTACCGGTGATTCCATGACAACAGCTAACTCGGCAGTGAACTACCAGCGCAGAGGACACACATAGAGAGATCCGGCGATCAACAAAAGATCAAATAAAAATACCTCTCACTGCATAAAAGAAGACACCAGCTATCCTTCGGTATAATTTAATGGCTTCCAGTCGGCTCCCTAACGTAGCTTTACCGAATTGCGCAGGTTGTTTGAATGAAATCAATGACGATAAATACTTAACATGCGCTTTCGCAAACTGCAGAAAGCATTACCACCATGGTTTATGTCTTGGTGGGCCTATCCCTGAAGATGACAACAAAGACAACTGGGTTTGTCCGAAATGTAGATGCGCCATGAAGAAAACAGGGGGAAGCAACTGCTCTACGCCAGTGCGCACCTTAGACTCAATGGATAGATTGAACATTACATTTCGCAAGAATAAAAATAATACGTCTCCTAAAAACTCGTCAGAAGCTACCAACAACGTTTCAGAACTCCTAAAGGAGATTCGCGAATCTAGATCTGACATAAACCAACTTCGGGCAGAGTTTACCGGTCTACAGCAGGAGATTCGGGAGATGTCAAGCGTCTTCAAGGCATACAATGAGAGAATGACTAAGGTGGAAGACACAGTAGTAAATCTAGAGCGCCGAGTAGAAATTATTGATACATCCCATAAGGAAAATACCGAGCAACTAAAGCAAACTATATCAAAACTTGAGGAGCAACTGAACGACCGAGAACAGGAAGGGTTGTCAAACGACGTCGACGTCACCGGCATACGAGAAGAGAAGGGTGAAAATGTTGTGCATATCATCATACTCGTGGCAGCAAAACTGGGCGTGTCTGTTGAAGAAAGGGATATCGTAACAGCATATCGTAGAGGCCCAAAATCGGAAGCCCACTTGCCCCGAGGACGTACCATCGCAGTCCGCCTGGCCAGGCGTAGCTTACGCGACGAGTTAATAAAAAACGCCCGAGTTAGGAGGGGAGCCAACACTTCTGACATTGTTGCAGGTGAACCGAAAGCATTCTACCTAAACGAACGCTTGACGCAACCAAATTACAAGCTCTTCCAAAAAGCCCGTGAAATCAGCAGGCAGCGTAACTGGCAATACGTATGGACACGAGGCGGCCAAGTCTTACTAAGACAGAAGGAAGGTTTACCATCTCGTAGAGTCAAAAACTTTGAGGAACTCTCTGCGGTTTTTGGAGTTTCAATGTGTTAGTCCTACTCTACGTCTTTTTAAGAACATTAGAAGTTATGTATCAACGGATTGGTTTATGCGGCAATGTTATATTTTGTTTATGGGTGGGGAGGATTTGCCTTGATAGTTTGAAGGGTTTAGTTCTATGTGTTAATGTGATGGATCGTCTTATATTGGTGCCTAGCGCAAGACTGGTTAAGATGTTAATACTCTACCTGAGCCCCCACTCCTGTCATAAAATTTTAATTACTTATCATGGGTAAGAAGCGCGGGTACAACTTCAAGTTGGGCTTACTTAACATAAGATCCTTGAACACCGGTCAGGATGAACTTTTACACCTCATGGAAACTTATAAACCAGACGTTCTGGCTCTTAATGAGATATGGCTTAAAAAAGGCCAAGAATCAAGTGCTCCTAAGATTCCAGGCTACACAGCAAAGCTAAATCCTCGTCCAAGCGGAATACGAGGAGGTGGTGTGGGATTCCTCATGCGGCGCGGTCTGCGCACGCGAATACTCGACCACCCCGACTCTACACTGGAGCAAATGTGGATGGAAGTAAAGCTGCCTGGCGTAGGGCGCATTGTTATAGGTACTGCATACCGGCCTGATTCCCATAAAAATACACGTGTCTCTACTACCGCTGCGATCGACGCTATTGGCGAGTCAATTTGTTGTTTTACTGGTTGGGAGCACTTATTTTTGTTAACAGACTTAAATGTGAATTTACTCAAACCAAATACCTCACCAGCACCAGAAGTTATTACATTTTTGAACCAACTCAATCTTACACAGCTGGTCGAAGAACCAACCAGGGTAAATGAAGCATCATCTACTTTATTAGACCTTATTATAACAGATTCACCGCAGATATGTAAACAAGTATCGGTGCATCACAACCCACTCCTTAGCGATCACGCCATGGTTATTGCGGAGCTTTTAATAAAAAAACCTAATGAGGTTCCGCGATTTACCACGAAACGTCTATTGCATAGGATTATTGAGAGTGACTTTTACTCAGAACTAGCATCCTTACCATGGCACGAGGTCTTGCAAGAGAAAGATGTGGACTCTATGCTGGCTCGCTTCAATGGTTTTCTGATAGGTTTATTTGATAGACATGCCCCTCTAAACAAGATACGTGTTGCCCAAAACCCACGCCCGTGGATCACTGACGTGATAAAGATAATGATGAAGCACCGTGATAACGCATGTAAAAAGGCTCTTGAATCTAAGTGCGAACATAAAAAGGCGTACTACAAATCCCTCAAAAACCTAGTCAGGGCTTCCCTTCATAGAGAAAAAAGCGCTTACTATACTTTCTATGTTAATAATAATTTTAAAAAACCAATTAAAATGTGGTCGCACTTAAAGAGCCTTTCAATTACAGGCAAAGGCTCTGAACCTATACCAAGCCACTTAAAAAATCCAGATACCATAAACGCTGCCTTTTTGAGTACTCCAGGTACCACCACTGTAGATAAGACAATACTTGAGACATATAAACTTAACAAATTCACCGAAAAGGTTTTCAATATCGAACCGAGTACAGAGGAGGAAATAAATAATATTATAAAAAGCATCTCTACAAATGCTTCCGGCTTCGACACTATATCCATAGGTATGATCCGTATGACGCTTCCCATTACACTTCCTATAATAACAGCAATTATAAATAGGTCCATTGCTTCAAATGCGTTCCCAAACGAGTGGAAACGTGCTAAAGTCATTCCGTTGCCCAAAAGCTCCAATATAATTGACTACAAGGACTTGCGACCGATAAGCATCCTCCCAGTATTATCTAAAATACTGGAGCGGATCGTGCATCGGCAGTTGTCCTTGCACATAGAGTCAGAAAACATTATACCACTGATGCAATCTGGTTTTCGTGCTGGACATGGTGTGGAGACTGCTCTTGCTCACGTTACCGACGATATTATCGCAGCGTCAGACACGGGTCAAGCCAGCATTATAGTCCTTCTGGACTTTTCAAGAGCCTTTGACTGCCTAAATCAGGAGCTGCTTTTAGAAAAGTTAAGATACTATGGACTCTCAAAATCAGCTTGTGAGTGGTTCCGATCGTACCTCTACAATCGAGCGCAATATGTTGAGGTGAGTGACGATGATGGCTCGGCAAGGACCTCTGGACTGAAACCTATTGAACGCGGTTGTCCACAGGGATCGATCCTCTCTCCTTTGCTCTACGTCATTTATACGGCAGATCTCAATTCAAAGATAAAGCATTGCCAAACACACTTTTATGCAGACGATACACAACTATATTACTCTTTTAAGCCTGCAGAATCAGAAATAGCGGTGGCTAAGATCAATGCCGATCTTCAGGCGTTGGATGATTGGGCGAAGGAGCAAAGCTTGGTTCTCAATCCAATAAAGACTAAGTTTATGATTCTGGGCACCAAACAGCAACAACAAGCTACCATCGATCATAATCCAAGGATAATCATAAATGGCAATATCATCGAACGAGTAACCAAGGCGCGTAATTTGGGTTTGATGTTTGATTCTGATCTGAGATTTATAGAACACATTGATAAAAAAATACAGAACGCGTTCTACAGACTCAAGGTTCTGTATAATATACGACAGTACCTAACAGAGAAGATACGTATTATGCTTGTGGAAAGCCTGGTGCTATCACTTTTAAATTTTGGAGATGTAGTCTATGGCCCCCGTATCTTCGCTAAGACAGAACGAGCAATCCAACGCGTTCAAAACGCATGCGCCAGGTTTTGCTTCTCTATTCCAAAGCGGGCACATGTTACACCCTTTTTAAATGCAAAAGGAATGCTAAAAATGGAAGCAAGAAGACACATGCACTTGGCAAATTTAGTTCATAAGATTGTCCATAGAAAGAGACCTTGGTTCCTATTTAGAAAATTTATCTGGGCAAATGATAACTATACTCGCAATATTCGCAGAAGGCATTTGAACCTGATGCTAATACCAAGACACAAGTCAGCGGGCTTTAGAGGCAGTTTTAAGTATGCAGCTGCAAAGATCTGGAACAACCTGCCTCCACCCTTACGAGAATTTATGACCACTGTAAGTTTCAAGAAACACCTAAAAGTTTTACTTATCGACCAACAAAAGTCTTTGCAGCTGTAAAGCAGTCGCTGTTACACATATTAACTAATAACTAAATTAAAATGTGGAACTCCAAACCAGTCACGCACGGTTTTACATACCTATTCGAAAAATTTTACTGCATTTATTAAAATTTAATTTATGCCTAAATAAATGGTTTTGACTTTATATAATTTTCGATTCTAATGCTGAATTTTGATAAATTTGTATTAAATTTCAATATCAATTAAAATTTCTTTCCAACTTTATTTAATTAAGTACAATTTAATTTATATAATTTACATAATAATAATTTAATCAATTTAAATTTCTTTTAGTTCCAATCAAATTTCATTTCTATTGCTCTTTTAAAAATTATTTTAATAAATTTATACATCACAAGTTTGTATGTTGTAAATCATGTCATAATTTTTATAAAATGGTTGGTGCATTGGACTGTATTCAGCATTGTTAAATTTTTATTTTTTTTTAAAGATTTTTTAAAAAAATGCGAATAAAGGGGACGGGCTGAAAACCAGCGCTACTGACTATGCATGCAGTCATAGCAATAAGCTGAGCCCCTTCCCTTTTGCCATAAAAATAAAAATACTCACTGATTTCTATTATGTAAAAATTGATTTTATGGTAAATAAATATTTTCACTATCACTATCACTATCACTATTCTTTTAAATTATTTTTAACATTTCAGTGCTGTTTTGAAGTCGGTTTTTAATTTTTATTTAATTATTTTTATCATTCAAAAATTTCTAGGCTGGCTGGAAGTTTCTTTTCAAATAAGTCCGCCTTTGCACAATTTATTTATCACAAGCCTGTTATTTAACTTTTATTTTTGTTAACGTTTTTTATTGTGCAATAAAGTGTAACAAAAAAACAAACATATAATGTACTTATAAGGAAAACAGCTATCACGGCTAAGTAGCCTTTATAAGTTAACGAGTAATTTTGTAGAGCAGGTAAAAAAAAACCTCTTTTTACGCAACCCTACACTACGCGTGGGCCGATACCAACATGGCCGTTTTTTTGTACGGCTGTGTAATATAAATCGGGTTATACCCATACGTAACTTTAAATGCTTACTTGAGGGATGTTGCAAAAAAAAATTATATCTTATATCATGTATTTAAATAACCCGATGGGCCAGGATTTTTTTGTAGCTAAAGCAAATGACCCCTTTCTGTCAATAAATTTGGCAAAAGATAAACCAAACAACCTGTATAATATGATACAAACAACATTCTTAGTTTTCTTTTCTCTGGGAGAGTGGAGAGCCGTGTTGTACTGTGGCCGTGGACTGTTTCCTAAAACTACAATAAATTCATGGTTTATTATGTTATGACAGTTCGATTTACATTGCAAAGTCGATAAACCCACAGAATAACATGTAGACACTGCTACGCAATGTAACTCGCATTGTCATCATAAATTACGAATTGTAGTTTTATGAAATGTCGACCCTGACCGTCTCTAAAATGCCCGGGCCGCGCCAGCGCCTGTGAGAGTATGGAACCCTAAAAATGATAGTATCATCGGCATGAAAGCATTCTCTATTGTCAAACAGAGCTGTCCGCGCCGCGCGCCGGCGGCGGCTGGCATGGCAACTACAGAGCGCGCCCGCCCGGGGGCCCGGGGCCGCAGGAAGAGGGCGAATATTTAGTATTTTTACCCGATTGCAAAACCAAAGGAGGGTTATGTTTTTTGCGCGTATGTATTAAAAATGTGTTATATATATGTATACGTAAGTAAGTATGCGGAACCTGGTCGACCGACTTTCGCTAGTTAACTTTTTTTGTAAAACACATAGGAATGTCGTGTAGCGTCATCTGTTGTTGAACTTTTGAACTACGTAAAAATAAAAAAGAAATTCTGATTTCTGGGCCATTTTTGTATTTAAATGACTGAATAAAATATTAAAAAGTTAATAAGGGAAGAACGTGAAAGAAGCGAAAAAAAAATTAAATTATCGAATATAGGTTTCTTGTTTCGAAGACTCGGTTCTTCCCAACGCAGCTATATAACGTTACTGAGGCAGGCGGTATTATCTTTCTATTCTAATTATATGTTTGGTGATATTTTGAATGACAGGATACGTAATAGTTTGATTAGAGAACATTGGGGACTGAAAGAAGATGTAACGACTAGAATTGTAAAAGTAATGTTGCGTTGGTTTGGACATGCGGAGAGGATGAAGGAAGAAAGATTGATGAAAGCAAATGTGGGTGGAAGGACCGGTAAGACACTCCCAGGCGGACTGGGGGTGTATTAGCAAAGGGCAAGATAAAATTTGCCCGGGACCGGCGTCCGTGCATGTAATGATTAACGAATGTTGATGAAGCGAAAGATGTCTGTCGGGATCGTGACAAGTGGTAAGCCCTGCCTACCCCTCTCTGCACATCCCTCCGGGATAGGCTTAGTTCTGCTGCATATGCAGTTAAATGAATCCGGGAGCTAACTGATATCGCAACTACTAGGCTTGTTTATTTTAGTTTCTTCCATATTATTATGTCCTATGGTATACTACTGTGGGGTCGGGCAGCAGACATTGAGACCATCTTCGTCCTGCAGAAGAGAGTGATCAGATTCATATTATTATATAAGCTAGGCAGTAGAGATTCGTTAAGAGATTTCATTAAAGAAACTAACATCCTAACAATTGCTAGTCAGTCAACTGAAGAGTCATGTATATCAAGTATATTCTAGGGGTGGGTTAGTGATTGAAAAAGCTCTTTATACACCGATGAATAAGAATAGGATTTATTTGTACACTATTTCTTAACTTCACAACACGGTACTTCGTTTCACTTCCGCTTGCAAAATAAAACTAACTCGCGGCATCATCAGGCGGTCTTCTCACACTACCCCTTGGGGTTGTGGAGGGTCGGGGTCAGGGCGTGGCCCTCTTCCCGAGGGATCTACCGCTGTCCGCAGCTACGGACAGGTCACTGGGTGGCCTACCAGGCGGTGGTCTTCACTGGGGGTCGCAGGTGGCTTCTTCAATCGGAGTTGGCCGTGGACTCGACCGGGCTTCGGGGGACGAGCTTGGCGCGGCCGTCGGGCGGTCGCGGCACGCGTCGTCCCCACTTATATACCATTTGAGATGTTCTCAAAAACTCCATCAAGTCGTGGAAGGTTCTGCCATCTCGCTCGATCGTGATGTCTCTGTCACATCTTTCCGGAATGTTCGGACCTCAGAACACAAGTTCGGACTATAGCTATCCCTCTCTAACAGTGCTTTCTTTCACTCCTATTGAACATTTCGTCATATACTGAAATGTACTTCAAGGGCCCATAAGGGGTCCTGAAAATGCCTGAAAATGGGTTTTCAGGTTATGGCGTCATCGGATAGAGGGTGGCCTGAAACGGACTGAAAACATGTTTCAGGCGCCTGAAAACCATGGTAACTTGGGTGAAGTTTTGATAAACTAGTATGTGACAGAGCACCCTCTGAAACGGTCCGAAACGGTATTTCAACCTGCTGAAAACGCCTCCAAGGCACGGAAAAACGCGTTCAAAGTTTTACCTCCCATCCACCGTCGTAACAATATTTTGTACGTTAGGAAAAATATCAGTAACTTTAAAACTGTAGTTAGCAAACACAATGTAAATACCTACTAGAAAAAGACAAACTTTCGTTCCCAAAATCTAGGCTAGCAAAAGTTAATACATCCTTTATGGAACATTGTATGGTTTTATAAAAACGCGGTTCGAAAAATGTGTAAAGCTTACTTTGTGCCGAAAGAGCCATAACATTAATAGATGACAATGATGTTTGGAATTAAAGCCAGTTCAGTGCATGAGTTGCCAGGTTTTAGGTAGAATATTTAGGTGTATAAACTCTGTTAATTAAGGACTGAAAACACTAAGTTTGGAGTTTTTTGTCCATTTTTTCTCTAAAATGATCTAGATTTTGAAATGGACACCTAGTTTAACTTGTAACGTTCATTAAGTTGCAGTCTCTGTGCTACTTTGAATAAAAAAAATTGTTTGTTTGTTTGGATACGTGAGTTTATGTATGATATTCCCTGAGGATATTCCGTAGCATCTTTTTTGTGCCTAAAACACGGGGACACATAATAACATAATAAAATGACACATAACTTAGTCTTAGCAAAAAGTCCCTAAATTAAAAAGCAACAAGTTAAAAAAATATAAAAACCAAAATCCCGACTGTTAAAAGTATGTTTCATTTTCATCCTCAGCAGGCTGGCTAAATGTACTGACCTATAACAATTGAATGAAAAGGCTCGCGCTCCTGCTGATATTGAAAATTCAGAAAAAATTAAGAGATTTTTCGATTCTACATAAGGTAATATCAGATGCAAAAAAGAGAGAAAACGAATTTCTAATCCTGTCCTCAAAAGATAAAATAAAAACTACTTGGAATATAGTCAATAAAACCATTAAAGGTAACAAAGTGCGAAACTTAGGAAGTTTCGCGGGTCTTACAGATGGTTCTAATACGATCAAGGATGAATCAGAAGCCCCTGATTTCTTCAACAATTATTTTACAAATGTATCTTACTCTCGCAAAGATGTAAATGAATTAAATAAAATTGAACTTCCGGCGTATCACACAAACACAATTTTTGTGAACCCTATAACTAAATCTGAACTCTTGAAAATTGTTTCTAATGTTAACAACAAGAAATCAGTCGGTTATGATGGTCTTCCAATTTCAATCATCAAACATGTTATTGGAACTGTGGCTGATGTTCTAGTTAATATTATAAATATGTCGATTGACACAGGTATATTTCCACAGAGACTAAAAAAAGCCCATATCGTGCCACTCTACAAGGGCGACAGTTCCCTAGATGTTCGTAATTATAGACCGATTGCATTACTACCTACTATATCTAAGATTTTTGAAAATTTATTTGCAAGCCGACTAAGGTCCTTTTTAATAAAATACAACATCTTATCCACTCAGCAGTTTGGATTTCAACAAGGTCTATCAACAGTAGACGTAATATTTGATATGATGGATTTTGTTTCAGACTCGCTTGATGAGAAATCAAATGTAGTGACAGTTCTGCTAGACCTATCTAAGGCATTTGATCATGTAAATCACAAGATTCTGGCATGTATTCTTGAGCGATATGGTATCAGAGGTACCAGTTTAGACTGGTTGAAATCTTATTTGGCAAATCGTAAACAGACTGTAATAATAGGGGTTAAAGTATGAAATTGCCGTTTTATTGCAATAGGTTCTTTGAATTGACATAGAATCTTCATGGTTTGAGGTTTTCGAATGAAACTTTTTTCAAATGGTTTCTATGATGTTCTTTTTTTAAAAAATGTGAAACATTTGAATATCGACTTTCAATTGTTTTTGAATCACTCGAATTTTCGCAGTATCCATCTTTCTTGTCTAAATTAAATAAGAAAAACAATTGAAAGTCGATATTCAAATGTTGCACATTTTTAAAAAAAAGAACATCATAGAAACCATTTGAAAAAAGTTTCATTCGAAAACCTCAAACCATGAAGATTCTATGTCAATTCAAAGAACCTATTGCAATAAAACGGCAATTTCATACTTTAACCTTAATACTACCAAATGTTGACAGCCGATCAAGAATACTGTCTAACATTGAGTCGGTGAGTACAGATATAGGTTCTGGCGTGCCACAAGGAAGTGTGCTAGGTCCATTATTGTTTATACTATACATAAACCATTTACCCGAAAAGATAGACCACAAAATATCTATGTTCGCGGATGACGTATCAGTGTTTTTCAAATTCCATAGAAAAAACGATTCACTTTTGTCAAATGATATATCGAAATCAATAGCAACTATTATGAAGTGGTTGCTAGCTATGGGTTTAAGTACAAATATAAACAAAACAAAAATGTAACATTTTAGAAACTACAATACACCCAGATTAGATTTTGATATTACAGCAGATGAGGTAAAAATTTAACTAGTCGAACATGCAAAGTTTTTGGGCATTATCGCCGATGAATACACGAATTGGAAGAGGCATATAGAAGTTTTGGAAGGGAAATTAAGTAGTTTTACGTATGCGTTGCGATGTTTAACCAAAGTCACGACCATAAATGCCTCACTACAAGCATATTACGCTTATTTCCAGTCGCGAATTTTATATGGCCTGGCAATTTGGGGCGGTAGTGTAGATACAGTAAAGATTTTCACACTACAAAAACGGTGTATACGTATACTAAGTGGAATAAAATCAAACAGAATGCGTGAACAGAATGAATGCCGTGACTTATTTCCTAAACTTAGATTACATACAGTTACAGCTCTACATAATCGAACTCTGTAAACTGGTCAGACGTCACCCAGATAAGTTTCCCATTAGCACTAATAAAAGGAGTGCTAGGCTACAAGAAAAGTTTAGACTGAACTTGCACGTGGCATCTTGTAGAACCTCCTACAGTAGGAGTACTAGGCATGCGGCTGTGTCTGCTTACAACAAAATTCCAGTCGAAATTAAATCTCTCTGGGGTAATCGGTTCATAAAGGCTTTAAAAAAATATCTATTGGAAATGTGTCCCTATAATCTGTCAGAATTTTATAACTATGTAAAATCCAATTAATTTAAGAAAAGATTAATATTTTTGTAATTATTGAATGAATACTATTATAATTTATTGTGATATGGTTATTATTATATAATTTTATTTGTAATTTTAAATTAATTGAACTTTTTTCTAATGTAATCTTTAATTCCGTATTTTTGACGTTTTACGATTAAGTACCTACATACTTGCTATGCCGTTATCGGTAAAATTACACTGTGCAATATTTAAATCTAAGTAACATCTGAACTTACTGTAATTTATGGCAATAAAGATTGAATTGAATTGAATTGAGACTTTTTAGCAGTCGGGATTTTTATAATAAGTTTTTTCAGTTCTCCGAGGTCTCGACACAAGGTGCGAGCCACTCTCGACCTTACTGCATTGCCGTTAAGTTGCGTTCCCACTGGCAATAGTGACCTCCGGCCGTGCTCGTACCACACACGTGTTTAGCGCATTAACAAAACACGACCGACTAGTTCAACGTTGAATCCTGCCTTACACTAGCAGGGTCGCGGCGGCGATGATGGCGGCCGCGCGCGCCCGCGTGCAGCTCATACAAAATATGAAATAACTGCCTGCGATGTGCCGACCGCGCTATAGTGTGGCAAGCTTTACAGTCAAACGGCGCGGCGTGTCGCGGAGTGCGCTGCGTACCTAGGTACGTGTTGACAACGAATTGGTGTTCTGTGGGTAGCTTCTATGAAACAACGCAACATACAAATTATTACAGATAGACCGGTATTATTGGTATCTTTCTTGATTAATTTCTTTATTAACCTAATTATTTCGAAGTGTCGAACTAAATACAAAAAGTAAAATGGCTGTAGAAATGAAAACATATTCGGCTTGAAGCGCGCAAACGCTATTTACCATGATTGTTACACAACTTGTAAGTTGTAAACATTTTAGGCTTACATGTTGTCACTTATGGTTTTTTCACTAATCTCACTGACCTCCGTGATAAAATGCCGGACAAATAACTTGAATAAATTACTTTGACTTCGCATGGATGTATTTCGGGTCTCATTGGGTTGGGAGAAAATATCCTTGGTTGGGAGACGGCCGTCACGTACGTCCTAAATTCGTCGCCCTTGGGCGCGGTCTGTCTGTAACAGTCGAAGACGAGATCCAAGGAAGGCATAGTCATGGTTTGAGAGACGGACGTGCCGCGTGCCGCGCCGTGTGTACCTACTTTACCTGCACAGACAGACAATACACAACGTAAGGAAACTGAGCCCCTAACTGAACATTCAAAGAGGATTCAAAGCCAGACAGCAGAGTAGCATTCATGGAAAACACCGACAAGGTTCAAGCAGGTTCCGGTTTTTATATTATATGTTTTTTCTTCTTTATACTCTATGGTTATATCAACAGTATTGCTACATAGGGGCGAAGTATAACAGCAACTTAAAACTTGTGTTACGAGATTTTGTTTTTCGCTATCCATCGCTGCTTTTATTTGATGTTGAATTCCTATCAAGCTTGCATTACAAGGTAATATAAGAAATCACCTACTAATTTTGAGTTCCGACGCGTTAAAATAAGTGACGCTTCGTGTCCTGTTCGTTTTAAAAGAATTTGAGTAACTAATTATATCTATCCCTTGCACGGCGCGTCGTTAATGTGCCATTGAAGCGCGCAGTCACGCGACTCACGCGGGTCACGCACGCCCGCAAGCCCCGGCCGACTCACCCGCAGAACGACTCATACGAGCTCTGCTGCCATTTTGTGCTGTAATTTTTTTAGCCTTCAAACCTGTCAGTTTAGTCAGAAATAATCAGTTTTAAGGGTCCGTAGTCAACAAGGAACCCTTAAAGTTTCGGCATGTCCATCCGTCTGTATGTCCGCGACTTAGCACAGAGACAAGTACTAGAAATCTTAAATTTGGTCTAGATGATGTGACGCATCGCAAATAAAAAGGTTCTGAATACTCTTTAATTACACGATTTATTCAAACAATCACAAGTTTCTTTACAAAACAATCTATCGCCGGAAGGACTTGCATCATCCCGGGCCCCGCGCGTTTTTCAACTTCCTTCTGTCAGATTGACATTAACATAAGTCCTGTCACTCTGACAGATGTCGTATCGGGTTTACGAATATTGCTGGATATTATCACATTCTAAATGCATAGTTATAAAATTGTGTAACAGCTCGGCCATCCGTTTGTCAACGAGTCCCATCGGTGAACTAAGCAAAACAATCCAAAGTAGACTTTAAATATAATAATTTTACTCATTTACACTGGATAAGTGTTATATTCTGTTATTGCAAACTAAATAAAATTACCTTACATAAGAAACAACATGTACAAAGACGAACTTGCTAGTATGAAGGATAACTTTCAAATTTAATTTTATCTTAATATTGTTTAGAACCTTATACATACGTATTATTTTGTCATTTATCTGTTATCGTTATAATGAAATAAATCGAGGTGGATACATTCTCAATTAACTAATTATTTGAAAATCAATCTTGTTTCAATCATTCTTACTGCACTTAGGTAGGTGTACCTATTTATTTATTTACAAGGTTTTTCAACAGCAACACACTTTACCTTTATAATATTAGGGGTTAAAGTATGAAATTGCCGTTTTATTGCAATAGGTTCTTTGAATTGACATAGAATCTTAATGGTTTGAGGTTTTCGAATGAAACTTTCTTCAAATGGTTTCTATGATGTTCTTTTTTTAAAAAATGTGAAACATTTGAATATTGACTTTCAATTGTTTTTGTTATTCAATTTAGACAAGAAAGATGGATACTGCGAAAATTCGAGTGATTATGAGGCACCCATTTTTCGTTTTTATTTTTTATTTTATTGATTTGTTTGACGCAAGTGAGTCAATATTGTGGGTAAGGTAACGTTAAACCATGCCGCTAATTCCTGGGTAGTTTGACTAGAGTCGGCTTCCACTATCTCTCTTAATTCATCGTCATTCACCTGTGTGGGCGGTCTTCCTCGTGGCTCGTTCTTTAAGTCGAAATTTCCATCACGAAAGCGTTTAAACCAAAATCGCACGGTGCGTTCATTAGTAGACCCCTCTCCAAACGCAGCATTGATATTTCGGGCTGTTTCTGCCGCGTTAGTTCCGCGTCGGAACTCGTATTCAAAAATCACTCGAATTTTCGCAGTATCCATCTTTCTTGTCTAAATTGAATAACAAAAACAATTGAAAGTCGATATTGAAATGTTTCACATTTTTTAAAAAAAAGAACATCATAGAAACCATTTGAAAAAAGTTTCATTCGAAAACCTCAAACCATGAAGATTCTATGTCAATTCAAAGAACCTATTGCAATAAAACGGCAATTTCATACTTTAACCCCTATTACTACTTAAGGTCACAAAGGATACCTATTGTGACCTTTGTGAATTCGCTCAGAGTACACGAAAACAGATCGAATTCGAAACAGATTTGTACCATGTGGTTTGAATCTCTTTTTCGACCGAATCTTTATTAAACTCTTTATCACCATTATCTATTCTATAACATTGAGACTGCCTTTTCCAATGAGATCAAGACATAGTCTATTAAACTCACTGACACTGTATTTCATGCAAACATATTATGAGTCAGAGATCCTTCTAAATGTTGTAAGTTAAGTACTTTTAAGTAGTCTACGAAGTTTAATTCTTAGGTACTAAAGTACTATACCTTTTTTATCGGTTCATACATTTTCCATAATCACTGTTAATGTATGTCTTCAAGTAATTTATTTATACACATCTACATCATCCTACATCCCGGAGAACTAGGCGGGGACCATAGTTTGCAGGTTTATTCCTAGTTAGGCTGAACTTTTACTCTTGTTTTATGTTAAATTTAATTGTTACACAATGTACACTATTATACCTATGATTTCTTACATAAACTCAGAGGAGCCAGGGTTTTCCATAAATAAATTTTATTTTATCTTTCTCTTATCCTGCGCGCTGGTGATACGCTTTGCACTCCCTTGCGCGCTGCTATGTCCCTCGTGTCTGCAGCGCGTGCTGAATTGCACGCTGCAGTTGCGGCACGCGCTGTCTCTCGGGCCTTGGCTGCGGCGCGCTATCCTGCGCGCTGCCATGCCCCTCGTGTCTGCAGCGCATGGTAACTTGCACGCTGCAGTCGCGGCACGCGCTGTCTCTCGGGGCTTGGCTGCGGCGCGCTATCCTGCGGGCTCCCTTGCGCGCTTCTGTGCCCCTCGTGTCTGCAGCGCGTGCTGACTTGCAAAACGGCGGTCACTTTGAGCTTTTTATTTCGTAGATCACTTATTTTTAAGTTTGTGTTTGTGACAAGATCCTGATGCTGAGGATCTGGGTTCGGTCTCTAGCTATTCTTTTTAATTTCAAAAGTAGCAATTTTAAATAATTATTTAAAACTAGACTAGGTGTGCCTGCGAATTCGTCTGCATTGGATTAGAATATCAAGTGCCCTTGGTCTATCTCCGTTCAAAACTATTCAAAACCATTTTTTACTTTACTTTACTTATGTATGAGCATCACAACTCACGAGTCGTTAAAAAATACTAACGCTAGCTTAGCGTTCCGTTCCGAAACGTAATAATAAGATTCTGAGACAAAATTATAAAAAAATACATACAATCATCTGTAAATATTGTCACTTTCCGTCTCTCTGTTTGTAACACTGAACGGAATTGAATAAAACTTACCTTCCATAGTAATAGAT
Organism: Yponomeuta evonymella; assembly: GCA_963969515.1. Classification (NCBI taxonomy): domain Eukaryota; kingdom Metazoa; phylum Arthropoda; class Insecta; order Lepidoptera; family Yponomeutidae; genus Yponomeuta; species Yponomeuta evonymella. The sequence goes on from OZ018362.1 coordinate 18,155,428, forward strand.
AACATTCCCGTGTAACATTCTCTACACTATCTCTTTATACTGTACCATCACGAACAACCACACACAGTTTATATTTGCATAAAAGATGATGTTTCAATATTATTTTATATTAATTACAATACAGAATTTTTTTATTTTGATTTTTTTAGCACCAGTCAAATGGGGGTCAAATCTTCAGATATTCTCCTTCTACGCGTCGCAACGTATTTTTTCACACAAGTATTGGTGTCGTCGGTAGTGTTGTGTTTGTGTCGCTTCTGCTTGAACAAGTGGGAGAAGTGGGAGGGAGGGCGCGGGCGGTGCATTAACTAATCGCATGGTGCTTGTGGGATTTTGGCGGAATTTAGCAAAGTAATTTGCACAATGCGGTCAAATCTTCGCTTCGGAACGTAGCGACAGGTAGTTTCTTTTATTAGTATCTATTGTTATGTTGGCTATTATATGACTTTTTGTTTCTGATACTTACTTAAAACAAAGTTTACGTCGAGTGAGGCGATCAGTGAGTACGTCTGAAGACCTTTGTCTATCGTTTACGGGTAACAAACAAAACTGAGTGTGCAAGATGGTGAGCGGTCACAAAGATTTTTTTATCGAATTATCGGTTTTGTCATAAACAAGTACAAACTGAATTCTACGCGACCGAAGCCGCGGGCATAGCTAGTATTATCTACCTCTAGTAATGCTAGTATCAGTAATGCATACAGTGTTATTAAAATTGTGTTTTTATTAACACAGTGCGGGATCCTTGCAGGGAGTCTAACTCACACTTGGCCGGTTGTTATTAGGTCGTGTTGGTACCCTTGAAAGAAACTGATTTGGATGAAAATTAAGAGACACGATCGATACGACACTAACGTATTTTATTTATCCGAATCTAACGCGATTGAAGTCGCGGGGAAAGCTATCTTACGATACAAAGTGAGTGTAATACGATAAAGCATGAAATGCAATCCTGCCCTTCATGCACCAGTGGACTTGGGAGCCAACGATACAACGATGCGGGCTAGTGTAAAACCTGTACAGACAGTGATCTAGCTAGCACTAAAAAATGACCCCACGTTCAATTGTGGCCTGCCGGGCGGGGCGTGTCAATTGTATTGTACCTGCCAATTGGAGCGATTTCAGTATTACTTGGCAAATATCTATGCACCTGCCACCACAGATATAGATATACCTATGTGCCTGCCACCGTCAGACCGCCATCTTATGAGGTAGGTACCTAGATATTTCGACGCCTTATTATAAGCCGTTTAATACATCAATGAAGTCAATGGTTTGACCTTGTCAAAAAAATATTACCATGAGGATGGGTGTTATCCAAGATGTTATCCCAACCAGCATAACAGTCGAATAAGAATGGATTTACTCAGCCTATAGTCCTATAAAAGCTGAAATTACGTTGCTAACGTTGCACGTTCTGTGGGCTCAACGGATTAGCAAACTGAAGTGGCAGTGGGCTGGTCATATCTTATGCGGGACCGATAACCGCTAGGGTAGACTGGTTCTAGACTGGAGACCGCGAATCGTCAAACATAGCGTAGGTAAGTAGAGTAACTTATATACCTACGCTCAGTGGCATGGCTTGGGAGAGGCCAGAGGCCTATGACCAGCAATGGACTGACACCGGCTGATTATGAATCTGACATATGGGCCAGTATATTATCGGAAAAAAATATGGAAGGTACGCTATCCCTATTGAATTTTATCAAGATGGCATGGTAGATTAGAAAGAAAGAAAGACAAGTAGGTATTATATTCCTCGAAGACAAGTCTTTCTTTAAGTGGCAAGCAACCTCATTCGCTCAATCCGTCATCCGTAACGTAGCACAGTGTTTTATAAACCCCGATTTTGTCTCATCCACTTTTTATTGTTCAAATCGTTAGTACATATCATTCTTAGTACTACAGTGAAGCTCCGAAATTTTTGTGCCGTCTAGTTTATTTTTAAAAAAATCGTTAAGTTTTACTTTATCGGGGTTCCGAAAATCGCAAAAAAAATTATAAAAAAATAACCATGCAATATAATTTAATTTTAATAGCTTACATAGAATAATCATATTGAGACGTAAATTCTAGCAAAATCTCGAATATCAAATCTTAATAGATGCCGAAATATTAATATTTTTCTCTCTTTTAATTTTTATTTTTTATCTCCCCAATAACCCCATATTAGAACGAGATTTTTAAACAGTATATTCGTCACACATTATTCTATCAATACTATGAAAATCACAATCTAATTCCGCGTTATTCAAAAGTTATTGTCAAACCTAATTTTATCCGGATTTTCTCGACCCAGGGTTGTCACTTCTCATAAATTCATATTTAATAACCGTCTGTAATAAAAAGTCTAACATGGATCAAATTCTGAAAATTGTTAATCCTACTTATGTCTACCTTCTATAATGTTAACATAGACGTCATGTTAACATAGTAATGAAAAACAATATGTTATGTTACCAGTTTTTGAGCGTGAAAGAAGAGCGAAAATACAGGCCCAGTTCATAAAAACTAAAAAAAGCACAACAAAAAAAGGTAAGCTACTTTAAACTATATACTAGTATTGAACGTATTTTTCTCAGACAATGGCATTGCTTTCTATGGGATGAATCCTAGGGCAGATTATCTCAATTTTTTTTTTTGTTTCAGATGCTGATAATTTCGACGAAGAGCTGCATCCGCTGAAATGGAAACATTTAAAAGTACCACGAGCTCTTGAATCACCATTTTTTGAAGACAGTAAGATCAGTCCGGAAGAACTAAAGAGACTTTTCGATTATTAATTGATTAAGTAATTAATAAAATAACTAATCTAAAAAGTTTAAAACTTTCAGCAGGGCTCAACAATATAGGGTAAAAAGGTAACTTCAGGACACTCTAGAAGATAACCCTACTTCAATAAAAATTCAATCTTTTGTGAATTCAATTAAAATAAATGATAATAGTACTACTCTGCCGCATCAATCAGCAAAAAGCTTAGAAACTATAATCCGCTTATGCCTTACATCTGAAACTGCTGCAGTAGATATTTTGAAAAAAATTCAGCATTCATCCGAGTCATACACGCCTGAAGAAGCACTTTCTATCTTTATTGATAGAAATTTAACTGTTCAAACATATAATGAGTTTCATTTGGACCATAAAAAACGTGGAGATGACATGTACCCCCCTTATACCAAATTACTTGAGGCAAAAAAAATGTGTTACCCTGACCGCCTCCAAATACCAGAATCAGAAGCATCTGTACCTGTTAAAGAGTTAGTGCAGCATACTTTGAATCGTATACTTCAATTAACTGACGAAGTTTTCAACAACTATTGTGAAAATAAAGGCATCCTAACAATAGAATGCAATTTAATAGGGAACTGGGGATTTGATGGATCTACTGGCCAGTCTTTATACAAGCAATCCTTGTCAGATAAAGAAGTTGACGAAAATTGTATGTTCGCAACTACTTTCGTTCCATTACAAATTACAACTAATAACAGTATGGACATATTTTGGATGAACCCTTCGCCGCAATCATATCGTTTCTGTAGACCAATTCATATTCAATACAAAAAAGAATCTAGCCAATTGGTACTCAACGAAAAACAAATCATACAGGAGCAAATAGATAACCTCACCCCCTTTCATTTGGAAACATCAAAAGGCCACAAAATAAAGGTTAATTGTCAACTGGTTTGTGCTGCTATAGACGGCAAGATTTTAAATATTCTTTTGAATACCACATACCAGCTTCGCTGCCCATATTGTCATTTGACTTCCAAGGAATTCAATAATATTGACATGGCTTTTTCGAAACCAATTGTAGATGACAGTTTATTGGTTTACGGGGTTAGCCCTTTACATTTCTGGATTCGTTGTTTGGATTTTGTACTAAAACTTGGATATAAAGTCGAAATTAAGAAATGGCGCGTTAACAAAAACTCCGACGAAGGCCATTTGGTAGAAGAGCGTAAAAAAAGAATTCAATCTGAAATAAGAGAAAAACTTGGTCTCTTAGTGGATGTAGTGCGTCCTACTTCAGGCACTACAAACGACGGAAACACGGCCAGGACCGCGTTTTCAGATCAACATCGGGGAACATTTGCCGAAATTTTAAATCTTGAGAAGTGGCTTTTGGACCACTTATTTATAATTTCAACAGTATTGTCCTCTAACTTACCGATCGATACTGAAAAATTCTCAGCGTACTTTAAAAACTTGGCGTATAAATACGTAGAAAAATATGCATGGCATCCCATGACAGTCACAATACATAAAATTTTAGTTCATGGTGCTAAAATTATTGACTCGTCATTACTACCAGTCGGAATGTTGTCTGAACAGGCAGCAGAATCACGAAACAAATTTTGGCGATTTGATAGAGAGCATCATACTCGGAAAATCAGTCGTGAAGCCACAATGTCAGATTTGTTTCACAGAGCTTTAGAATCATCAGACCCGGTCATTTCCGACTATGCATCAAATAAACGAAATCTCAAAACAAAAAAAAAACCGTTGCCAGCATTAGCAGTTAGTCTACTGAAACCTGTGGATGTAAGTACAACAGTAAACAGTACGTCATATTATGAAGGTGACGAAAATTTGGTAGTCCCGAATGAAAGCGAATAAACTCAACGCACAATTTTAACCGCCGATTAAAATAAATATAAGTCCGGATACTCCAGATATTCGCAGGTGACAACCCTAACCAAAATAAATAATTAACAATAACTTTTGAATAACGCGGAATTAGATTGTGATTTTCATAGTATTGATAGAATAACGTGTGACGAATATACTGTATAAAAATCTCGTTCTAATATCGGGTTATTGGGGAGATAAAAAATAAAAATTAAAAGAGAGAAAAATATTAATATTTCGGCATCTATTAAGATTTGATATTCGAGATTTTGCTAGAATTTACGTCTCAATATGATTATTCTATGTAAGCTATTAAAATTAAATTATATTGCATGGTTATTTTTTTATAATTTTTTTTGCGATTTTCGGAACCCCGATAAAGTAAAACAACGATTTTTTTAAAAATAAACTAGACGGCACAAAAATTTCGGAGCTTCACTGTAGTACTAAGAATGATATGTACTAACGATTTGAACAATAAAAAGTGGATGAGACAAAATCGGGGTTTATAAAACACTGTGCGTAGTCATCTTGATTCGGTTAGCAGTGTTGCCAGATAAGGCGATTTATAGCCATTTTGTCTACGTCGGGAGGTGAAGTGGCGACCAGAAATTGCAATCGGCGACCGGGTGCCAATGGCCATTACTCTAAATTTTGACAGTAGTAACAAATGATACTTCATTTTAAAGTAAATAAATAATAATTCAGTAAATAATTATATTTTTATTAATATTTATATTTTTTATTATTGAAAACGAAAATGAAACAAAAACTTTATTGTAAAACGGTTACAAAAAAATGGTTACTGGCTCCCAAACTAGGATTACCTGTGCTATGGGTCGCCATTATTGTTAATTATTATATTATTACTATTTTATTTATAGTTGTAGCATTCGCTACATTTTTGGATTAATAATATTCACTGGATTCTTGTATTTTTGGGAATAAGTATGTGACTAATTCGACCTTCTAACGTTCGTTCGTTTCACACGTTTTAATGAAAGAAGGTTTCATCATCATCATCATCAGCCATTTGACGCCCACTGCAGGACATAGGCCTTCCTCATGATTTTCTAACCATGAAGGAAGGTTTAAATTTTTTGAATAGAAAACACCAATGTTTTAAAAAAAAACAAATATAATTGACATGTTTTCATTTCTAGCCGGGTGAAAAATTGAAATGTCCATTGATAAAGCCTTAAAAACTTATTACGAAACAAATTTTTACACATTTTTTTGTTCATTCGTTTTCGAGATTTTTGAAAATAACTCAAATATCAAGGATGTGGGCTGAAGAGCTGCAATACCTTTGCCTAGAAGTAAAAAAAAATTATTGTCAATTTCATGTTGACATCCGAATGATCCAACCAAATTAACCTTTCTTTCCAGTTTGATTGAATTTGACGTTTGTTTGTTGGCCGCCTTGACATCAGTGTTGCCACTTTGATGGTTCTAGTTTCCCACGTCTCGTAAGCTTTAGATAGAGGTATGAATGTATTTACATCTTCTTCAAAATTATTCAGTATGATTTAGGTAGTTTTTGAGGGTTCCGAACAAGATAAAAAAATCCCATTTTAAATACACACCATTTTAGATAAGTTCAAGCTGCAATGACATAACAACTGAAACATAAATGTATGTATAGGTAATTAATAAGTGAATTATTTTTAAAATCAATGGAACAAAAGCCGTACGTCTTAATTAATGGGAGAAGGAAACTTTCCCCTTCTTCGCAACTCGAGCCTAAATTCCTTTCAAAAGAGAAATTTCTTTCAGTACGGCAACACTACTTGCCTCTTGTTTTTTCTTTGTAGCAGAGTTTTATGGCAATGGCTCATGCATGGCTTTTTAAGCCCACAATTGGTTTTTACAAAAAAAATATATTTTAAAAATTAATATAAAATAAAAAAATAATATTTTGGAAAAGTATCCCTTTGTTTTTTACCTACTTTCGGCTAAGCTATTAAAATATCCGGGTTACTATTTTGAAATGTTGTCAATTATCTTTTACGTTTGCACTGATTAGGATTCTTTAGAGTTCTTGTATCGACTCATGCATCACTTATAAATTTCATTTTTACAATTAATGGGGGTGGCAACTGTCAAAAAATTCAAAATGGAGGATGTCCCGTTTTCTTGACTATTTGTTTGGGAACAGCACAATATTTGTAATTATATAAACCCCAGAGATATGTGTAGTGTTATTTTTCGAAAAAATCAGTGCCTACGCATCTACTGCTCAGTTTGCAATAGAAAAACTGTGGCTTCTAAACCATTTGGAGGAAATAAATCGATTATTAAGGAGTTAATAGATTCAAGTAAACAAATACCAAAAAATATTTCTATGCAGGTAAATACGAATAATAGTAATAAAAAATAATGTTTTATAAAACTATGTTTTATCATTCTTGTTTGTTTTCAGATCTGCATCTTTGACGGAGTTTACACGTTCAATCTGGCGTCAGTTCAGTCCGTGACCTTAATCAAGCTCTGATTGACGCCAGACTAATGTAGCTAGGCGAGGTATTACACGGTCACTCAAGACTGATGGATTTTGCATCAGTCCGAACGAAAACACTATTACGACAGCACCAAGCACAGACCTTTATCTGTGATTATGGATTTAAAAAAAACCTGCGTTGTAATAATAATAGCTACGGTAATGAAAAAACACCAAAAGAGGATATGGTGTAAACCAAGGAGAGTATCCTTGGGTGTAAACATAATGGTTGTTAAAAAGAGAATCCTCCTCCATGCTGCCTCTATTGACTCCATGGTTATAGTATGCTGCCTAGGCCTCTCGCCCACGGCGACTTTTTGTAGTGATGCTGTCGCGCGTTTCGTAAACGCGTAACTGCATCGCTACGAACGCGCGTTAGTCGCATTTGCAACGCGCTGCAGAAGCGATGCCAACGCGCTACGAACGCGCTACAGCATCGTGACTGTATCGATGCAAACGCGCGAGCGTATCGGAAGACATCGGGATGAGAACGGAGGAAGGGTGGTGCACGATTAGTGCAACACAGAGAGATCGAGCGTGCTGTTGTCCATCGGTCCAACGGAGTCCATCTTGCAACTGTAGCGATCGTAGGCATTTTGGTTCCGTTACTGAATCGCATTTGCATCGCGACAGAAGTGCGACGGTATCGCGATTGCATCGCGACTGAATCGTGTTTACGGTGGGCGAGGGCACACAACTAGCGCCCGCATCGCGACTGTATCGATGCGAACGCGCGACAGCATCGCTACTGCATCGCTACAAAATGTCGCCGTGGGCGAGGGCTAGTGCCTGAGTGTGAGTGTTGACCTAGCGTTAACTGGCGTTGACTGATGCGAGACTGATAACACATTCAGACGATCAGTCTGCCGTCAGTCTGACCATGACTGACCAAAATTATCAAAATATTCGAATATCCGTCAGTCTGGTCCATTAGTCCATCAAACCATTGAATAGACAATCAGTCTGCCGTCAGTCTAACCAGACTGATGGAATTGACTGACGCCAGACTGAACGTGTAAACTCCGTCTTTCATACTCGGTAAAAACGTAGGCAGTTTTTAGTTACCTAGACTGTTAAACCTAAAACTAACTAAAAACAAGAAATGCAAGCCTTGATATCAATGATTCAACCCATTTAGTAAATGTAAAACCAGCTATTATTGCTACACTCGTACGTGAAGTAAAACAATGTTCATGGGTACTTATAAACATCGGTTTTATTTAATAAAATCATAGTCATACATTGTAACTCTTCTGGAAAGTTACTAAACTCTGATTTTTCATTCCGTAGAATTCTGACATTTCATAAGTGTTCCTACTAAAAAAGTTCTCCACCAAAAACGGGACAAATTTGACCCATTTGAGGGCAATAAAAAATAAAATGCTACGTATTTTTTATGTTTTACCTACAAGAACGTAAATCTTGACAAGTAATGCACTAACTCAAATATTTACTTACTCAAGTGACCTAATACAAAAATAACAAATATTTCAATATCACGAACAATACATCGAATTAACTTTAATTAGTACTTTATTTTATTCTTTAGCTGGCATCACTGCCTGCTAATTCCAGGTTCAGTATAATAAGTACCTACTTTTTTAAAGAAATAAAATGTTAGAGCTGTCACGTCGCGTCTGTCACATTGATTGATTTTCATTCGACTTCTTTGATTGCTCGAATGCGCTCATGTGTTCTCGGTGTTTGCTGCTATTTGTTGTTGTTATTCATTTCTTGTTATATTTGTTAAGTTTCTGTTAAGTCTTTTCTTGTTGACTTTTCGTGTTGTGATCGTTTGTTGATTTTTATAAACGTTATGGAACCACAACCTGGCCCTTCCCGGGAGGCAGCCCCATCTGACAGAGCACAAGACTCAGACTTTCTTTCTCCCAGAAAGAAGCGTCCTCGTGGGGGAAGAAGATAAGATGTGCACTCTCGACTATTTGATTGACACAGTCACAGACTTTTTAATAAGTCATGTTAGCCATGATGATGATGATGATGATGATGATGATGATGATGATGATGATGAAGATAGTGATATTAGTATCAATGATGATTAAAGATTTTAGTAAAAATATGTTATCTTGTGCGTTTTTTACTGTTTGTGAGGAAAAGAGACGTAATTGTCACTCGCACCGTACTTAATAAAATGGATACATTCACTAACAAATAAAAAGTATGTATAGACTCAGAACTGATGAGATCTTATCTAAAAGGAAGGGTTCAAAAAGCGGACATAAATCGTATAAAGTCCACAGGTTCACAAATAAAAATGGGAGTACCACAGCGATCAATTTTGGGGCCGTTCCTTTTCCTTGTATACGTAAATGATTTGCCGTTCATGGTACAAAACTTGTCCGAGATAGTATTATTTGCAGATGACACGTCACTTATTTTTAAAATTAAGAGACAAGAAAATAATCTTGACGATGCAAATGATGCTCTCTCTCGTGTATTGGATTGGTTCACGGCAAATAATCTGCTTCTAAATTCCAAGAAGGCAAAATGTATAAAGTTTACCTTACCAAACGTAAGATTAGTTGAAAACAACATTGTACTCGGAAAAGAAAAACTAGAATTTGTAGAAGATACCGTTTTTCTAGGCATCACAATCGATTCAAAATTGCAATGGGGTCTTCATATTGTAAAACTAGCACACAGGCTTAGGTCTGCAGCATATGCAGTCAAAAGAATTAGAGAGCTCACTGACGTTGCAACTGCTAGGCTTGTTTATTTTAGTTACTTCCATAGTATTATGTCCTACGGCATACTACTGTGGGGTCGGGCAGCAGACATTGAGACGATCTTCATCTTACAGAAGAGAGCGATCCGATTTATTTACAAGCTAGGTAGTAGGGACTCGTTAAGGGATTTCTTTAAAGAAACTAACATCTTAACAGTTGCAAGTCAATAAATTTATGAAAATATAATATATGTTAGAAAAAACATCAGCAATTTCGAAAATATTGGTAGCCATCACAATATTGATACTAGGAATAAACATAAATTGTCATTTCCACGTTTTAGACTTGCAAAAGTTAATACATCCTTTATGGGGCATTGTGTACGGTTCTACAATAAGATTCCTCAAGATATGTTAGAGTTACCACCGACGCGTGTTTAAAAAATGTATTAAGCATACTCTGTGCAAAAAAACCTATTATAAAATTAAGGATTATTTGGAAGACAAGGATGTCTGGTATTTAAATAATGTTAACAGGAACGATTGTATCTAGTGTAGTGTAACTTTAAGTTGAAAACTCTGTTAATTAAGCAAACCTGTTTTGAAAAGAATAAATGTGGAGTTTCTTTGTTAGCGTCTTCTTCGCGTAATCTATTATTTGTGAAACTAACAGCTTTGACGTTCATTGAGTAAACATTTTGTTTTTATAGTGAACTAGCTGTCCCGGCGAACTTCGTAACGCCACAGAAAACGTTTGTATGGGAAATAGAAAAGGGCTGTTTTTAGGGTTTTCCCGGAAATTATTCGATTTTTTCTCACCTTTTAAACCTTCCCTAGACCTCCACGAATATTTCAAGACTAAGATAAGATAAATTCGTTTAGCCGTTCTCGAGTTTTAGTGAGACTAACGAACAGAAATTGATTTTTATATACATAGATAAAAAAAATTGACTTTGACTTTAACACGTATTTCTTTGGGCCTCAGCCTGTAACTATCTCAAAATAGGTAAGCAGCAGCACTAAATTACCCAGAGCTAGCACATAGCAATGAAAAGGGCAGATCTGAATAGATATCAATAGGTACTTCTGATAGGACAATTTAGTTTTTGTTGATAAGAGCCTTCAAGAAGTAGTTCTGCAGCATCATTTTATGCTCATAAAGCTGCTTCGTCTCCAAACTGGAATAAAATTAAGAGAGTTTATGTAGAAATAGTATGATTTTATGAGTAAGTTTATATGGTACATAGTGTGGATAATTTTACAACGATTTTCGATGTTTCTGAGTAACTTTCTTAAGTAAATTGTACATTTTACACTTTATAATCAATAAACGAGCCAGTAAATTGGTATTTCATTAAAGATATGCGATTATTTCTGCAAGAAATGATTAAAAAATGATTTTTAAGGCCACCTTAGTATTACAGTCTGAATTCCTTTTGAGGTAAACAAAACATTGCTTTTTCAGTTTTGGTATAAACTATAGCTTTCCCTTTTTTAGTGGAAAGCATTTCATGACGTTTTTATGTTGAATTTCCATAAAAAATTTCGAAAATAAGCAACACTTTAAAACAAAACAAACATTGTCGGGGCAAATCTCAGTGGCGCCATCTGTAATTAGTTTCGTGTTGCTGTAGTAATTTTGAGAGCCTAGGCTGAATATTTCGATTTGGGCTGATTTAATGGGATTAAAGCCATCACAATATTGATGTTTTATTAATAGAAAAGAAAGAAAAATATATTTCTTTGAAGACACAATACTGAAGAACATAAAATTACCCAAAAAATAACAGTCAACAAAAACACAATATCAGCCAACCGAGAGATCAAATATAAAAAACATAAAAACAGAACATTTTTTTTTTTTAGGAAAATGCCCATTTAGCTATTTCAATTTTTTTTGGGCTATCCAAATAGCCCTACCCAAGCAAGTAGTCTAAACAAATGACATTGTGTAATGCTATATAATTTTTTTGCGAATTCGTCTTTCTTTCGTATTGTGAGGGTTCGGTGAATATTGAAACCTGCGATTTTCGGTAACTTTTGACAAGTCCCGGCTGGCAACACTGGTTGTCTCTTTCAGCCAGTGATGCCAACTTAGCTACTTTATAGCTAGATCTAGCTATTTTTTGGGGTCAGACAGCTACAATTTAATAAAACTGGTAACTAAATTTTTTAGCTACTTTTTCTAGCAACATTTCATTTCATTATGAGACGTGCGAACTCCATCCTCTGCATTAGAGACTACCTTAGAAAAAGTGGCAAATGCTGCTATGACAGTGTTTTGCCCGAAGATACCTATACTTCATAAAATGGGTACAGCCGAAAAATATTCCAAATCAATGAAAGATTCTGATCCCCAGCCATCAACATCTTCTTTATAATTTTATTTAACTATTTTTTTAATCACATTTTCAACGCTCTTGGTAAATTTAATGAAAACAAACGTTCTGTGGCCTAATTACGCTCACCAAATCCTGAGCGATTCCATCCAATAGTCTAACTAACTGTCAAATTAGTATGGAATTTGACAGTTAGACGATTGGAATCGCTCAGGATTTGGTGAGCGTTATATAGGGGATTATCAGATGTGATTTTATTCTGACCTACCAACCTGCTGTAACATTTAGCTACTTCTAGCAACTTTTTGGGGTAAACAAAACTGGCAATCTAGCAACATTTTGTAAGCAGTGATGCCAGATTGGGGGGATTCCCCCCAAATTTGGGGGGTTTTCATAGCGATGGGGGGACATTTGGGGGGATACATTGTTTGGGGGGATTTTTGGAGGGGAAAATAATTAAATTGGGGGAATTGGGGGAATTCTACTAATTACTGAAAGTCTGGAACAAGCCAATACCACATTTAATAAAATTGTCTCAATTTTCCAAAAATTGAACGCTTCGAGAAGAGTTGGTTCGCTCTAGTCCACCACCCGTGCAATTTCAAGAATGAAGTCGGAGATCGAAGCTACGGACATGTCAGTAAATTGGCTTTAGGAATTTTGTCATTGCCATTTTCTAACGCAGTTGTGGAAAGGGCCTTCTCTCAAGTAGCTGTTATTAAAGACAAACTTCGAAACAAATTGGCGATCCAAACTGCAGAATCTATTTTTAGGATAAGATATTCGTTGACGGAAGGATGTCTAAATTTTAAACCAAGTCTCAAGATGATCAGCAGATTCAGCTCCGAAAAAATGTATGGAACTGCAGGCGAAGAGTGTGCTGATGCTGATCCAGTAATGGATGCCATTGCTGAAACTTAAATAAACAATATTTTTCTTAAAACGGGGGTTTTTTTCTTGAAACCCTGAATTTTGGGGGGATTTGAGGTACGACATGGGGGGAACGTGAGTCATTCATCTGGCAACACTGTTTGTAAGATTTCTAGCTAGTAGCCTAGTAGGAGTAGGTAAAGGAAGCAGTTGGCAACACTGCTTTCAGCACAGCATTATTTCCTCAGTTTCTCTGTCTTTCAGTTTATTTATTTCCGTACCTATAAAGGGTACATACCTACTATCATACTTTCGTTTCGTGTTGTTGTCTGAAAGAAATCTCTTTCATTCTTTGAAGCACGAGGCGTGAGATCGATTGCTGGCTGCTGGACTCCGAGAAGTCACATGGTGCCGCGGCACGCGTATCTGGAGCTGGACTGGTGAGTGTTCTCGTCAGTACCGTGGCTGCGGCGCGCGGTGCGGCGCTAAGCTTGTGTTTGTGCAGCGCGGTGGAGGCCTTGGCCGCCCGCGAACTGGCGTGGCGCGCGCTGCAGGCGGCGGGCGGGCGCGCGCGCGCTGCGGCGCCGGCAGACGTGCTGCGCGCGGCGCCGCGCCGCGTGCTGTTGCGCGCGTCTGCCACTCACGTGCCCGCGCTGCGCGCCGCGCTCGCGCTGCAGCCCGCGCCCGCGTTCGTCCGCGCCGCGCCCTCGCTGCTGGCGCTGCTGTGACTGTCATATGAGGTATGGTTAGGAAGTATTTACTTGGTGACCCAGCTATGTAGGTGTTGTAAGACAGTATTAAGTGGCCTAGTGGGCAGTACATTGGATTCAGAAGCCAGAGACCGAGTAGCAATAAAGAGAGAGTAGCAATACCACTTGTTAACTTTTTCAATTCAATTCAATTCAAATATTTTTATTCATTGTAAAAACAGAATGTTTACTTAATGAACGTCAAAGTTGTTAGTTTCACAATTAATGGATTATGTGGAGAAGAAGCTAACAAAGAAACTCCACATTTATTGTTTTCAAAACACGTTTTAACTTAATTAACAGAGTTTTCAACTTAAAATATTAGTCATGAATGTGTTGAACACTAGTCACAATCGTCCTTTAAATAATATTAATCTACTGTTTAATGCCAAACATCTTTGTCTTCTAAATAATCCTTGATGTTATAGTAAGCCCTTTTGCACAGAATGTGCTTAACACATTTTTTAAATCGCGTTGGAGGTAACTCTAATATATCTTGAGGAATTTTGTTGTAGAACCTTATACAGTGCCCCATAAAGGATGTGTGAACTTTTGCAAGTCTAAATAGTGGAAATGACAATTTATGTTTATTTCTAGTATTAACATTATGGTGGCCACCAACATTTTCGAAGTCTTTGATATTTTGTCTAACGTACATAATATTTTCATAAATGTATTAAAAACATGCAACTGTTAAGATGTTGGTTTCTTTGAAGAAATCTCTTAGCGAATCCCTACTACCTAACTTGTAAATAAATCGGATGGCTCTCTTCTGTAAGATGAAGATCGTCTCAATGTCTGCTGCCCGACCCCACAGTAGTATGCCGTAGGACATAATACTATGGAAGTAACTAAAATAAACAAGCCTAGCAGTTGCAACGTCAGTGAGCTCTCTAATTCTTTTGACTGCATATGCTGCAGAACTAAGCCTGTGTGCTAGTTTTACAATATGAGGACCCCATTGCAATTTTGAATCGATTGTGATGCCTAGAAAAACGGTATCTTCTACAAATTCTAGTTTTTCTTTTCCGAGTACAATGTTGTTTTCAACTAATCTTACGTTTGGTAAGGTAAACTTTATACATTTTGTCTTTTTGGAATTTAGAAGCAGATTATTTGTGTAACTGTGAAGGAAAACATTGTGAGGAAACCCGAGTGTCTGAGCTATTCATATACCTCAGTGCTTGTTAACCCAATCCGCGGTGGGCACGCGTGGTGATTAACCCCATACTCTCTCTCTGAGAGAAGGCCTGTGCCCTACAGTGGGTCGTATATAGGCTGCAGAAATCAGAAATCAATAATTTATTTCAACGTAAAGAATTTACATTCTGTTTGCTGAATGTCAATGTACTATGTTACTATGTTAGCCGCTGCCTTCGGGCCGTATTTGTAGTGGAGAAAAAGGCAGCAGGAAAAAAAACTCCACTCTGGCCATCTTTTCTCAAATCATCTTAAACTTATACATCAAAGCCTATATGATAAGCCTATAGACACACGAACAGCACCCGTTCACGAGCATAATGCAGGGGTCAGCCATCACCAGTCTCAACCATTTTAGAGGGAGATAGGTGACCCGGCCACCACACCACCATTCGAATGACCTTTAGCAAACCTGCAGATTGAGTTCTTGTCAGCAATAAAATATGTGCAATCACGTCATCAGTACACCTTTTTAAAACTAAATAAATAATAATATTAATAATTAAATAACAATGAAATCGCAGTGGAATTGGTTTACTACCAAGGGCTAACATCGTTCATATACTCGTCTATTCTATAATAGGGTTTTTTACATAGCGATTTTTTAATGAATGTTTTAAATTTATTTTTAGACAAGGATAGAACATGTTCTGGAATTCTGTTGTAAAAACGAACGCAATAGCCTACAAACGATGTATTTACGTTGGCTAAACGAAATTTAGAATAAGCAAGCTTATTTCTATTTCTAGTGTTTACGTTATAGACATCCCTATTTAATTTGAACATTTTTATATTTTTACGGACATACATTATATTATCGAATATATATTGGCAAGCCAGCTGCTTATGAATTAGTGGCACACACAGCCTTACATAGTGCCAGAAGTACTGCAGTTGAGGCGAATTCCCTCTTGTACATGACATAGCTAGTTTATTTATCTGGCAGGCCAATTAATACAATAATTTTTTTATAAGAAAGACTTATAAGAATACCCTTCAGGTTATAAACCATGATGGAGGCCTATGCCCTGCAGTGGTCGTCAAATGGCTGAAGATGATGATGATGATGATAAGAATGACCTTGCAACTGTTGTTTTGCATTATTAATTAATTAGCCTATGACCTAGCCGAGACAAGCAGTCATAAACAATAAGAAAATAAAACATTTAAACAGACATGGGCCACATTTCATAAAACTACAATTCATAGTTTATTAAGACAATTCATACATTGTGTAGCTGAATGTTCCTACATGTCAATATGTGGGTTAATCGGCTATACACGATCCACAACCTCCCAAATGAGACGACGGGATTCTACCACCGCATTAACCTAAACTTAAAATGTCAATGTCTCCTAAGATGGAATTGTAGGGCATTGCTTAAAAGTCTTTTTGTGTAATTCATGTTACAGAAACTGATATGAAATGTGTTTCTTAACTGTGAAAATGGATGAGACACCTTGTTAGTCAATTTTTTCTAGTAGGGAAGATGAGTCAATGTGCCTATTTACCATGTTATACAAAATTAGAGAGTCTAGTTATTAGATCTTCATTTAACATAACAACTGCCCTCGCTAATGGGATGTATAGGTGGTCTAAACAAACTAGGACACAGATCTGTGACATGGCAGATGAGAGGTTAATAAAGGTACTAGTTTATGTCGTACAGCAGAACTACTGTATTTGTAAAATTATGACATTAAGAATGTGTTCTGAAAAAATGTATCCAGGAGAATGTGAATTGAGAACCATGTGCATTATTGGGTGTTCACTCCACTGGCAAACTACATGTTAGTTCTAGTTAGACCTGAGATTGTCGAATTTAGCCTCATAGTTGGGCCATTGTTTGTACGTAACAAGTGCTGAGGTATGTAAATATCTCAGAAACTTGGCTTTCTTCATCATGTTTTCCTTTACAATGAGGATCATTCGCGTTTTGAACTAAGTATGCAGTTTTATAGAGACATCAAAGACAATATATTCTGTGAAAAAAAATTTCGCAATCGGATAATAAATGACGAAGTTACAGCGATTTTAAACAGGTTCCAAAACGGGCTCAAACTGGCGCCATACGCTTGACACGTCACAGCTTACGACGATCCGCGCGCTTAGTTGCCGCGCTTACAGCATTTCAGTCTGTCTCAGTAAATTGATGTGTGCATGTGTCGTTTTAACGTTATAGTTATAGGTGATAATGTCGTCATACTACAAATATTGTATTGTGATAAAATGCAAGAATACAACTGTGACTGCCCCCGAGAAACTATTTTGTGGGTAACACAGGACGAAAAAGTTAGAAAGAAAAATGGTTTAACGTTATGAGAAGAGATCCTCTTTCAGTTAAAAGTGTAAATTTCTGCTGCGAAGATCATTTTGACGAGGAAACAATGTAGATACTAGAGAGATCCGGATAGGCGTTATGGACCAGCCTGCCAAAGCTAGATTTTGTTAAAGACTATGTTAGGTTAATGACCCACGGTGTTGTTTTTAACACCACGTTTGCTCTAAAACAGAGGCAGTTGAAAAAATCTGTAGTTACCTACGTTTTTTTCTTCACCACAGACTGTTTAAACTGCCTCTGAGAAAGTGTTTTAAGGAATTGTGTTCTTATATAAAAGACCGTTAGTATGTAAAGGTCAGTTGTAAACATTAGTGAAGTATACTAACTTAAATATTTACCTGCCTATTTACATATTTTATTAACCTTAGCACACGAGCACATGGATACTGACATGGTACCATTTGACATGGGCACACGCAGCTAGACATTCAAAAAACTTATTAACTCTCGTAAAGTAAATAAAAATTACTATTCCTGCGTATTTCTTAAAGTTATTATTAATAAAGAACTTCTAGATAAATGTACGTAGGTGGTCGACTATATCTATTATTTATTATTCTTACCTATAAGAAAGTTCCATCTTCGCATTACTATTAAAAAACTCATCCACCATAAAAGAGTCTATCTTGGTCAATTACCTGATTGCGCTTTAACATAACCGATTTCAATATTTTAAGAATTTTACTATAATCCGAAATTAGTAAGGAAACTTTGAAACAAATGAAAAACACTAAAATTCAGTATTAAACAAACTTATCGCAACGAAACGACATTAATGTACGCGAGATCCGCTAGCCGCCGGCCAACTAACCGCCCATACATAAGGTGTGACGTCACCATAGGGCGCAAGGCCCGCCGGGCGCGTTTTCAAACAGCCTAACTTTAAGCTTCAATAACTTTGTCATTTCTTGGTGGATTTTAATAATTCAAATGTAATGTGTTTAAATTTTTGTACTACATCCGCCTTAGTACTTAAGTCCTATATTTCGATGTCTAAATGATCCTCATTAGCTGGTGGTATTGATAATGATGATGCGTTCTACCGCTGCACTATCACTGCTCTGGCAAACTCCATAAAATGAGTAAAATAATATTTTAACGGTTTTTGTATGTTGAAGGGCTTTGAGAGGATAACAATAAAATATAGTACATTACTGCAGCGGCCAGCAAAAGAGGCATTGATGGACGAACGTGAGTCCATCAATGCCTAGTGGTGGTCAAGGCTTGTATATGATTTTTCTCAAATAATGCGCGGAAATTTAAACTAAGTAATACTAAGGTAGGACTTTTTATTTGAAAAATTCAATTAACTCAAAATCAGATGAACCACGAACGAACAACAATAATTTTTTCACACCTGCTATTCAGAAAAGATCCCTTGATTCCCTCAAATGAGGGATCAAAGTTGTACTTTTCTTCCCTGATATTCGGCATGATCCGTGTGCAGATTTTCACAAAATGTAATTCCAATTCGATTTTTATTTTGTTGCAATCGATCATAAACTTCTTTCGATATCTTTGATTTAAATTTTCCTTATAGCAGGTGTGAAAAGCAGTATGTGTCACTCGGTAGCAAAATTATTTCCGTCTTGGGCGTAAACACTTGAATCCCTCGCTACGCTCAAGATTCTATTTCGCTTCACTCAGGGTTCAATATACCGCCCTCGCCGTAAATAATAGGGGTTAAAGTATGAAATTGCCGTTTTATTGCAATAGGTTCTTTGAATTGACATAGAATCTTCATGGTTTGAGGTTTTCGAATGAAACTTTTTTCAAATGGTTTCTATGATGTTCTTTTTTTAAAAAATGTGAAACATTTGAATATCGACTTTCAATTGTTTTTGTTATTCAATTTAGACAAGAAAGATGGATACTGTGAAAATTCGAGTGATTTTTGAATACTGTTGTGGCATTTGACCTGGGGTCAGCCATTGCATTTTTCTTTTCCGGTTATCATAAAGAATCCACTTTTCATCACATGTTATAATTCGATCCAATATTCCTTCATTTCTGTACCGGTTTAACAAGGCAACACAAGTTTCAACACGCGTTTCTTTCTGTAGATCAGTCAAATCATGAGGCACCCATTTTTCGTATTTTTTTATTTTATTGATTTGACGCAAGTGAGTCAATATTGTGGGTAAGGTAACGTTAAACCATGCCGCTAATTCCTGGGTAGTTTGACTAGGGTCGGCTTCCACTATCTCTCTTAATTCATCGTTATTCACCTGTGTGGGCGGTCTTCCTCGTGGCTCGTTCTTTAAGTCGAAATTTCCATCACGAAAGCGTTTAAACCAAAATCGCACGGTGCGTTCATTAGTAGACCCCTCTCCAAACGCAGCATTGATATTGCGGGCTGTTTTTGCCGCGTTAGTTCCGCGTCGGAACTCGTATTCAAAAATCACTCGAATTTTCGCAGTATCCATCTTTCTTGTCTAAATTGAATAACAAAAACAATTGAAAGTCGATATTCAAATGTTTCACATTTTTTAAAAAAAGAACATCATAGAAACCAATTGAAAAAAGTTTCATTCGAAAACCTCAAACCATGAAGATTCTATGTCAATTCAAAGAACCTATTGCAATAAAACGGCAATTTCATACTTTAACCCCTAATATATCATTTTGCTCCCTTGAGACA